>CM053582.1:472327520-472343141 GCA_028627135.1 Pseudochirops cupreus
TGAACTATTTTCATGCCAACATGGAAAAATGAGAATTGTAACTTGTGAAACTTTTTTCAGTATGAGGATAGGTGAAGGGAATATAAATGTATATATATGTATACATACACATATGTCTATATAGGAGGGTATATATGCATATGAATACATATGTGAGTGCAGGTATTTATGTGTATGTAGACAGAGGGTACAGGATCAATTGAATAGGAAGGGATGATATTTTAAAGGTGTAATTAAGAGGTGGGAGAGGAATAGAATGAGAGGAGACAGGGAGAGACAGAATAGGGTTAATCATCTCATATAGAAGAGGCAAAGGATAACTGTTACAATGGAGGGGAAGAACAGGTAGACAAAAGGGAATGGGTCACCCTTACTCTCATTGAATTTGGCTTAGGGAAGGAATGATATACACTCTAAAGTGGGTATCTTGCCCTATGGGACAATAGGGGGGATGGGGATGAGAGAGGGGAGTGTGGAGGGGAGGGTGGGGTGAGAGAGAGGGGTGTTAAAAGCACACACTTCAGTAGAGGGACAGGGACAAAGTAGAGAACAGAACAAGGTGGGGGCAAGTGGGATAGGAAGGACGGAAATATAGTCAGTGTTACACAATATGTTCATTGTGGAGATATTCTGTGTAACTATACATGTACGGCCTATATTGAATTACCTGACTTTCCAGTGGGGGTGGGTGACAAAGGAGGAATGGAAAGAATCTAGAATTTAAAGTTCTAAAATCAAATTATAAATAAATAAATATATAATAATAATAATAATAATTATTATTATTATTTACATGCAACTGGGAAATAAGATATACAGGCACTGGGATAGGAAGATCCATCTTACTCTACCAGAAAGTCAGAGGGGTGATGGGGGAGGACATAGGAGAGAGCAGATTGTTGGAGTGGGATCGCTATTTTGGGGTGGTGGGTAGGGGAAAGATGGGGAGAAAATTTGTAACTCAAATCTTGTGGAAATCAGTGATGTAAACCAAAAAGTAAAAAAATAAACAAAAGTTAAAAAAATATTTTTAACTGTATAGAAGGGAATGTCAGGTAGTTCAGAAGGAAGTACAAACAGTGCAGTTTTGAAAGTAATATGTGTAATTATTAAATGCTTTTTTTAAGCCAGAATTTTCCATATAATTCACTTTTTGTGTTCCATGTATATGGAAGTGTTGTGGGTTTTTTTTTTTGGAGGGGAGATGCTTAATTTCCAAAGAAAAATAAAATTAAAAATGATAAAATTAATTTTTAAAAGTGATCTATTCTGGCTGCAAAAAAGAGAGAGTGCTTATGGTTGTTTGTCTAGGAAAAATGGTTCTCAGTTCCTTATGAATCCCCTCCTCTACTATTTTGGAATGCTTAAAAGTATAAATTATTTATAAAAATCATTGTAGCTCATCAAACCAAAGTTAGGGAAATCCCATATAATTTGGCCAGAGATCAGACTCAGACCTTCCTGTATTCTTTGCATTAAAACTAGATGCTGCATTCTGTCTATTGTTTTGTCCATACACAAAGATATGTACAACTTCAAAAGCAATTCCAATCTATCTTTATCTAGATATATCTGAGTACTGTTGAAAATAACAAATTAATAGCTTTAGGTATTATCAGAAATAATCATATAACGCATCAGTTAGCACGAAAAAGGCATAGGGAAAGACAGGTGAGAGGAATTGAAAAGTTTTCTCCACTTTTCTATAGTTTTTAAGAGATGGCTACCTCTGACAGATGTAGAATTCATAGAACAGAGGAGGACGGGAGCACAAACATTCCCCTATGACCACCTTGCCACTCTTACTCTTTAGACCTAGCACATATATTACCACAGGTTCTTAGGGACCCAGTTGCCATACCAATACTATAATAACTTCTTCCCAGCTTTAGCTGAACTCCTAATTCCATCTCCTAGTTGCTTCTATGTCTACTCTCCCACTTTATCTCCCATGATTTAAAACTCCATTGGGGCAGAAACTCAATTTGGTTCAAACCTGGGATAGAAAAACCTCTTTTCTGGTTGGGAAAACTTCAAATTCCATCAATACTAGGAAGAGCTTGGACCCTAGACTTGCCTCCAGATCAACCAATCTAAGTTCTGGTTACATTTTGAAAACCATAAAAATATTATGCAGATGTAAACAGTTGAGTCAAAACATGTACTTCCAACTTTTTTATAGTGGAGTGTTTTGGTGGATCCCCTATCTTTGTGGTTATTCATTCCATAAATGCTGAAAGCATAATCTTTATACCATCTCATCCTAAAGGATTCTTGAATATGTTTTTCCTTCAAATGATCTACACAATGGACTGGAGGCCTTCTTTTACTATCTCAGGAGTTCCAATGCCCCATCAAAGATGGTTGATGTTATCCCTTGTTTTTATTATGTGACCAGCCCATCTCCTTTTCTGGTGATACATATGTTCAGTTGTATATTTTATAATTTTTCTTGCAGGCACATGGTCATTGGTAATATTCTGAAGTTTATTTAAACTCATCTTGTGTCTTTATATCCTTGTCTTTTGGGTTGTGATCTTATTTTCAAGATGAGATTATTTGATTTGCATCCATGCTTGTTGATCTATTGGTAATGGAAGAATGTTAGAATTGAGAAAAGAGGAAGAATGACTTGGAGGCTGGTCTATTACTGTAATAAACCTTTGTATCAGGCGATATAGCTGTATAAGGAATGTGCCTAAGCAAAAATACCTTGTTTTCTGGTAGAGAAGGGGAACTACATTCCCCAGAAGGTTATGCATAAGTTCATAAGTTGAGCAGACCTTGAAGTGGCAGGTTTGAAAAGGCATTGGAGAAAAAAAAATATTATCATGAAAAATGAAAAATGACAAGGAGGAAAATGAGAATAGATGGTAGGGTTTAGATTATGCCAGACCTAACTATTATGAGTAGTAGAAGTAATGGCAGTTCTTCCCTTAATATTTTCTGTTTACTGTTCTGAAAATGGGTCGTGTTGCGAGAGGTTTGTATAAGGGAATGTGCTGAGATATGTACATCCCCAAGATTTGATGGTATCACAGATGGAATAATACATATCTCCAGTGAGAGACTATTTTCCATGCTGGCCTGTAACAACCATGCTATGACTTTGAAGTGACTATGTCTTGATCCTGTTAGACTAGGTTGTAGAGGGCAACTAAATGAGGAGTAGACCAATATGCCTAACAAACATCTGATTAGTCCAGTCTTATGGTGTTAGTATGTATATGCCAAGAATGGTTGCTTAATAATATCTTTGATGGACCTTTCTACCAAGTTTTCACTAACTGCCCATTATTAATGATTTCATGTATAAAAGCAGATTCAGTTTGTTAGAGAAGATCCCAAATGGAGACTTAAGGTCATTCCCTTGTTCTTCATGTTCACTTTGATTTTCAGTCCCTTTACCCATCAACTCTTTTCAAGACCATCACCCTTGCACTGGCTGTACTTGCTTCACTTATCTATCTCTAAGACTTGGTGAATCAGTTCAACTCTTTACTCTCCTGTCCTTGAATCCCTTGCTTCTTTGTCCTATCATTGATCACGCCTTCCCAAACACCAACCTTGCATTACTCCACTATCCATCACTTTCAGTGCTATTCATGTGTTGCTAAACAGAGCTGGAGGAAATCATGGAATCACACTGTTTGGATTTGTGAAAAACTTATGTTACATAGTCTCAACTGGGCTTTCACTACAGCAAGGCCATCCTTTTACACCTTCCTAATTGATTCACTATTCTACTCACCACAGCAACTGTTTCAAACCCTTCCATCTCTCCTTATACCTCCCATAGCACCCCTTCCCCTCACTGTCTTAGATGGGGACCCAACTTCATATTTTACTGAAAAAAATTAAGGCCATTCTCTTCATAACTGCTCAGTCTTCTTCCTTTTTTCACACCCTCCAATGTCTTCTTCCACTACTTCATTTGTCTCTCATGAAGATCTAGCACTTCTTTTTTTTGCCAGGGCAAAAAACCTTTATTCATCTCTGATATCATCATATCCTGTCTTCCTTAGCAGATTGTACACAGTTTCATCCCCAAACTTTTTCTAGGCTTCTTTTGTTTTCCACTGACACTTTCTCTGATGCCTATTAACACACCTATGTTTCTCTCATCTTTCAAAAATGACCTTCACTTTTTCTTTCCATTTCTGTTAACTATCATCTATTTCTTGTCCTGTTCCTTGGCTAAATTCCTTGAGAAAAGCCATCTACAATTAGTGCCCTCATTTCCTCTCCTACCACTTAAATTTGAAACCTCTGTAAATTGGTTTGTAACTTCATCTTTTGCCTGGAACTGCTTTAAGTCACAAATGATTTCTTAATTGCCAAATCTAATGGGCTTTTTAAAATCCTCATTCTTTTTAACCTCTTTTAAACCTTTGCCATTGTTGATCACCTTCTCTCCCTGGATACTCTACTGTCTAGGTTTTCATGGCACTCTTTCCTTCTTCTTGTCTGACAATTCCTTCTCACTTTCCTTTATTGGATCTTTCTTTAGATCACAACTACTAACAATGGATTTCTTCCAAGACAGTCCTGGGCCTTTTTCTCTTCTCTCTCTCTATTTTCTTACTCGTGGATCTCATCAGCTCCAGTGGGCTCAATCACCTCTATTCCTGTCATTCTCAGATCTATATATTTTACCCTAATCTCTCTCCTGATTAGTCTCACATCACCAACTCACTTTTGTACACCTGAACTGAGTGTACCATAGACATCTCAAATGTAACATATCCAAAACAGAACTCATTATCTTTCCCCCAATCAGTCCTTTCTTTTGAACTTAACTATTACTGTTGATGACATCATCATCCTTCCAGTCACCCAGGCTTGCAACTTTGGGGTAATCCTTGACTCTTTTCTCACACTCACTCCATATATACAAAATCTATTGCCAAATCTTGTCATTTTTACCGTCACAATTCATAGATCTCTTGTCTCTACTTACATAGCCAGCACTATAGTACTCCCCTCATGCCTGAACTATTGTCTTCTGCTTGGTCTCCCTGCCTCAATTCTTTCCCTACTCCAATTCACCCTCCACTCAACTCTCAAAGGGAATTTTCCGAAGCATAGGGATGACTGTGTCACCCCTTACTCAACAAACTCAGTTGCCTCCCTATTATCTCCAGGGTCAATTATAAAATTCTCTTTTGGGCATTTGGAGCCCGTCCCAACCTTGCCCCTTAATTTTTTTTCTAGTGTTCTTATACTTTACTCCATTCTACATACTTAATTATCCAGCAACCTGAGTTTTTGACTGTTCCCCAGAGCAGGAATACTATTCCTGTTCACCTTCGCCTGTTGAATCTTATCTTCTGCAGGAGGTCTTTCTTTACCCCCTACCTGTACCCTCTTCCATTGCTGGTACCATTCATATGAGATTATCTTCCATCTTTTCTGAATATATTTTGTGTGGGCATCATTGTTTGAATATTAAATATCAGCTCCTTGATGTAGGGGATAGTATTTTTTCTTTTGTTTTTCTCTTTCTCTTTTCTTCCTCTTCTTTTCTCTCCCTAGCACTTAGCATGATGCGTGGCACATGGCAAGCAATCAATATTTGTTGCCGGATTGACTGATGATATTAGTTTGAATTTTTTCACAATTCCTGGACACCCTCCAATTTGTCCATGTCCATCTTTGTGATTACACATCCATAACTAAAGAGCATGCTGCAGATATGGTCTGACTACTGCCAATGTAGTGGGACTACTAACTTCTTTGTTCTAGACACTATATAAATGGAGTTTAAGATTACATGTACTCTCTGGCACTATTGTCATGTTGCACCATTGTATTATTTTTTGTTTTGCCTGTAATAATTCTCATAATAATAGCTAGCATTTACATAACACTTTAATATTTACAAAGGTCTGTACACATCATCTAATTTTAGCTTTACAACAACCCTGTGAGATTACTTTTGCTGTCTCCATTTTACAGATGAGGAAACTGAGACTGAGGGAAGATAAGTGACTTGCACAGGGTCACATACAAGTAAGTGTCTTAGACTGGCTTGAATTCATGTCTTTGTGATTCCAAGTCTTTTACTCTTTATCACCTAGCTTTTGTAGTCAACTAAAATTCCTAAAGTCTGTTTTATATAAACTGCTTTCTAGTGAAGGCTCAGCCATTCTGTATTTTTACCTTTGTTTTTTTTTTTTCCTTTGGAACCCAGTTGCCAGACTTTACAATTATCCTATTAAATGTCTCTCTCTCCCTCTCTCACTCTCTCTCTCTCTCCTTCTCTTTCTCTCCTTTCTCTCCCTCTCTATCTCCCTCCTGTATCACATAACTCCTATATGTTTGTGAGGCTCAAATGAAATAACATGTGTGTGTGTGTGTGTGTGTGTGTGTGTGTATGTGCATGCCTTTGCAAACCTTAAAGTGGAACACAAATGATAGTCATTATTGGCATCATTAGCATTTGGCTAGTTCCATAGCTATTTAACATTTAGCCTACCATGCCTGGAGCTTTTTGGTTCTTGAAAGGTAACAAGGACTTCCTGCCTTAGTGAAGTCTTCATAAAAATGATCTTGACCTTGTGTTCCAGAATACATATTTGAAGTAAAAATAGGTTAAGAAAAGGCATAGATGATGCTAAGGTATAATCATGCCTTGTGCTAGATTGTTCTGTGATATCAGTACTTCCAATGTCTGAAATGATTCTTTGTCTGTAGTATTTCTGTACTTGTCACGATTTGATTTTTGGCAGAGGGAAGAGCCAGCTTTAGTTCTATGTCCTCCACAAAGTCTCACCTATCAACTCCAGCCTTAGGCTTTTCCTCTGAACTGCAGTTAGTGCTTAGTAAGTACTATATAATTTTTTAATCTAACACATAGCCCTGGTACTGGAAAGGAAGTAAAAAGAAATGAACTAAGATAAAGAAGATAAAGAATTTGCCCCCTGCTACTGCCCATAGTTATTTGGACAGTGTTGGTCCAAAGGGAAAGGAGGATGCCTCTCTAGCAACCCCAAAATTGTTACTTTCTAAGGGGAGTCTAAGCCCTTAGGATAGTACTATAAGTTTGGAGACCTGTATAGGTCCCTAAGATGAAGAAGGGAATCATTGGAATATCAGGGAGGTTACTCTAGCAGGTAAAATTTTCTAAAGAAGTCCAAACCCTTAGGATAGTTCTGTGAGTTGTATACAAGGATTTGGTCTTATATAGATCATTGTGGGGCAGGGAAGTGGAAGTGAAGGTAGAACTCACCAGAAAATGAAGGGGAATTGAATAGCTTGTTTATGGGCTAATAAGTCCCTTATGTTGTTTTTCATTTACTTTGGGAAAGGAATAAAGACCTGATACACATTATTACCAGGAGTTCTTCCATGAGAACTATGCTTTTTTAATTTTTTACCCTTTCTACTTTTTTTATTTTTTAAACAGATTCAGTGGTTGGGAACATATGTCTTAGGCAAGTAGGTTGTTGTATCAACCAGAGATGTTACTCAAACCTGGATTTAGCTTCCCTCTGACTCTCCCATTAGGAAATTCTAGTCAGCTAAGAGTACCTGAAAAGTTTCTGTTTTGTGAAGACAAGACTAGAAGGAAGAGAGACTGACATTTAAGTACTGCAGTTGTGATTTAAGTAGTACTATTGTGGCCAAGAATTAGTTTAAAAAGACCCTAATGCACCTAATGTATTTCCAGTGTACTGCTTTATACCTTAGAGAATTTGGATGGCTATCTTGCTTACATTTGTTGTTTTACAATGCTCCTTGTCTGAAGAAATTAATTTCTCCTAAGAGTAGGAAGAAAAGGATCTGCTGTGATTAGGAATGGGGATGAGGGAGTAACCTGCTCTTTCTTTTTCCCCAAGCCTTCTGATTTGATGAGTCTAGGGGACTACTCTTGAAGAAACTCTATCACTGAGGATCAGAAAGAATCTTACAATAATCTTAGAAAGTAGTCTAGGGCTCTGAGAGGTTAGGTGATTTACTGAGGGTCACAAAGACAGAGGGGAGACTGGAACCCATGTCTTTCTTATTTCCAGTCTAATCTTCTATCCAATATATTATCCTAGGACAGCTAGGTGGTGTAGTGAATAGAGTGCTGCCCTGGAGTCAGGAGGACCTGAGTTTAAATGTGACCTGAGACACTTCACACACACACACACACACACACACACACACACACACACACACACACACATAAAACTAGCCGTGTGACCTTGGGCAAGTCACTTAACCCCAACTGACCTATCTTCCCCCCTCTAAAAAAAAAAGGCAAAACCAATATATTATACTGCCTTTGGTTAGATCATTCCTTTTTCTTTTGAATGAGAAGCATATGTCCCTAAAATGATTATTTTTAAAAGGAAATTTAATGTTGGCTTCAGCATCTAGTGACTAGTCCTAGAATAAACACCGGCTTCTATATGTCTGAGCAAAACCAGTGCTTGAGAACTGAGATGCTGTACTTAACTATGAGCTAGTTGAATGGATTTTGCTTTAATGAGATTAAATGGAGCATGCATTTATCTGATTTTGGTAATGTGTGAAGTCAGGGGAGAGAAGGAAAGGCAGTTCTAGGGGAGTAAAGGGATGACAAACTAGTGAAGACAAATATACAATTCAGATTTTTGAATTTTTAGCTCCCTCCCCCATAGGGACTTTGTTCTTAATACAAAAGAATGTACTCCTCATTCTGTAGATGAAAAACGTGTTTACTTATAAGCCTGAGGAAGACCTTCTTTAGGTAAGATAGAAATTCACTTCCCATTTTCAGGAGCAGAATAGCTTGCAATCTGACTTCAGGCTACTACTTTAGACACATTAAGAGCACGGAAAAGGGAGATAGAGTCAGAATATAGTCCTATTTTCTCACTCACTTATTCCCCTGGTGTGTGGCAAAATATTGTTACTTAAAAACATTGTCGTCTGCAAATATCTTTACCATCAGCATAACATGGTGGTATTTTCCCACACAACTTAAAATAAGTAAAATTCCCATAAACTTAGCTAGTGACATACTGGTTAAATAAGACTGTAGATAAAATTTTCAGTTGTTTCCTGGGTTCAGCCTCTTTTTTCTAAAAACCAAAACTGACTAATTGATATTATTAGCTAGTTGATAATTGGAACTCTGAGAAAATGAAACAAATAAATTAATGAATGGTAATACTAAAATAAGGGGACAGAAAAAACAGGGCCTAGAGTAGGGTATGAAAAGTAAATTTTACCTTTTCCATAATTTCATTTACTCACTCATACAACTATAACCCCTGGCTCTAGGAAGCTCTAGGGTCACACCACTGGGTTCATCATGAGGACTTCTCACGAATCTCTTTAGTCTGTGCCATCATGTGGAATTTCCCCTGGGAATATCTTAATTTGGTTTATGTCTATGTCTTTTAAAAAAAAAGGAAAAGGGTTCTTAACTCCCATGTGAGCCCTCAGGCTACCAAAAAAAAAAGTCAAGTCTAGGAATTTCTTTTATCCAACAGATAATACAAAGGACTTGTACCCAAATGCATTAATAATTAAAACAACAGTAATAAAAGGAGCTGGCTTTATATAGCCAGCTCATACAATCCTCTACCAATTACCTGGTTTGATTCTACCAATCTTGTGAGGTCAGTGATACAGGATGATTTGGCTTCAAATCTTGCCTCAGACATTTCCTAGCTACGTGGCACTCTGGGCAAATCATGTACCTAATCTGGAAAATGAGAAGATTGAGGGGTGGCTAGGTGACACAGTGAATAGAACACTGCCCCTGGAGTCAGGAGGACCTGAGTTCAAATCCAACCTCAGACTCAGACTAGCTGTGTGACCTTGGGCAAGTCACTTCACCCCCATTGCCCTGCCCCCCCCCCTCCAAAAAAGCAAAAAAAAATTTTTAAATGAGAAGATTGGACAGAATGACCTCTAAGGTCTCTTCCCGCTTTATATATGATCCCGTCACTCCTGGTCCAGTATTCCATCTACCATACTTTGCTATATCTTGACATGTTCTTTATTTTCCAGTTAATCTTCACCTTTTTTAGGAGTTCCTAGTCCTGTTGACTTGCAGTGTTATACTGGGTGGGGTTGCTACACTGCTCAGCAGTCCTCCCTTCCAGCTTCTACTACCTCCTTTTATGACCTGAAACAGTACTATAGGAGGGATAGGTCCAAATTTTTCTTTCACATTGTAATTCTGTGCTATGCTGATCTTTCTTCACCTTCATGTTCCTAGTGGGCAACATCTTCTCTCCTAGAGATCTATGGGATCTGATGGCCGTGTGTGTGTGTGTGTGTGTGTGTGTGTGTGTGTGTGTGTGTATACACGTACATGCTCATGCATGTCTCTTCTCTATTTGGTACAATTTCCTCTTCTCTAGGGTCCATATAGACCAGTGGTTCTCAACCTTCCTAAAGCCTTGACCCTTTAATACTCGTGTGTGGGCGTATCTGCATGTGGGTAGACCTGCCTGGAGACAGATAGAGGAGCCGTATCTCAGTTCCTAAGAACATGGGAATTATGTGTTTTCCGATGATCTTAGCCAAACCCCTGACCCCTGTGAAAGGGTCGTGCGACCTCCAAAGGGGTCACGACCCACAGGTTGAGAACCGCTGGGATAGACATATAGGCTTTACTCTAGGGAAGTGAGTTCTATGATTATATGTAGACTTTTCCCTTTTAATCTCCCTCCCTCCACCACCTAGTTCTCCTTTAATGGTCAAGCCCAAGGACAAGCTTTCATCAGGAAATAAGTATCTGCTAAGTGGTACGGTAGGTAGAATGCCAGGCCTGGAGTCAGGAAGACTCATTTTCCTGAGTTCAAATGCTATCTCAGACACTTCCTAGATGTGTGACGCTGGGCAAGCACTTAACCCTGTTTGTCTCAGTTTCCTCATCTGTAAAATGAACCAGAGAAAGAAATGGTAAACCACTCTAGTTTCTAGGCCACAAAAACCCCAAATGGGATAGCAGAGTTGAACATGACTGAGATGACTGAACAACAGCAAAAAAGGCAAGCTACAATTTGTGAATTTCATCAGGAAATGAAGTATTGCCTTACCAATCCAGTGCCTATGGGGTACAGTGTCTGATAAGGGCAGGCTTTTAATGAATGCTAATTGATATGACTGGGGGGGAACTTGAGTCAGTTGTCCCTAAAAAAAAGTCATACATAATGGGGTAACAAAGATTGGGGCAAATTGAATTCACATTCTTTAAAAGAGTTGACTCCTTATTAAAGAGAGACAAGAGGGAGGGGCTTATTCTGCTTTTCCAGGGGCATGCCATGGTATATACATCACACACACACACACACACACACACACACACACACACACACACACACATACACACACACACACTTTTTCATTTAGCAGCCCAGCCTTCAAGATGTTTGATGTTTTTATCATTTGAATCAGGGAGAAACTAAAAATAAGCATAGAATTTGGGAGTACAGGAAGCATTTTCTACTGTTGTTTTTCAGATGAGGATGCTCAGGCCCACAGAAAGTGAAGTAATTCGCCTAATTTCACATAGTAAGTCAGTGGTACAACCAGGAGGTAGAAACCAGATTTCCTGACTCCCAGGAAAGTTTCCTTCCCAGAATACCATAAATTAGACATAAACTTTTCTGTTTTACAGTTAAAATTAGCAAAGTTAAATGACGTACCTATTCATGATCCTAAAACTAATCAGTGGAGAAATCCAAATTAGACTTTATTTATGTGGATTTCCAAGACTTTACCATTTGTATTTGATTACCTGTAAGGAGGGAGTGTGCTCTAGTGGACATGGTACTTCTCGGGTCCAGGAGACTTAGGATTTATTCCCAGCTCTGATACTTTGTGGTTCTGGGCAAATCATTTAACTCATCTGTGCTTCTATTTTCTCACCTATGAAAGGGGATAAGACTTCACTGCCATGGGGAAGGGGGTGGGTTGCAGAAAGTACTTTGAAAAATTGAAGGTGCTATACAAATATGAGCTGTTATATTCTCCTGGAAGCAGTGGCATTTAACCCACGAGTAGCCAATTATCAACCATTACCTCTGTAACCTGATTTAGTTTATCAGATTGTCAGAAAGCCTGATGAAAAACGACCAGATTTTCTTGACCAAAAAACTAGATACTTGGTCTGATAAAACCTCATTTGTCAAACCTCATTAAAATTCTACTTTCTTTTCTTGAAATAGGAGCCTTTCTGGAAAATAGAGAGGCAATGCAGGGTAGTAGAAGTGAATCAGTCAATTAGTCAGTATCTAGTAAGCAGCTGCTATTTGACGTGCTACGTTTTGGAAATGAAAAGACAAAAATGAAATGGTTCCTGTCCTCAAGGGCCTTACATTCTATTGGGGAAGACAAAACGCTCATGGGTAAGTACAAATGTGCAGTATAAAAACAAATTGAAATTATTTTTATAAAGATATGCATAGCAATTTTATAAGGAAATATGAAGAAAGCTCTGAATTTAGATTCATTAGCCTTGGATTTATTGGGCAGTAGATTAAGTGATGGGTCTGGATTGTGGAAGACCTAAGTACAGATTGATCTCATATATTTACTAGCTATGTGACCCTGTTCACTCCATTTAACCTCTGCCTCAGTATTCTTGTCTGTAGAATGGGAATGATTATAGCACTTCCCTCTCAGGGTTGTTGTGAAGATCAAAAAAGATAATAATTGTAAGGCCCTTAGCACAGTATCTGGCTAAAGAAGTCATATACAGAGCTTACGTAAGATGTGCTATAACTTGTGACTTCTATCATAGTGGGCTAGTCACTTCTATGGAACTCCATTTTCTGATCTATAAAAGCCAAGATATGTGGTCTCTGAAGATGTGGGGCAAGTATATTTTGACGGTGAATTTAGAAAAGTCTGAGTTATGGATTACTAATGAGAGGGTGATGACTGATAGAACTCTAAAGAGGGCCACTCTGTGTAGCATATGGTCATTATTTACCTTAAGGGGGAATAGTGGATGGTAATGATGCCAAAACTGGATGGTGCATCCAGGTAATAAAAAAAGGCAAACATTTCATCTATTTTATAATTTGGCTAAAGACAACTTTATTTCTTTGTAAAGAAAAATAGGAAAAAAAACCCAATGGTGCTATTTCAAAGAGAAAAAGTGTATTCCCTCTCCTTTAATAACTTTTAATAATATCAAGTCATTGGATTTGAAATTGAAAGACCTGGGTTCAAGTTCTAGATTCAGCATTTACTAGGTGTGTGATAGTTTGGGGGTATTCACAATCTAGTTCATAGTATCATGGTGATGGAAAAGTACTATGTCATCAAGGTTAGTGGAATAATCAATAAGTTATTTCCGTCTTTGGGATCTGTTCAGTCAGGAAATACTGTCTACTCTCTCCTTAGCATGAAAATAACGTCTCACATTAATGTGTCCTTGCTTTCATTTTTACCCACGAATATATACACACCACACCTATCCGGCACTGACATTAGTAAATGAGCCACATCCAGATAAGTTTTTGCTAAGACCATAAAGACTGAACTTATATGCCAAAGGATCTCTTTTAGGCAAGTCTGTGACTAATTAAAAGGCCAAAAGATCTCAAAACAAAATTGCAGAAGCGAGGGAAATATCACCTCATTTTCACCAACTCCCAGGCAACCTGAACTCCACATAGGTACCTAGGCAGGAAGTCACCAACTATGATGGCTGCCGTTGGATACTCATACTTTGGCAGCATGGGGCTTAGTGGCCATTTTTGCTTTTTAATGCTTTCTTTGGGAACATTCCTCTTGGCTTCCTGATTCTTGATTTCCACTTTGGACTTTGCGGCATTGTAATTGCTGAAAAGATAAATGAATGAATGAATGAGTGAGAAAGTATTTCTCTACTGTCTCTACTGTCTTTACTGTCACAGAGTTCATACCCTAGTTAAGGAAGATAACTCACATACAAGAATTCAGTCGCAAGGTGGATTGATATTGTAAGGGTGTTTCAGATGGCAGTACCTGTATTCTGGAGGGTTGAGGAGCAGTAAGGCCCAGAGGACTTTAGAATACAGTGGCAGATAGAATACTAGTGGTCTTCTTCATCAGAAAGATTGTAGTGAGGATCTCATTATTTCTTACTATCTACCCCAGATGGGATTTTGAAGGACTGAGAGTTGGGTGAAATGATATCATATCTTTGTTCTTTCTACAACTTTATTTTCAGATCTTTCAACATTTTTACTGGTCTTAGTCTCAGGCATAAGAGGGTCTTTTACCATATGACACTGGTGTTTATGAACTTGAAAAAATTTCTAATTTTTTGTAGGGAATGGTTCATTCAGTAATATGTCAGGGATATTGCCAGCAAGTAAAAGCTTTATGTATGTATATGTGCAGTTCTTTTTCTGGTGGGAAGGTTAGGACGTTATTTACAAAATGAGGGTTTTGCATCTGTGATTGCATCGGACACAACAGAATTTTCTGAAATTGCAGAGTATTTATACAGAGCAGAGTATTTATACAAACAAACATTTATAGGAATTCTACTTTTTAAATAGTATTTTTTTAATGGAGTACTCACCTATACATAGAGGTAAACTATTCAAACCTTCTATGATTCTGGACTGATCTAACAGTTGTCTTTTGGATTTTAATAAGCCATTCATTATAGCATCTATCAGTAATTTATATCTATAGACAGTTCTAGCTTTGCATATACGCATCATTCAAGAGACCTCTATGTACAGTCATTTTTACAGTAATGAAGGTAGGAAGGGTCTGGAGTCCACGGAGGTAGAGGTGGGAAAATGGTTCAAAGACACTTTGGAACCGGGAAAGAGACGTGAGAGAAGGAGGAGGTTCTGGGGCCAGCCTCTCCAGGCCTGGCCTAACCTAGAGGAACAACACAGGAAAGGGGAGTCACGTGGGGATTGAATATGGACACAGAGAGGAGAGACTAAGTGACACACTGGGGCTGGGCGCAGACCTGGAGTGTGGGATGAGCAGGGCAAAGGCCTCCTCTCTTGGTGCTGGAGGTCTCAAGCTAAGATCTCACCACTTGTGGAGATCTCCATGCCTCTGTTCTTTCACTTGGAGAATTTATTTTTATGTATTTACTCATTTATTTATTTTGGAGGGGAGATGGTAGTGGTAGTGGTGAGGCCAGAGAGTGCCTCCTTGTTGGGCAGGAGTGGAAAGAGCTCACAGCACTGTGTAGTAAAGTTAATATAGGTACTTTTTTAGAATGTAGATTTCTTTACATAAAGTTGAATTTGCATAATGCAAATTTATGTAAAATAAGAACTGTCTGATAACATATATATGCATATATATACATATATACACACACACACATACATTTTTATCATGTTAAAATGTCCCTTGTCCCTTCTATGCCTATGTTCTGAAGGACTTTTAGCATTAATAGATGTTATACTTTGTCAATGGTTTTTTCTATTTATTTGGAACTTCTATTTATATGGAACATCCCAAGAGTCTTATTACAGTTTTAAGCCATCATATATTTTTTTGTTTGATATAATTAACTATATGAATTGTTTTTTCTAATGTTAAATCACCTTTGCATCCTGGTATAAATCCAACTAGATCATATCGACTTTTTATAAAAAAATCCTGTAGTCTGTAATAGAATTTTATTTAACATTTAAAAATCAGTATTCAGTTTTCTTTGAT
>CM053582.1:472343641-472365872 GCA_028627135.1 Pseudochirops cupreus
ATTTGGTTTTGAAAATCCTTCTTCAGCTCATCTCTAGCTTTAAGGCAATCTTCATGTTTATTGGAAGCCCCTGGTGGGTGAGCTATGGCTGCACTGTCCTCCTCCCTCTCTCTGCCTTGGTCTTTCTTTTCCCCAAAGAAGGAATCTAGGGTTTGGTTGCTGTTCTTACTTTGCTTCTTATGCTTATTTTTATTCATGGTTGGTCAGTCCGTGGTTTTTTTTTTTTAGTCTCTGTGGGGCTCTGCTTCCAGAGGGGAAAGCTCTGTCCCAAATCGCTGGGGTCCTCCAAGCTGCTTTAACTCTCAGGAAGGTGCTGGATCCCTCCCCCACTTCTGGCTCACTGAAGGAAAAAGGACCACAAAACCAAAACCCAAGACCACGATCCGGATCCAGGCTGCTCAACATGAGAGCACTTGGCCTCTGAATGATCGCTTGGTCTCCCTGCAATGTGCAGGCCAAGAGTGCTGAAGCTGCAATGCAGAAGTGGGTGCAGAACCTCTGCCTTTTGCTTCTCAGCCCTGGAGGCGTTTTGGCCAGACTGCTTTTCTCCCACAACCTCGCAAGCTCCACTGACCTAGTTCTGAACACTGCCGCAGCTGCCGCCAATCTGCTCACCCGAAGCTCCAGCCAGGTCGCGGCTCCTCTCGTCCTGCTACCCCCGGGGCTCAGCCAGGGCTTCAGGCCAGGCTGGTTTCGGTTTGCAGTGCTGATATGGTTCCTTGAAGCCGAGCTGACTTTAGTGGAAAGTATATTTGTGTGCGTTTTGGAGTTCTAGGATTAGTTTAGAGTCATATTTTATGGGTATTTTTGGGGTGGCTATGTGAGAGCTGCGATATGTTGCTGCTCCTATGCTGCCATCTTGGCTCTGCCCCCTGATTTCATTTTTTTAAAAAGAATTTTCAGCTTTTGCTTTCATACAATCCTGTATAAATGTGGACAAGATCATTAAAAAAACAAACAAACAAACAAAAAACCTCTGGATATGAGAGGTAGTATGACATAGAAGATAAGAAGCTGACCATAGAGGCAGGAAGACAATTTTTGCCATGTAGGTTAGGCTAATTCTTTTTATAAAAGCTAAGGGAACTGTCCTCAAGCCTTGACTAGCCCAAGTAACGGTTTCATGATCAAGCTGCCTGTGGATCTGTCTTCTTGCTAGCCGCAAGCCATATTGCCTTGGCATCACCTAAGGGCATGAAAAGGCCTACTTGTGTGGAGAAGAGTTGTCCCAAGGATGTGATGTTGCAAGGAAAATTACCACACACAGTCCTATTGACCAGATGCATATCCATCCTCATGGACGCAAAGGGACAGCAGGTCGGGAGGTGGGGATGGGGGTGGGGGGTAGGGGAGGAAGAATGATTACCAGAGCTGAGTGCTAATATCTTGGGGTTGAGTATTCTTTTTATGCTATGGCTAAATAAAACTCTTTTTCTTAACTGTTGAGTGAGAAACAAATGTGTCATTTCACTTTAATATCAGGCCTATGCTACCAGGGGACTGGTGGGACTCAGGCATAGCTAACCATATTGTCTTAATCTTAAGGAGAAGCGCTTCCTACTGCAATCCAAGGTGACATTAACTTTTTTAGCTGCTACATCACATTGCTGAACTTGTGTTCCACTAAACCCCCAGATCCTTTTCAGAATAAATGCTGTCTATGCATGCCTCCTTCATCCTATATTTATGGGTTTATTTTCTGTACCCAAATATAAGACTTAACATTTATTCCTAGTAAATTTTGTCTTATTAGATTCAGCTCAACACTAGCCTAAGGGTTGGCAAACTATTGCCTGAGTCACCCATTCATCCCTGAGCATATTTTTGTACAGCTTGTGAGCTAAGAATGGTTTTGACTGCTGACTCTAACTTTTACCTGTCAAGATCTTTTTTGAATATTGACTTTGTCCTGCCAGTGTTTTAACTCACCTCCCTGCTTTGTGTTTTCTACCTATGTGATGATCATGCCATCTTATCCCTTTGTCTAACTCATTGATAAAAAATGTTAAGTACCACATCAAATACAGAGCCTTGAGATTGCACACTGAATACCTACTGTCAGCCCTTGGCATAGTGCCTGATACAGAGTAGGTACTTAACAAATGCCAGCTGGCTTACTGACCCATGAGCCACAAAAATGACTCTTTGAATCCAGTCATTTAACCTGTTCTGAATCCATCTCTTTCTAAATTAGCAGCCCACCACTTTTATCGAGCACACATATATAAATGTGTTTCTGTCTATCTAATATCTTTTGTACAACTTTTTTCATGCAAATCATTCATCATTGGTAACATTGTAGTCCATGTACACCTAACCAAGCATCATTCCACTGCTCTATGGGTACTCTGTGAATTTAGTTTTTTAGTTCTTAATTGACTAAGATATGAATAGCAATGGATTAATTCAATGACAGATGGCTACTCCAGTTCCATTTCATAGTCTGAACAATATACATTTTTATCCATTTTATTTTTAGTGTGGATGGTCAGACTCACGTATTTTTCAGTGCTATAGATTTCCAGAGTGGAATTAGTTTCCTTAGGTGGCATTGGGTTGCCACTTTGAGCAAAAACCAGCTGACTACCTGGATGTTGTAGAGGGGGCACTTGTTCAGCAACAAACAAAAACTGGGATAGATAGCCAAAATTGTATGATTCACTGAGGAACCTTTTATATTGTTCTGAGGCTTTATGCAGTTAGCACTATGTCATCCAGGAATTTTGTGACAGGTGGTACAATGGATAGAGCACTGGGCTAGAAATCAAGAAAACTAATCTTCCTGAGTTCAAATGTGACCTCAGACACTTACTAGCTGTGTGACCCTGGGCAAGTCTTTAATGCTGTTTGCCTCAGTGCCTTATCTGTAAAATGAACTGGAGAAAGAAATAGCAAACCACTCTAGTATCTTTGCCAAGAAGACCCTAACTGGGGTCACAAAGAGTCAGACATGACTGAAACTACTGAACAACAATAAACATCTTGGAAATCAAAGCATTTGGGGAACCCTGCTATCCGCAGAAAATTTTTCTTTGTTGGACATTATATAGGATATGTTTCATGATATTTGTAAAAACAACTTAAATAAACATATCATTTTAACACCTTGCTTAAAGACACTATGCAGCAAATAGTTAACTAAAATCATCTCTGTAATCTTTTTTTTATTTTGATGTATATGTGGGAGATACCTAATCTCAGGAAAGCTTTCAGGGCTGCATTCTACCTAGTGAAATGTATTATTGAAAAAAATGCACAATACACAGAATGGAAATTTTATATATTCAGTACCTCTCAGTTGCATCACGGTGTAGTGAACATACTCTGGCTCAGTCTTCCATTACCAGGATAAGTTACATCTTCCCTTTAGGGTTCAGTGGTACCCTGAGTGATTTAAGGTAGCTTTTTCTCAACTACTATCAGCTCAAGCTCCAGTGTGACTATTGCTCAGTTTCTATGTAGGCACTTAATATCAATTAGCTTCAACAAAGGGAAATTTACTTCAGAGAAAGCAAGAAAAAAATGTACAAAAATTTCTTCTTCATCAGCACCTTGTGGGAGACATATTCTCCATTATACCACCTGGGAGTAGGGTAGGGAGTACGTTCAGAACTTTCCTCAGTTCCTACAAAGAACTGTCCTACTAAGTTCATGTCCAAAGGAAGCATCTCTACTGGATGAAACTTGATCTCATCTATTACTGGGCTGGAGTTCCCAAGGTCATGTTACATAGATGTTACATCCATGTTATGTGGCTAGATTCTGTAGTACGAGAGTGCTATTGACACTATGGATCATTCAAAATTGTAAAGCCTCAGAAGCAACTTTCCCTTCACTGAGGATGAAAAATAAATAAAATTAAAAAAAACCCCACAGAGGTCAAAGACCAAGACTAAGGCCCCTTTCACCTAGTCATTCCAAAGAATGGAAGAAATCTGCAAAGCTTTTCCCCTTTACAGCATGATATTTCACTAGGTGCTATGAATAAATAAGGCAAAAGAGAAAAAAGCAAAAAGAAGAGGTTGCTTTTTTAAATGCCCCTACAGCCAATGAAAGAACATCCTCATAGTTAACTAAACGGAATTGTTTACAAAATGTTTACATATGCTCCTTGGTCTCTCTGAGGCACTTCTCTTAAAGACCATGTCTACTGTTCTGGAAGCAAGCTACCTAGCCTCTTCATGTGGAAAGATATCATCTCCTCAGGTACTCTATGTATGTACTAGACCCCCATTACACACTGTAAAAATATTAAAAAAAAGACTTGTAAAACCTCCTTATTTTATTTTCATTTTTAAAAATCAAGAATATCTTAAAACATGCATAAATATTTCTCAAAAAGATTTTACCTGTTCTTCTGCTCAAAAAATTTGGCTGGCTCTCTATTGTTTACTGAGTAACTTTCAATATAGCATTAAAAAGCCTCCATGATCTGCAGCCATCCCATCTTAAAGAATTTGTCTAATGTCTTAACCTTCCAGAATCTGCTGCTTCTCTCCCCTCCCCAACATTCTTTGTATTTTACTCTCTTTGTGCTTTTGCTCAGACTTTTCCCTATGCCTAGAAAATATTCTATCCCCTTCTTTTCTCTACTGAATTACTATGTATCCTTTAAAGGCCCACTCCATGAAGATTTCTTTGGACATCCTTCTCAGTATTGACCTTTCCCTAAACCTCACATAGCACTTTGAGTTAGAGTCCTTTAATGCACTAACCATGTAACAAGGTGAATTATAGTTATCTGTGTATTTTATCCCCCTATTAGACTGAAAACTCCATGAGGTCTGGGACTATATTTTATCTAAACTTTACATCTCCCATAACACTAATATAGTGCTCTGTACAAGTAGATACTTAATAATTTTTTGCATAAATAAATGAGTTGTTAATGAAGACTTACATTTATGTTGTACATTAAGTTTAAAAATGTTTTCCTTACAATAGCCCTGTGAGATTAGTATGAATATTATGTTCCCATTTTTAGAAATTAGGAAATAGTCATAGAAAGGTGAAATGACTTTCCCACAAAGTCATACAGATGAATAAGTATCAGAACTGAAATAGTTGGTGAACCCTCATTGTCTTTATTTTTGTTAAGAATGTTCATGACCATCTTTTCTATTCTTTTGGAATATTTCCCTCCTTGAAGTATCTTGGGACTTAGTCCCCAAGTGCCCTTAAAATTACATTGCTTCCAGTACAGATTTCTTTTATGTGTACTTAGTAGGGTCTAACTATTCTTCCTAATTTTGTCTTCAGTTGAATTCAGAAAGCATTAATTAAGCATCTATTCTGTAGTGGACATGAAGTGTATAGACTAAAAGGCTAAAAAAAAATAGCCCTTGCTCTTAAGGAGTTTCCATCCTATGGGAAATTCTTTTACAATTTCTTCTCATTGGTCATTGGTTTAGGAGGTGTTACAATTAAAATATGATGTTCCACTGTTGCTGGCAATAAGAACTAATTGTTCTAAAAATACTAACAAATCTGTTCCATTTCATGTCTATTTGCCATTCTCCGGGTTTTTTCCCCCCTCGCAAATGTTCTTGCAATAAATTGGATCTCACATCAAACTTTCTGTTCTTAATTGCTTTTTACTAATTCCTAAGGCAAAGTTGCTCACTATCTTCCCCACAATTGTGTTTTTTTAATGGAAAATATAGCTCTTTCCTGGGTAAGGAGATTGTTTCTTGGCTGACATTTTTTCTGGTTCTTTAAACCTCCATGTTGTGCTGGCTGTTTGCATTCCCTAAATTTTACTAAGAAATTATGACAGAAGCAATATTTTTGCATTTCACTATTTTTCCCCAGTCAACAACTTGTTTAAATTGGTTGGATTGTAGTTTCTCTAATTCTGCCAGGGATTATTGTACATGTATTTTTGTGTG
This sequence comes from Pseudochirops cupreus, assembly GCA_028627135.1. Taxonomy (NCBI): domain Eukaryota; kingdom Metazoa; phylum Chordata; class Mammalia; order Diprotodontia; family Pseudocheiridae; genus Pseudochirops; species Pseudochirops cupreus. Next base: position 472,349,530 of record CM053582.1, read on the forward strand.
TACCTAGAAAGGGAAATAGCAAATACTATAAAGCAACAAATTCACTAAGAAGTTCTAATGTCAGACACTACTGTATTACAGACAAGGAAATATAAAGCTAAGCCTAGATTATAGAGTCTAGAATTTCTAAAATCTAGAGCTTAGATTTTTTTTTTTGCAAGGCTTAATAAAGTCTCTCATGGTAATTAATGAGATGAAGAAATAATTGGTAGACTTGTAACTAGCTAACTAACATATTCAGTATAAAGAAGAACTTCCTAACTATGGGTGGACTAGTCAGCTAGTGATTTCCCCATCAGTGGAGGTATTCAATCTAGAGACTCAATGGGTACTTTTTGGGGATGCCATTGAAGGATTTTATGAATTGGGTAAGGAATTTCCTGAAGGATGATAGGATTATAGATCTAGAGTTGAAAGTGATCTCAGATAAACAACCTTGAATGAATGTCATTTGGATTATTATAAGCACCCAAATTAACTACAAAGTACATATGAAGGAAGATGCTATCAGCATCCTGAGAAAGAACTGATAAATAGAAGCACGTATGAAATGATTTCATACACACACACATACATTTGTATATATTTAAAAAGAATAGCAATAAATTTGCAGTTTCATGTTTAACCATCTTTTTATTATACCGTGTTTTGGAAATGCTTGTTTTCTTCCATTAAATAAAAATAAAATTAAAATTTAAAGAAAAGAAAGTGATCTCAGAAGTCATATTGGTAAACTCATTTTACAGAGGAAAGAACTGAGGCCCAAGAGGTTAAGTGACCTACCCAAAGTCACACAGAGTAGTAAGTGGTAGAAGCTGAGACCCTTTGACTCCAAGACTAACACTCATTCTGCTATGACTACATTGCTTCTAAATCAGACTAGCTTTTCTTTAAGCAGCCTCCTGATTCTGAATTCATGATTCTAATACTTAAAATAATCATAAATTAAGTAAAGGTAACTTCTCATCCCAATTTTCTTTTGAATGAAATAATCTAACAATTTAGTATGAGTGTAGGAGAGGCCCAGAGCCTTTATTACTTTATTTTATATTTTCTTAAAAAGCTCAATCAAACACAGATTTCTGGAACCATTTCCCACAGTGTTCTTTCCCTCAACAGGATGCCTTCCCACCTCTACCAGAAGTGAATCAGGGAGGCCAAGCACTCACACACACCTAAGCCACCCAAGTTCAACTACAAATTTCTCATACAGACCACAGTTCATGCAGCTGATTATATGGCAAGAGCTCAACAATGGACAAGTTTGAGGTCAGATGCTTCCTCAACTGTTTCCAAAACAAACAGTTACAGGAAACGCACTGCTCTGCATTAAAGCTCTGGGAAAAAAAAATGTGTGGGGTGGGTGGTGGGTGGGTGGGGGAAGTTTTATTACACTATATACACTATAGGAGATGTGGGAGCAGATCAATATGTGGTTAAGTATTTTAGCCCCACTTTTATTGTGTTTGACAGTGACGACAACATAGTATGCACTGAATGAAATGACTAATACACATATTTCTCTCTCTCACACACAAAACTTCCATTTTTCTCATGAACCAACAGCATGAAAGAGTCACATAAAAGCATGCAGTGGGAGTTCATGTTGGCCGGGGTAAAAATTACCCACAAATTCCAGACTTCCAGAGGAGCAAAAGGTAACTTAACCTACCTGAAACTTGAAGAAAGGGTGAAAAAAGGGGGAAGAAGGGTGGGGACCTAGGTTTAGTATTAGTAGTCACATTAACTGGGGGATGACTGCTTCATTACACAATCAAAGTTTATCATCAAGCAGAAAGTGGGAGGGAAAGAGATGGGAAATACAGTTTATCGGGGCATTAGATGGAAAGGAGATAGAGCAAAACCTCCTTAAGCACATCATGGTTTTATTCACTATCTGGAGGAGGATAGTGGAGAGGGGGGGGGGAATTCCTTAGTCAAGCATTTGGTATAAAGCAGTTGTCTATAGATGGCTCAGCAGTGACACACACAGAGTTCTATCTCCTAGCTGGCAGACAGATGTTTGAGCTTTTATTTGAGTGAAGGCAGGCAGTAGCCAGATGTTCTAAGGGGGCAGGGAGAAGGTCTTCTTTACATTCTAAAAAGTGGAGATTCCTTGACACACATAATTTAATCTTCCTGAACAAGAAATCTTGAGCCAGTCCATTATCTCTACTTTCCCAATTAGGCACATCGTCACGTTACTGGGGAGGAAGAGGCCATTTTGGCTGGACTTTCTGCACAGATGGCATCAAGTTGCCAAACACCTACCATAAAGTTATGTGGTTTCCACTTCTCTCTACAATAACTCTTCTTGTCCTTTTAGCAGTTCATTCAGTGGAAGAAAAATTTGGGGCTCTTTCTGGAGGGATTCAATATAAGTTATTGATATTAGAGTGCTAACACTGCTTGGATGACTTTCATGGAATATTCTTTCTCTTTTCCAAATTGCCTCATGATCTATGAATCTGGCACGTAGTAAGCACTTAATAAATGTTAACTGATTGTTTCATTGACCTCATTGATATGGATTGTCCCTCCCATATTGCAATCACCAACTCATTATTCCTATAATGATGCTTGTGTGACTCTTGATCACGGCTGTCCTTATTTGGATAAAGCAGAAAACATGTTAAAATTCATTCAGAAAACATACCATGACAGGGAAGAGAAGAAATGAAGAAAGGGAGGGATGGAGGGAGGAAGGAAAGAGCATTAAGTACCTACAATGTGCTAATTTGTGCCCTGTATATTGTGAATTATGGTATCTTTTAAAATTCATCTTTGGAAAACATTTTCTACTTAGGTATATAGGCTTTCAAACAGTACCTTATTCTATTTATTTATTTGTCTTTTTTGGAAGGGGAAAGGCAGGGTAATTGGGGTTAAGTGACTTGCTCAAGGTAACACAGGTAAGTATTAAGTGTCTGAGGCTGGATTTGAACTCAGGTCCTCCTGACCCCAGGGGCAGTGCTCTATTCACTGTGCCACCTAAGTGCCCCCACAGTTTATTTTTAATAGATCAAATGATAATAAATAAGGCAAATATTGAGTATTTTCTTGAAACTAAATTATAAAATTCTTTGATTTACGTGATATCCTTCAGACAAGTGCAAAAAGTTTCTTTGCTTCTTCACAATTCTGATTTTTGGCCTGTTGGTATTACTTTATTCTTAATGAACACCTTCTTGATGCATTGGTAAAATCTATTTACCCAGGAAAATGTACAAAACATCTAAATGTCATTTTTACCTTTTAAGATTATATGATTTTGGTTTTTTCTTTATGTTTTAAAATTTAAGAAGAAATCAGGTCTTATACATATTTTTTACCTTTCAATATGATATGGTTTTGCTTTTCTCTTTGTTTCAAAATATAATAAATCACGTTCTTTTACTTTTAAGTCTAATATTTTAAATCTTCAGGCTAATTACAATTTCTTAGACTTTATGCTCTTAGAATGAGCTTCTTTGGCGATAAGATAAGGTTTCTTCTAAGATGCTTGCTCAGTGTGCCATACCTCTGTGAGACTATTTAATTTTTGATTTTGTCATTATAATAGTTTAAGCCTGATAACATCTCTGCCAAGTGAAAAATGGTGGCTTGACTCTACTTAATGATTCATACACATCACTGTTATTTTTAAAATTTTTTGGCAAATGACTGGTGCAGTGTAGGTAGCAACAGTGCTCTATAGTGGAGGAAACATTGAATCTGGAGGCAGAAGACCTTCCCTGGCATTTATTGATTATTAATTTATCAATAAGCATGTTTTAAGTGCTTAATGTATGCCAGGCACTGTGCTAAACTCTGGGGATACAAAAGAAAATAAAAACACTCCCTGTTTTAAAATATTTTACATTTTAATGAGGAGACATGTAAATAAATAGGTATAGACAAGTTGTGTAGAGAGAAGAAAGGTGGCTTTACAAGGAAAGTCACTAGCATATGGGGAAAGGGGGAGAAGAGAGGGGTGGCTAGCAAAGTCCTCCAGTCGAAGGTGGCAGCCTGAGACTTGAAAGGAAGCTAAGCATTCTGAATAGTGAGAGGTGAGGAAGAAGAGCTTTCTTGGAACTGAGGACAGACACAGTAAATGTATAGAGAAGGGAGGGATATTGCCGGTGAGGAACAAGAAATAAGTCAATATGACCAGACTTAGAATTTGTGGAGAGGAGTAATGTATACAGGAACATTTCAGGTTGTGAAGACCTTTAAATTCTGTTGGAATTTATATTTCATCCTAGAGATAATAGAAAGCCTTTGGAGTGTTACTGCATAGGGAGAGTGACATGGTCAGACATTATAACACCAATGTGATATTCACAGCACCCATGGTGGCTATGAATATGCTGGTGTAGTTGTGAATCACAAAATGTAACAGGCTCTCCATATGGAGGACAGAACCAAAGCATTTATTCAAGTCCCAGAAAACCAAATCCCCAAACCAGAAAGCCAAATTCATTACAGTAACCATGAAGTTGGTACACATAACCAATGCACCAAGCACCAACATTCCCAAGCCTTCCCCAACCTTCCCTCCATCAGGACTTCAAAACAAAACAGGCTCCCTTAAGCAAGAATGCCCCTCTCTCATTCATGGTAGCTATTCAACCTTTATGCTGCTTTCTCCCAGCAGTTCTGTCTCTGTCTAAGCTTGTGCTCAGCTTTTTATCCTGGTCATTTGTTCCTCCCTGTCCCACCCCTTCCTGCTGCATCAACAAGTTCCTCCTACTATGGGATTCACAAGTTCTATTTCTTAACAAAGACTTGATATAATCAAGGGCAAGGCTCATCTTGAAACAGGTGCTAAGTACTTGTGTGCTTGCTGTTACAAGGGGCAGGGAAGATCTTCTAATCCCCATTACCATAACTGACATACACTTTAGGAAAATCACTTTGCCAGAAATATGGAGGACAAATGGGAGTGAGGAGAGACAGACTAAGGGACCCAGTTTAATCTCTCTAGGCTTCACTTTTCTGATCTGTAAAATGAAATAATTGGACTGAATGATCATTAAAGTCTCTTACAGCTCTAAATTCTATCATCCTAAAAGAGTTTTCCCATTTTCTAGAGTAGAGTCATTTAGTCCCTAGTGACTGAGTTATTTTATTATGTTGATAAAGGGTAAATCTTGAGGACTCCTTAGCAAAGAGATGTCTCTCATGAAAATATTTTCCTCAGCATGTGAAAAGTAGCATGGGTTCATTTGGAATATATGTTAATACTATCAATTGAGGTGAGCTAAGTAAACACAAATGGTGAAGGCATTGACCCAGATCCCTTCAATTGCATGTTAGTAATGCCCTTCCATATCTTCGTCACTATTGATACTGAAGTCTTGGATACAGAAACACACAAATGTAATACCTTTTTGGGCTATAGACTTACACTTGACAGCTGCTTTTCAAGAATAGTGAAAATCTAAATCAATGTCCTTGGTTGAAAAGATGCTCAGACAAAAGCAGAATGAGATCTTCTTTGCATCAAGCAATCTTAATTTCCCAAGTTAAACAGTGAAAGCAGATATATGCAATTGGTAATCAAGGTCATCCGTAGCCTTCCTTCTAAATAATGTCTCCAGGAAAGCAATTCTTTATATTCTCAGATTACTCAAGTCTTATTTCAACAATCGAACAACATATACATCTTTTCATTTTTAGACCTTGATGGTATAAATGGAAGTATTATGTAGTCTATTTTTAAGTGCCTAGTCAATAGCCCATGTATTATTTTGGATTTTCAGAGTCTAATTGATTTTCTTTTGTTGTTGATGACAAATCTGGAATTTAAAAATGCTGCTTCTATCATCAAATAATCTTAAATGATGCCTTCTTTTACTTAATTGTGTTTTTTGTAAATCAGATGTGTAAAATCTTTTGTTGTTGGTTCCAAGATCTCTTTTGTCGAAACACTGGGGTCCTGTAATTGTTTGAGTATAGCTATCCAGTCTGAGAGGTTGACCTTTCACACCCTGCCCTAAAAGAACACTATAGAAAGAGAAATGTGGTAATCTGGGTTAAAGGCATCTTACTAACATGTTAAGAGCTTGTTTCTAATACACACAACAGTTGCAAGGAAGCCCAGGCCTGTTGATAACTTTCCACATAGCATGTTGCTCTTGAGAAAACCCACTTCTAGGAAAGAAAAGAGCCCTGCTTTATTGGGTTGAAATGCAGGCCTATAGCTCTTCATAACCACTAACAGGCAACTGTTATGAGGAGGGAAAGTTAAAAGAGATTAAAACACAAAGAAACTAGCCTGTTACTAAGGTCTGTCTAAAGAGAGGCAAGACTCTCACCTATTAATCCATTTGCAAGGCTGATAGGGCCCTTCTTTGGAAACAAAAATGCCAGTTTCTCAGTAAATTTTCTTAACAATTTGAAGAGATCATTTATGAATTTATGAGCATAATTTTAAAAAGAGGAAAATTTTGACTGCTGGAAATAAATTAACCACAGACTCAAATCAGAACATAAAACTGAGCACTACAAAATTGTCTTTGAAAAGATATTTAATATTATATAAATAAATAAGTTGATTTTCACATAAATCTTAGGATAAATACTCCAAATTGGGGGAGATTTCTAATTTTAGAGGAAAAATCACTTTACTAATATAAAAAGAGAGGGTCTTATTTTCATGTTCCTCATTAGAAATGCATAGTATATTTTATATAGCTAGGAAGAACAGTTGACAGAGTATTGGACCTAAAGTCAGAGAGACCTGAGTTCAAATTTAGCCATCCATACTTACTAGCTGTGGGATCCTGGGAGAATCACAACCTGTCTGCCTCAGTTTTTTCAACTGTAAAATGGGTATAATAATAGCACCTAAATTCCAGGATCATTTGTGAGGATCAAATGAAATATTATTTGTAAAGCACTTAACACAGTGCTTGCTATGTAGTAGACATGTAATAAAACTTGTTTCCCTTGTTCTTTCATGTGGCGTAAATGAACAGTTGGCTGACTGATAGTGAAGCAGTTCTGTTTTTGGAATCAGGAAGACCTTTGTTTAAATCTTGTTCAGTTGTTTCAGTCATGTCTGACTCTGCAAGACCCCATTTGGGGTTTTCTTGGCAAAGATACTGGAGTGGTTTGCCATTTCCTTCTCCAGATCATTTTACAGATGAGGAAACTGAGGCAAACAGACTTAAGTGACTTGCCCAGGGTCACACAGCTAGTAAGCGTCTGAGGCTGGATTTGAACTCGGCAAGTCTTCCTGACTCCACGTCTGGCCCTCTGTCCATTGCACCACCTAGCTGCTTCTTGTGCAAACCTACTTTAAACTTTTTCTAGCTTTATGGTAATAGGCAAGTCAGTTAACCTCTGCAAGTTTCAGTTTCCGTATCTGTAAAATTACCAAGTAATTGTTGTCTTGAGGATCAAATGAGACAATGCTATGAAGTACTTTGCAAACCTTAAAACACTACATAACTGTTATCATCATCTGACATGAAACAAAAACTCTTTGTTTTCGATAAAGGTATCTCATGTTTTAACTGAATACTACATTCCATTAAACACAGATGTGCCAAAGGCAAGTAATAACTGAAAAACAGACCCCCAACAGGAGTATTATTGGGAGAATGTAATATGGCTCACTATTTTTTGGCCTTATGAAAAAAAGAAAATCGGTGTACTGATTTGAATTAAAAGGTAACGGGTCGCAGGGGTGGGGAACATGTGGGTGGCCTTGTGACCAGAGGTGGCCTTCTAGGTCATTGGGTGAGGCCTTTTGACTGAGTCCAAGTTATACAGAACATATCCTTTTATTAAAGGGATTTGTCCTGTGAAGTTTGGATTCAGTCAAAGGGATGCACTTGAGGACCTAGAGGACTACCTGTGGCCTTGAGGCCTCAGGTTCCTCATCCCTGGTATAGGATGTGACTCTTTGAGAGGATTAGAGTTATATAATGAAGTGAAGCTTATTGAAAGGATCAGCAAGAATAAGTAATCCTCAGGTATACCCTTTACAATGGATACAGCCACAGCCAGTTCTGAATCTTCATCTCAATTCTTAGGCTTCAGATTATTAGGAAGAGCAGGGCCCAAAGTACTTACACCCTCTCCAAAGGTTGCATTTTCCTATTCCTATTCATTTTATGAGCCCTCCCACCAGTTTTTACCAGCACTTAGCACAATGCCTAGCACATAGTAGGAGTACAATAAATGCTTGTTGACTTTAATTTTATTTTGCCTTTTTTTTTTTTTGGAGGGGGCAATTGGGGTTAAGTGACTTGCTCAAGGTCACGTGGCTAGTAAGTGTTAAGTGTCTGAGGTCAAATTTGAACTAAGGTCCTCCTGACTCCAGAGCGGGTGCTCTATTCACTGTGCCACCTAGCCGCCCCCATTGACTTTAATTTCTAAAAAGTACTAAACATTAAATAAGAGGAAAATTCAAATGTTAAATAGGTTATCATGATATTGTGTAGTATTGAGGAATATTGTATAGTGGGATGGGTATGAACTTTGGGAAAATGTTAGAGACCCAACATGAGGCCTTCTATGAACTTTACCTGATTCATCCCGGATCTCACAGAAATGTTCTCTTACGAAAATCAGTGATTGACTACCACACACTAAAAATACTAAATAGTAGGTAATTGGTACTTTGCAAACATTTTTAAAATATAAAGAAAAATGTTACACTAGGTGAGAAAGTCTACATTTTTAATGTTTAATATATTAACTATAATATTAAATTAAAATGAATCTAATATTTAGTTAGATAATCAAATATAATTCATATTTAATTTAATTTTAATTAGTTACTTTTTCTTTACTTTTTATCACAGAAGAGACATCACAAAAGAAATTCAATACAGTAAAAAGCCAGTAAAGCATATGACAGGCTCGTTTTCCACAATATGCATATATATGTACATATATTCTCACACACACGCACACACACACATATATATATATATACATACACACATATATTTGTGTGAGTGTGTGTGTACTGTCTCTCCAGTAAGATTATACATTTGTTTAGGACAAAAATGACATCCCATTCACTGTGTAATCATAGCCAACATTTAGCATAGTGTCTGGAACATAATAGGTGCTTAAAATTCTGTTAGGCTGAGACCTAGCCTTCAATAGGTATTTGTTAATGATGGCAGTCATGAGAGATGGAGCGAAGGTCAAATACAATTACTATATCCAGTCTAGAGGACAGTTTTCATATCTGTTGTAGGTCTCCTGATCTTCACACTTATTTTCAATCTTAGGGATATTGGATCATCTCTTACTTTAGATATTTATATTCTAATTGTCCATCGACAGCTTATTCTGTCAGAACAGTATTAGAGAAGGGATAAGAGAAGGGTTAACAGCATAGATCTAGATGCAGTATGGAACTTTTCTTCTCTATGGAAATGACCCAGGGTTGAATTAGTAAGGTACACAGTCATCAAAGGCACCCAAAGAAACCGGTGCGAGATTGATTGAGAGTTGAGACATTATTCATTTAGATTCCGAGCTACTTTGGTCTAAAATGTTTGAATAATCAAAGTACAATATTTTTGTTTCCTAAGCATCTCGGTTCACTACTTGACATTGCATGTGTAAGTGCTACTAATAAGATAAAGCTCATTTGTAAATCAATTAGACTTAAAAATAGATATATTTAGTGAATAGGGGATTCATGAATATTATTTACACCTGGTCTCTGTCTCTCTTTGTTCAAGAATGTTAGCATAGGGGGAAGATAGAGGGAATACTGACAAATGAGGTTCTTGCCATGGTTGTTATAGGTCATTGTCTCTACATTTTCTAACCCTGTCAGTCAACCAGTATTTGTTGAGGGTCAATAAGGTGCACAAAAGTGTTCTAGCTGCTTGGGATAGAGAATTAAGATGAAGCATATTTCTCCTCAAAGAAGTTTTATACTCCATTATTAGGGAAGTGCTAGAATCTCTGCTTTTGAACTCTTTCAGCCATGGGAGATTTCTGGCAGCTCCAATTGACTAAGGCCTTTCTTACGCAATTGGAAGAACTGTATTCTAGTGCTGACAAAGTTACATGGAGCACACTTTTACTGGGATGCTGGGGAAGGGCAAGTTTCATTAAAAATTCTGAAAGGTCATAGACCATGAAATATCAAATGATTTAGATCAGTTGGCAGCATTTTCCAAAGACTATCTACTAGGAAAAGTAGGAAAGAATCATGACTGTAAGAATTGAGAGTATGAGGCATGATAATCACCAGTGAATTTTTATTAGTTGTGAAAGGTGCTATTTACTCCCACTAGAACCTTAGGATTTGCACATGGGACTACAGGTCTTGAGAGGTGAGCCTTTACTTTGTCTTGAATGGAACCAGGCTGATCTATCATTTAGTGGCCATTTTCACACCATGATACCACTGTCACGTGGGTACTCTCACTCCACTGGTTATTAGCTTTCTTCTCTCATTATAATAAGATCTCCTTGAGTACAGAGACTGCCTTATTTGTTTATAATGTCATACCTAGTGCTTATCACAATGCATGAAACATAATAAGTACCTAATGATCCATCTATCTATCTATCTATCTATCTATCTATCTATCTATCTATCTATCTATGTGTCTGTCTGTCTATCTACCATTTATTTATCTATCATGGAGTCACCAATGTGTTTGAGCAAAAAGAAAAATTCTTTAATTAAAAATGTACAAAGTAAATGAATTAAAGTTCTCATGCCATGGAAACCAACAAGGATGAGATGAAATTTAAAATTTAGTTTTAATCATTCCTGAGATGTTTAATTAGTTCATTAAATTAGAATAGTCTGTTGAACAACACTCAAACTTTTTTTTTTACCATTATAGAAAAAAAATTTACCCATAAGGGCATACTGCATAATATAAATAAGTATATGTTAATAATTAGAAGTAGGATTTGGATTTTATTTTGAAATTCTTATATGTTAAGGTAATATTTAAAATACTAACAAAATGAATATACATTTCTATTTAAATGATGATCTTTTCAGTTACAGAAATTGCCAAAACTTTGATTCTCTCTGCATTGGCTGTCAACCAGTACTGTCAACCAGTTTTACCGGATTGGAGGTTAAATGGTACTCTAATCAAAGCCAAAAGGATTGTCTAAATATTTAGATGTGTTAGCATATTTTTGCACCAGAAATTTCTAAAAATAAGTGGACCTTAGATTTTATCTTGGTGACATCTTTATTTGACTTATAAAGCTCTAAATTTAGTTTATTCAATGTTTTGTAACTTTAAAAAATGATATTTCACCTGTTCTCCAACCTTAAACTGATGATCACTCAGTACTTATTGAGAGTGCTCACTCTGTGCAACACACTATATTGGGCATTCTGGGAGTATGTAAAGAAGTCTGAATATAAATATATGGAAGTGTAAGCAGCATAAAAGTGTCATGAATTATAAAATAAAATTCTTCTCATCTTCCTCCTCTGCACCTCCATGAAGCTGCCGATCTATTTGAGGGGACTAAGGCATATTCAAGAAAAAAAATATAAAATGAGAAATAAAATTATTGAGCCTCAAAAAATAGTAATTTGAAGAGATAACTTGGAGACTTTTAATGATTTTCAAAAATCACTACTATAGGGGGAAAGTCAACCCCCAATTCCCCTAAACCTTAACAAAACACAGCTCAGACTTTCTGTTATTCATAGTTAGCAACCTTATACTAAAGCATTGTATGGAGATTACAACTAAACTTTATCAGGTGCTGTGACCCATATTGAGATAAACTAACCTGCATGGCTTGAAGTGTTTATCGCAAATCGCTTTTGGAAGATGTGCACACAAAGTGTCATTCATGTATAATGGATAAGATATGCACATGGGTATTGATCTCTTATAGTTTTTAATGCCTGTGCAACAAATTTCTGGCACATTGGACTGTTTTTCATCCCTTGTGATGGAAGGGTAAAAGCAAAATACTGACAAATCGTCATTATGTAATGGGATATTTTTTAAAACAATATTTTAAATCAATTGTCCAAAAAGGCCATTCTTTTGAAATCATAGAGGGAGCAGAGGACTTCCTATAGTCTATCTTTCCATCTGAAAAAGGGTTTGGTTTAAAGGAGACAAACAAAATCACAACATCTATTCCCTTAAGGCTGGCTTTACTACTTGTACATGGAGTGTAGGACTAGAGTCCTGACTGATGGACAAAAAAGGATGAGAGAGCTTAAATACATTCTAGGACTATCCCAATTAGGGGTGGCTGAGTTACACAAGTATATGATCCCCATAATGGTTTAATCATTTTATGAGAAAGGAATTTTCTTAATTAAATAAATGGCAAATACAATAAAACAAGAAAGATGACAAAGTAAAAAAAAAGTGTATATGTTGTGGCTTGGTGGAAAGGATCATGCTAACTTGGACTTAGACCACTTGCATTCAAGTTCCGTGATTTTGAGCAACTCAATGAGCAATCTGTGAATCTCTTTTTTCTCTCATTTGTAATGTAGGAATAATACTAATTGTACTAGCTTCCTTATAGTGATTTTATGAGGTAAGTACCTTATCAAAGATACGTGACATTTGTGATTTGTTGTGGATGCTTCTTTTGTTATCAATGGAACCAACTCTCCTTGTGGGCAAGGATGGTCAGTGTATTGATTATAGATATTTACAACTTTTAAAGTTGTTTATTTTTACATTTATTATTATCGTATACATTGCTTTTCTGGTTCTATTCATTTCATTCTTCATCTGTTTATAAAATTTCTCAAAATGGATCCTTTTAAAAATAATATTGATGTTATAATAGAAAATGTCCTGGTTTTGCTTACTTCACTCTACATCAGTTCTTCTAAGTCTTTCCAGGTCTTTTAAAACTCCTCTGAAATTGTCTATTTCCTCATTTCTTTTAGCACAATGGTACTCTATCATGTTAATATGCTACAACTTACTCAGTTACTCCTCAGTTGCTGAAATTCATCCTTTTAGCATTTTTCCCCCACCACAAAAAGAATTACTTTAAATATTTTTGTGTATAAAGAACCCTTTCTTCTTTCTGTGATCTTTTTTAGTTACAGGCATAACAGCAATATTGCTGAATCAAAGGTGACATACCATTTAGTAACTTTTTGTGTATAATTCCAAATTGCTTTCTAGGATAGTTGTACTTGTTCAGAAGTGAATCAGTGTGCCTGTTTTCTGACAGCCTCTCCAACAATTATCCTTATCCTTTTTTGTTGTCTTTGCCACTCTAATGGATGTGAGATGGAACCTCAGCATTGCTTTAAATTACATTTTTTCCCATTAGTATTGTTTTAGAATGTTTTCCTATGGCTATGCATAGCCTGGGTTTTGTTTTTGTTTTTTTTTCCACTGAGAATTGTTTGTTTATATCCTTAGGCCATTTACCAATAGGCAAATGGCTCTTTTTTTTAAAATTTAAATTCATTCCTTATATGTTTTAGAAATGAAATCTTTTTCAGAAAAAAAATGCTTCAAAGATGTTTTTCCAGTTGCTTTCTGTCTAATCTTAACTGTATTGGATTTGTTGTTTATGTAATCAAATTTATTCATTTTATCTTTTGTGATCTTCTCTATCCCTTATTTAGCCATGAACTTTTCTCTAACATATAGATTTGATAGATAATTTCCCCATGTTTTTCTAACTTGTTCTGTGACCTTTCTTTAAATTTAGGTCACATATTCATTTGGATTTAATTTTTATATCAGATGTGAGGTATTGGTGTAAATCTAATTTCTTCCATGCTGCTGTCCAGTTTTCCAAGCAGTTTTTGTCAAATAATGAATCTTTATCCCAGTAGCTGGTCTCTTTGTGTTTTCTTGTTGATCAGGCTCATGCAACTATCATCCATATAGGGTCTTTCTATTCTACATATGGGGTCTAAGCTATTTTGTAGGCTATATCCAGAAAGAAACTGCTTTCAGTCACTTTTTTTTTTTTTGCATTTTGGAGGAGGGGATGCAGCCCAGTTGGGGTTAAGTGACTTGCCCAAGGTCACATGGCTAGTAAGTGTTAAGTGTCTGAGGCTGGATTTGAACTCAGGTCCTCCTGACTCCAGGGCTGGTGCTCTATTCACTGTGCCACCTAGTCTCCCCTTTCAGTCACTTTGAACAAATGTAGTGGTATATCCTGATTGTTAGCCTTTACTGTTGCTCAGTGAAATGATAACTACCTGTTCTAAAAGTTTTTGTTTATCATATGTCCTGAGAATATCTATCAATCTCTTCTTCCTTAGTTGATGAGGAAATGTTAATCCAATTATATAGCTGTTTTAGGGTGATGGGCTAGGTTGTGCTAATACCATAGGAGTTTTTTTTTAGGGTACTTTCCAAATCTTTTATTATAATAATTTATAGTTCCAAAAGTGTACAGTAAGAGTTATATTGCATGTTAACTGTTTTAAACATATTCCACCCATTGAGCTTTGATTTCATAAATAGGTTTCTTGACGTGTACAGTCAGTGAGGGTTTTCTCCTTCATAACTTTATGCTTAGTGTTACTTGCCTTGAGGAGATCAAGGTATCTGTACGTATCACATTCATCTATTTGTACAAATCGACCTCCTAATTGAACCTTGAAGCTTTCAGTCTCTATTTTCCTTTGGTGTATTTTAAGAATTTCATACTTATCTTGTCCAAATGACAGACTGATATCATTGGAAAAGGATTCCACATAATAAATAAAGTAATTAATGTGTTTTTGGTCATGTCTCATACTTTGATGTCCTATATCAAGTGATTAAAAACATACTTTTGTATGATTCCTTCTTTAGTTTGGAAGTTATACTGTTCTATTTTGGAGAGATGATAATGAGTTTAAGGACAAGTACAATTAAATGGACATCTCTTTGAAGCATGTCACATTTTATGTCAGTTGTTCTTGACCATATTGCATTTGTGCCATCCTTTAAATAGAGAATATTTTTCATGTCGTAGACACATTATTATCCAATTCTCATCTTACTTTGGTCCGTTCTATCTGTTTGCAGTAATGAATAAGGCATGAATGCAGAACTGAGTCAGAGTCATTGCAATAATCAGTGCCATTAATACAAATGTCGCATCGCTTTCTGGCAGCTTCTTCAGAAATTACCAAATTAACGATTAGGTGTCCTTTTCACCTCTTCAGACTTCTGGTGTACCATCTTTATCTTTAGCTAACATATTTTTTTTTGGTTTTCAGTCCTATAAACTATGAATGCTTTTATGTAAAGTGCATAATGATATGATAACCCTATATTTGGCAGCAACACTGATGTTCGTTCTCTTCTTTTAGTAGCTGAGTGTTGCCTTTTGTTATGAAAGGTAGGATCAGGCTTATACCTAAAAGGAAACTAGTGATATACTTTGTTAATAAATCATACATCAGGGGGCGGAGCCAAGATGGCAGCATAGGAGCAGCAACATATCGCAGCTCTCACGTAGCCACCCCAAAATACCCATAAAATATGACTCTAAACTAATCCTAGAACTCCAAAACGCACACAAATATACTTCCCACTAAAGTCAGCTTGGCTACGAGGAACCATATCAACACTGCGAACCAAAACCAGCCTGGCCTGAAACTGCAGCTGAGCCCCGGGGGCACCTGGACAAGAGGAGCTGAGCCCTGGCTGGAGCTTCGGGTGAGTGGATTGGCGGCAGCTGTGGCAGTGTCCACAACTTTGTCAGTGGGGCTTGCAAGGTCCTGGGAAAAAAGTGGTCCAGCCAAATTGCCTCCAGGGCTGAGAAGCAAAAGGCAGAGGTCCTACACCCGCCTTGGCATTGCGGCTTCAGCGCTCTCAGCCTGCAGACTGCAGGGGGACCAAGCGATTCTTCAGAGGCCAAGTGCTCTCAGGTTGAGCAGCCTGGATCCGAATCGCGGTCTTGGGCTTTGGTCCTGTGGTCCTTTTTCCTTCAGTGAGCTGGAAGTGGGGGAGGGGCCCAGGAACTTCCTGAGAGCTCTGGCAGCTGGGAAGACCCCAGCAATTTGGGACAGAGCTTTCCCCTCTGAAAGCAGAGCTCCACAGAGATTAAAAAAAAATCATGGACTGACCAACCATGAATAAGAATAAGCATAAGAAGCAAAGTAAGAACAGCAACCAAACCCTAGATTCCTTCTTTGGGGAAAAGAAGGACCAAGGCAGAGAGAGGGAGGAGGACAGTGCAGCCAGAGGTCCCCCACCAGGGGCTTCGAATAAACATGAAGATTGCCTTAAAGCGAGAGATCAGCTGAAGAAGGATTTTGAAAACCAAATGAGAGAAGTGGAAGAAAAATTGGGAAGAGAAATAAGAATGTTGCAAGGAAATCATGAAAAGAGAGTCAGCAATCAGACTGAAGAAATTAACACCCTAAAAAATAGATTAACTCAAATGACAAAAGA
>CM053582.1:472366372-472416022 GCA_028627135.1 Pseudochirops cupreus
CATCCTGCCCTACCAAAAAGTGACACAGGAGAGAATAGACTGGGGGAGGGGGGAAACACCGGGATGGCTGTTTTGGGGTGGTGGGCGGGGGAAAGACGGGGAGAAAATATGTAACTCAAAAAAAATTTAATTAAAAAAAAAAAGAGTACTTTCCAGTTTTCCCAGCAGTTGTTTTTTTTCCAAAGTTAATTTTTGCCCCAAAAGCTAGTATTTTGGGTTGATCAAACATTAAGTTACTATGCTCATTTGCTTTATCAATTGTGCACCTAATCTATTTCACTAGATTAAGCAGTCTTTCTTATCCAATACCAAATTGTTTGGATGATTAATACTTTTTAATATAGTTTTGAGGTCTGATACTGTCAGGCCCCCTTACTTTACTTTTTTTTTTAATTGATTCCTTTGATATTCTTGACTTTTTAGTTCCTCCAGATGAATTTTGCTATTTTTTTCAAAGTCTAGCTCTATAAGTTCTTAGGTAGTTTGATTAGTATTGTATTATTAAATTAATTGAGATAGTACTGTCATTTTTATTTTATTGATTTAACCTATGAGCAATTAATATTTCTCCAGTTTTTTCCATCTATCATTATTTATGTGAAATCATGTTTTATAATTTTGTTCATATAACTCATGTATGTGTCTTGGCAAGTAGATTCCCAAGTATTTTATATAGACTGCAGTTATTTTAAACGGTATTTCACTTTCAGTTTCTTCCTCCTTTTTTTTTTTTTGCAATATATAGAATTTCTGATGATTTATCTAGGCTAATTTTATATCCTGCAAGAGTTGTTGACTGTTTCAACTAAAATTTTAGTTTGCTCTCTAGAGTTCTCTAAATGTACCATTCTATCATCTGCAAAAACGATAGCGCTATTTCCTTATTGCCTATTTTTATACCTTCAGTTTCTTTAACAATAGAGATAATGGACATCCCTGCTTTGCCCGTGATCTTATTGGAAAGGCATCTGGTTTATCCATATTATAGAAAACATTGCTTTTGGTCTTACGAAGATAAATTTTCATTTATTCCCATGCTTTTTAAAGTTTTTTAATATGAAAATGTGTTTTGTTTTGTCAAATGCTTTTTCTGTATCTGTTGATATAATCATATTTTTTTGTTATTGACATCATCAATTATGCTTATAGTTTTCTTATTATCCAACCTGCCCTAAATTCACCCTGACCATACTATGTGTCTTAATGATTACTTAATTTCCAATTAATTTTTAATCTGTGATTCAAAATGTCTTTACTGAAAATAATTTTATTGTATTATGGTCTGGAAAGAATACATTTGATATTTATGCTTATCCACAATTGTTTGTGAGGTTTTTAGGCCCCCAAAAATAGTTTTTTAGAGTGTCATGTACATGTGCCATGTACAGCTAAAAAAAGGTATATTCCTATTCAATATTCTTCAGAGGTCAATCATATCTAACTTTTCTAATATTCTATTCATCTCCTTATAATCTTTCTTGATTATTATGGTTAGACTTAGGTCTGAAAGTGGTAAGCTGAAGTTCCCCACTAATATAGTTTTACTGTAATTCATTTTGTTTTATCTGAGTTCATGATTGTTACCTCCTGACTTTTTGCTTCAGCTGAAGCATAATAGATTCTGCCCCAGAGTCTTATTTTAACTCTGTGTTTTTCTGTTTATTCTTGTAAACAACAGTGTTATATTCTGATTTCTAATCCATGATTCTATCCTTTTCTATTTTATAGTTAGTTCCTCCCATTAATATTCATTTATGATCACTAACTGTGTACTTCCCTTGATCATTCTCTTATGTTTATCTTTGTCATTTTTTGACCCTGTATTCTCCTCAAAAGTCTGTTTGCCTCTAACCACTCCCACCATTAATCTGCATTCCCTCTTGTCACCCCTTCCCCCACCACAAAAACACACACACTTCTTTTCTCTTAGATGCATCCCTTCATGTTTCCCATCAAGTAAGATGAATTTCTATACCAAATTCTTTCTGTATAATTATTTAGATATAGATGTTAATATTTATCTACATACATACATATTTATAGAAAGATAGATAGATGACAGATTAGATCCCATCCTCATCTCCCACTACACTAGTGCAGCCCTCTTTTTCACCTTTCCATTCTTTTGAGATCATCCCAAAATACTCAACTTTTACCCATGTCTTCTGAGTAGACTCCTTCTAACTGCCCTAATGATGATAAAGTTCTTAGAGGTTACATGTGTCATCTTCCCATATAGGAATGTAAACAGTTTAATCTTATTAGATTGCTATTAAAACTTATATTTTATCTTTTTATCCTTCCCTTAATTTTTTTTTGTTTGAATGTCAAATTTTCTTTTCAGCTCTAGACTGTTTTTTTTTAAATCAGGTATGCTTGAAAATCCTCTATTGCATTATCTGATCTGTCCAGTTGTTAACCTTACTACTTCTTGAAATTACTTTTTAAAAATTGTGTATATATTCTGTATTTACTTATCTTCATACATGTTCTATCCTCTCCCTTCCCATACTCCCTTCCCTTCCACTGAAAATGTAAAATTCTTGAAGGAAGGAACTCCTTTGTCTTTGTGTTTTTGCTTTTGTATCATTAGCAACTAGCACAGTGTTCTCCACATAATATTCATGCAATAAATACTTAACAGATTGAATGTACCTCCCCCATCCCAAACATCCTCAAGATAGATTCTTTGAACCTATCTAAGGATTTACATATATATTTTCAACCTGTACCACATCTTGGAATAAAAAGTTCCACAAGAATTCTTTCTGATATGTAAAACAAGTCTTTATTTTTGTCTTCAATTTACCTATTTCAAGTCTCTTAAAGGTTACAAATTCTTCCTGATTTGCTGGAATTTAGTTAATACAGCTATTTTTACATTAGTCATATTCTATAAGATTTTTGCAGATATCAGTGGAACTAGAAATGTCGCTTAATCTCCAAGAGACTCAATTTTCTCATCTAAAATGAAAAGGTTGGCCTGGGTAAACACTGACAACTCCTTCCAGCTCTAGATTTATGATTCTATGAGCCTATATAGTCTCTCAGCTTTTGCCATTCCAAATGAAGTAATACTATTCTCATTCTCTCCCTCTCCCTCTCCCTCTTCCTCTCTCTCTCCCTCTAAATATGGCAGACCATTCTAGATAAATCAGGTTATTTCAGTTTCGTTGGATTTAGTTATTGAGACTTGGCAAGTGATGGTGATTCTAGAGAAGCACAATGGAGCACTAAAGGCCTGGATAAAGATACTGTACTTAGACAGTTAACATGGAATTTAAGCAGATCTTTGGCCAAGGGAGATGAAAGCTAATGCCTAGGGCAATCTGAACTGGAGTCAGGGCAAGAACAGATGAGAAGACAAATCAGAGAACAGGATAAGAAAAGACAAAGCTAAAACTCCTCAGTAGTACAGCTAGTTCGCAGGGACAGAGGGGAGTTTACAAGTACAAACAGGTTCAGTGCCAGATAAAATAGATAAAGGCATGTTCAATAAGCCACAACAAAAATTAAACAGCTATCAGGGTGGCCATGTAAGGGACTAAATAAGGGTAGAGACAAGAGTGAACTTTGGCAGAATGGAAGGTTGCACTGAACAAGTTACCTAAGGAGTGCTGCTTTTTACAGACACTTCTGGGCTTTATAGTTACCCCTCCCTTTGAAGGAGATGACTTGTCCTGACTTTAAAGGGACCAGGACACATAAGAAAGTCAGTGTTTCTCCCACTTAAGGAAATCCTTAATCATTCTCAAGTGATAATATTTCAGCAAACAGGATGGTTTCATTCCCTCTTAAATAGTCAGGGTCCTCAAATCAAATGAGATAATATTTGAAAGCACTTAGCACAATGCCTGACACATAACAAAATTTAATAAATATTTGTGCCCTTTCCATACCCACTTATTGTCCTACCCATTTCTTGGGGATAGGGCTATAGGTCCTGTAAATTTGCAGTTCTTTGGAATCAGTTGTCATGAATTAAATTATCCTCTCTTTGTATGAGAGTCCCAGATTTCTCTATCTCTCCCAGGCTCTAGTCCCTCATCACCAACTGTGTATCAAATATTTCAAAATGATTACTCCAATGACTCAAACACTACATGTCCAGAATAGATCTCATTACCATTTCTACAAAACCTAGCCCTCTTCCCAAACTTCTTTTTGAAATTATTATTATTATTATTATTATCATTATTTTTTTGCCAAGGGAACTTGCAGTCAACCAGGCTTGCAACATCAATATCATCCTTAAGACCTCACTCTCACTCACTCCATATATCTAATCAGTTGCCAGATCTTATTGTTTCTACCTCCAAAACATCTTTTATATTTATCCTCTACTCTACACTCACACAGCCACCACCAAATTCAGACCTTCAACACCTCTGACTCTTGCAATAGTATCCTAATTATTCTCCCTATCTCAAGTTTTTATTCATTTATATTCATCCTCCACATGACCGTAAAAGTGTTTTTCCTAAAAGAGAAGTGATCACATCATTCTTCTATTCAATAATCTCTAGAGGCTCCTTATTCCCTCTAGGATCAAACATAAACTCCTCTGTCTGGCATTGAAAGCCCTTTATAACCTGCCACTAACCTACTTCAACTTTATTATATATTGCTTCCTTCTTACCCCTTATGATTCAGTTAAACTAACCCTCTTATTGCTTCTCAAACTTGGTGCTCCATTTCCCATCTCCATACCACTTCCATACTTAGCTATCCTCCACGACAGATTCACTCAGTCCTCAGTTCAGTCCTATAGAATACCCAGTCTTTTTTTGAGATGTGTCTCAGGCACCACCTTTTTACATGAAGTTTGTTCTGATGCCCCCCATTACCTTTTTACTTACTTACATGTGTATGTATTGTTTCCCCAATGAAATATATGCTCCTAGAAGACAGGAGCTATTTCACTTTTGTCGTTGTATCCCTAGCGTCTAAGAAAAGTTCTTGGCACGTAGTAGGAACTTAGTAAATGTTTATTGTCTATTGTATATTCATTTCTTCCCATTACAGTTGCCCCTACCATGGGTAGGGGTTCTACTTTAATGGAATCCAAAATGTGAAAGAACTTCATTAACCAAAGGATATAGATATAGGTCCAAAATTGAATAGGAGGAAAGAAAGAACATGATAGTTACATTTGGGAAACTGCAAAGTAGCCTTAATGTCCCCAAGTTTCTAGTTGAAACAACACCCATCTTTTAAACATCAATATTCTTCTGGTGATTTAACATGTTAATAAATTATAGAATTAAAGTTGGGACCCAAAAGACAATGGAAAAGTACATGGTGGGTGTCACCAGGCTGTAACAAATTACAAAAGAGGAATTACGGGCTGGAGCGAGGAAAACCGTAAAGGTTAGAGTACTTACACATTCTACTTGTTACCACATAATATGAGGAGAACATAAGGAAGGCCCCTAACATGCTGGTTGACTGACCCCTCATAGAAAATTTGTGGAAGACATAGATGAGCATTACATAGAATGACCAGTCATGAATGAGTTTGATCAACAACACTGGAAGGAATAGGCACATGCATGAGATCACAGACCACAGGAGTACTAGAAAATAGATATGAGGAGTTTCTACCCATATCTGACCTATTGATACATAGGCCTTCTAATCTGCTGCTTGCAAATATAAAAATAAATTTAAATTGTGCATAAGACCACCGAGCTAAACAGAAATCATTTTTGTATTACCCATTATTTGTAATTTATATCAGCACTCACTTTTTCTCATTCCACATATCCAATCAGTGGTCAAATCTTGTTTCTACTTCCATCTTTTATATCCATCCTCTACTCCACATTCACAGAGCCACCACTAAGCTCAGACCCTCAATACCCATCAACAAACTCAACCACAAAAGCTAAAGAGAAATTATTTTTGTATTATCTGTTATTTGTTACCTATGCCCCTCTACCATCAGGGACCATACTATTGTAGACAATTTACAGAAGAAATGGGCGCATAGGGTCTAAGGTAACAAACTTAGCTATTGATATTTTCAGCCAATATATTTTCACAATCTGTTCTCTTTCCCAATCAAAAAACAAAAGTAAGACTGGCAGATGACTCAAAAAATACCCCCCTAGCAGGCTTGCTAGGATTCAAACTGTGTTCCCCAGGAGTTTCCTGAGTGAACATTTTTTTCAACCCTGTGACAGAATGCAAACCAGTCTTTTTCTCCTCCCAACAGGCCTCCTAATTATCTCAGCTGTTTACAGCATCTAGCCCCTCTGCTCCTGAATTCTCCATTATTCTGACAGTCAACAAACTAGACCTATTAGAACACAGCACAACTCTTGCCTAAGGCAGGAACTTTGTGAGACCACAAATCTTCTAGGTATTAAAAGTCGGTGCATAAGAACTGCCCTCAGCTTTAGCGTTAAATTGCCAGTTTGAAGACATTCATTGCCGTATATTGTATTTCCACTATATTTTGCTTTAATAGACTTCGTGGCAAAGTGTGTAAGAAGAGTTTTAAGCCTGAGGTAGCACATAGTCAACTTTTTCCCCCTTTTATATATTTTTTCATCTTTTTGTTTGTCACCTTATATTGTTTTGTTGCTCCACATACATAAAACAACCTGGCAATCATGTAACAATACCCAGCAGTTAGTTGGAGGCACATATTGACTTTACTATTAAAAGTTGAAACAATCAGGCTAAAGAATCCATGGGTTATTTTTTTAGGGACTTGCATGAAACTTTAATTTTAAAATAAATGGAAAACATCTCCCATCCCTCCACCCCAAAATTGAATAGTGTTTTTATCAACCTCAGTTTATTTCCTGGCTTTTTAGCAATTGGCTTACCTCATATAGCACTACAGCCAAAAGTAAGAACTGGAAAGAAATATTTATCAGGCACTTTTATCTGAGAGTAGCAAAGTGCATAATGATTATGATACTCTGACCTCTTGGTCAAAGGGCAGACCTGTGTAAACTCACCCGAGCACATTGTTCAGTGGGTTTACATGGAGTCAAGAATGACTCCACACTCTCTGCCCATATACAATACCACTATGTGGTAGGTCTGTACTAGAATGTACTGAAAGAATGGTTCTTTCCCCTAGTGGCCTCACTAGGGATAGTGTGGGACACTCCTGAGGAGAGCTGAGCCACCTTAATTATTAGTTAAATCAGGGTGTAAGCTCTGTATCATTTTAGACATAGCTAAACTAATGGGGAAAAATGTGAAGATGAAATGGTCAGGAGTTGCCAAGTTAGTGAATTTACCAAGTCAATAAGACAGTCAGCTATGTCTACTCTAGGGCGTCACTAACCAATAGAGTATTGCTTCTCTGGGCCAATAAGAAGGGTAAATATCTACTTCTGAAGCTGTCACACAAATTGTCCATGGGTCTTTATACTAGCTCCTATGATAGATATATGAGATTCATCTTAACTGAAGTGGAAAGAATGAAAATACCTCCATCAATATCAGAGGGGAAAGAATGATTACACATAATAAAATATCCTCCAATATCCTCCGTCACACATCAAATTCCTCTTTATATTAAATGAAGGAATTATGAATGGCAGAGGAAAATATATTAGCTGTATTACAAATTACCTTCTAGACATCTGTAGGGTGTTCACCAAAATTTCATCATGGAGAAAAGGGAGTTGAATTAAGGTGAGAATCTGGTCCCAAACTAACCTCAAATTTAGAACAGAGGAGAATATTCTTCCTCTTTCTGAGTATTTCTTTATGTTAGCTTGTCAAAACATCTAGATGCTAAACTGAAAGGCACCATAAAATCATATATATAGATTGTGTTTCTATATGACATGTTGTCAAGTTAATTTTGTGTGTGTGTATGTGTGACACTTCAAGAGAGATGCTTCAACTACAGTTCTATCAGCCTATTATACAGTGTTAGGCTTGCCTTAGGCATTGACAAATATTGTCATCTAAATCAACTAGGAATAAATGAACTAAGCTTCTTAAGGACCAGAGATGTTTTGTCTTTTTCTCCTCTCTAATATCATTTGACAGATGAGGAAATTAAGGACTAGAGAGATTAAATAACCTACCCAAGGTTAATTAAAAAGGTAGCAAGTAGCAGAAATGAAATTAGGATTCAGATCCTCTGGGTCTAAATCCTGGTGTTATACTGGAAGGAACACTAGACTAAGTGTAAGATGACCTGGGTTCTAGATTTGGTTTCTTTACTTACAAGCTGTGTTATCCTGGGTTGGTAAGGAGGTAATCTGATTAGGATAGGAAGTATGAAGTCAATATAACCCAATCCAATAAGCATTAAATAGATTAACATGCATGAGGCAATATGCTAAAATATTGGATATACAAAGATAAATGCAAAACTTTTAGATTTGTCTCCACAACATCATTTGAGAAGAAGAAGCACTAATGCCTTGGAAGAGAAAAAAAAGGGAGATGATATATGAACTGAGTCTTGATGGCAACTAGGGATTCTAAGAGAGATAGAGAGAGAGAGAGAGAGAAAGAGAGAGAGAGAGAGAGAGAGAGAGAGAGAGAGAGAGAGAGAGAGAGAGAGCACAATTAATAAATCAATTAATAAACATTTAGTAAGTGTCTACTGTATGTAAGGCATTATACTAAGCTCTATAGATACAAAAAGAGGCAAAAGACAGTCCTTGCCCTCAAGGAGCTTAAAAATCTAATAGAGATGAGGCATTCTAGGCATACAGAGGTGAGAAAGGGGAATAGAGGGGAAAGAGAGCCTGTGAACAGACCAGAAAAAAACTGAGATGCTTCATGAGAGTAGATCTTCTAGTTGGTCCCAATCCTCAGATCAGACTATGCTTTTTTGAGTGCCACCCAACAGTCTTCCCAGAGCATTTTGCTATCTGCCCACAAATGCTGCCACATGTCTCCCTATCTAGGCCAGTACCCTTTATCCTGGACTTCCAGAATACATGGTGCCAGCCCTTGTGAAATTTAACTAATCAAGTCATTTTTACAACTTGTGCCCTTGGGTCCAATATGAATTAATGACCTTAACAAGCAATCTTAACAATCCTGCTATATCAAGCTGGCCTGAGATCTTAGACCAAGCTATATGTCACTCCCATCCACTCAGCCATGCAGGTCATCTTGTCATCTGCCTACTGCCACAGTATTTCAGTGACTCTAGACTCCCTCCCATCCCTTCATTACTTTCTACTTCTTGTTCTGGACATGGTTATCAATAGTATCACTGTTACTTTACATCTAGAAATATCATAACAATTGATTAACTAAAATGATCATCCATTGGATCAACTCACCATCCCTGTGCCTCCCCAGACATTCCCTACCCCCAGACACTATTGCCTCATATTCGTTTTCTTCCCCTATTAAGATATGTGTCCCATAAGGATAAAGACAGCACACACATGTATACGTAATTATGTGTGTGAATATATTTGTATATATACACAAACATACATGTATATACGTGCATGTTTTAAAACAATATGGAGTCCGTCTCTGTTTACTTTTAAACAACAGTTCTGTGTCCTTCCTGGGAACCTGGATTCAAATCTCATAGCAGATACTTACTAACTGTAGGACACTGAGTAAGTCAGTTGGCCTTTGTCTGCCTCAGTTTCCTCACCTGTAAAATGGAAATAGGTAATAGTACCTAAGGTTGTATAAACTGAGATAATATTTCTAAAGTTCTTTGTAGACATTAAAGTGATACATAAATTATATTATTATTAATATCATTATCATTTGTAAATGGCTTGTATTTATTGAGCTAAAATCAGTGGTTCTCAACCTGTGGGTTATGTTCAATTTGTAAAAATGAAAATACATCCTACATATCAGGGTTACAATTCATAACAGTAGCAAAATTACAGTTATCAAGAAGCAACAAAAATAATTTTATGGTTGGGGGTCACCACAACACGAGGAACTGTATTAAAGGGCCGCAGCATTAGGAAGGTTGAGAACCACTGAGCTAAATGAATGCTGATTCTTCAGGGACTAACCAGGTTTGGAGAACTTGTGGCCTCGAGGCCACATGTGTCTCTCTAGGTCAGCAGTTCTCAACCTGTGGGTTACAACCCTTTGGGGGGGTCAAACGACCCTTTCATAGGGGTGACAGGTAGGTCCAGGCAGGTCTACCCACATGCAAATAGGCCCACATACAAGTATCAAAGGGTCGCAGCATTAGGAAGGTTGAGAACCACTGCCTAGGTTCTTAAGTGCCACCCTTTGACTGAATCCAAACTTCACAGAACAAATCCCCTTAATAAAAGAATTTGTTCAGTAAAACTTGGACTCAGTTCAAAGATCACATTTAAGGACTTAGAAGGCCACATATATCCTCAAGGCCACAGTTTCCCCACCCCTAGCAGTAAGCTAATGCTTCTGGGCCTTCCCATTGCAGGAATTTTCAGGATGTTGTCCTTCCTGGTTCCCAAACTTGGGGCAGGTCCTGGACAAGACTGAAAGGTAAAATAGAGACTATAAGGAGAGAGAGAAGAGAAAGGAAATGGGGGGAGGAGAGAGCAATAACAGGAAAGAATTTATCCTACCTTGTATTTTTTTCCCTTAGAGCTCTGTTTATAGCTAGTAATGTAACTATGAAAAGTATCTGTCAGTGATATGTGCTCCAGTGAGTTAGCTGAAATATGAGATCTAGTTTAGAAGGCCATGTGTACCCTTTGGTCTATTGACTTTCATCCAGTCTTCCCAATTCAAACTAATACAACCTCCTCAGGTTCAACATAGTGCCTTCCTATTCAGAATCAATTTTTTTTCCCTCCAGGAGGACAAGAAGTAGAGGGAGAAGAAGAAGGAAAAAGAAAAAGAAAAAGAAGGAAAAAGAAGAATGATATACAATTATTTTTATGGAGGGAAAGTAGGATAGATGCCTACTTTCTTATGAGATTCTTTTCCTTTTGTTCCTCCTAATCTCTTCCATATTCCCCATCTTTCTCTTTCCTTGCAGATTTCCCTACTTGAGAGAATTCTAGAATCTATCTGTTATGAATTTCTAGGGTCTCCTAGGTATTGGATGTTTCTGACTGGAATGAAATAAATTTTTATACCACCTACTGTAAGGTCTCCCACACCTGGTATCAGAACTGGGACAAGGGATTTGGGCACTTTAGGGAAGGTTTTAAAATTATATTCCTTGTGTATTCCTGTCCACCAGAGGCTTTAAACCTTCACAGCAATATATGCCATTTGACATTGCAAAATAAACTCCTGTGTGCCAAAAAGAGGAAGATTTCCTGACTCTTAAAATGTGTGCATTTTTTTTTATATATTGAAAAGGATCCTTTGTTATATTGCCCCATGGGCTGGGGTTTAAGCTGCTGCCTACCTTACCTCCCATCTAATCCTGACCTCTGGCATATCCATTGGTGGTTTATACAGCAGCATGCAGGGTCACTGTCCTTCTACAAACTTCTTCCCAGCAGAGAGGGCAAATAAGGTTTCATACCATTTCCTGTTTCTCAACAAAGTTTGGAGTCTCCTTCCAGCCACCTTGTTTTTGTTTTTCTGTTCATTCTTAGAAAAACCTGGAGTTTATTAGACAAGGAAAATAATCCAATTAGGAAGAAGGGATAATCAGAAACTTATATTTGAGCTAAATTTGTACCTTATCCTTAAACATTTTATAAAATTTACAGTTGGATTAGCAATCTTACCAGTAGTCTCTCTTACCAGAGAAACTGAGTTTAAGTTCTCTTTTATTTAATTCCTTGATCTGTCTATAACTCATTGGTTGAGCCTTGTCAAGTCAATTAACTTGGAACCTTAATTCACCCATCTGTAAAATGGGTACAACATCACTCAGGTCACCATGCAGAAGTATTATGAAATTTCATTAACCATTTCTTAAGAGATTTTACATTATTTTCCATAGAAGATGGATATATCCTTTTAGTAGAATAAGTGATAATGTCCATTACTTTAAGATTTGAATTTTAAATATGATCTTTGTGCCCAAGTTAAGTGGGCCAAACTTGGTATTTGGTATTCTAGAAAGGACCGATTGATGATAGAGGGATTTTCAGTTTTACAATGTTTAGGATGAAGAGCCTTCACGTTTCCATTTCAGAAATTGAATAGTGATAATGTTATTGTAGAATGGTTCTTCTCCTAATGTGTTTGTTAAAATGAAAGTGAAAAGGGATAAATTATGATAACAATGGTTTTATACACACACACACACACACACACACACACACACAAACACACACACACACACACACACACAGCCTTCACAAACTTGGAAGGCTTATGAGGAAAGCAAGCTCTGTTGTTCTGAAGAGCAACCCCAGTAGGGACAGAATGTCTTTTACTTCTTGCATCAAAAAGTTTTAGTTGTTAAATGGGAATGTTAAATTTCTATCCAAACTTGATTTCCAACCCCAAGAGAAATTTCTTTCTCTCATTGTAAAATACTATATTACAAAATGTACATAGAGGCCCTGCCATTTTCTGTGTTTGACATGACATTCTGTGAATGAAATGTGCCACAAAAAACTTATCCACATCCACCACTGTTATCCACCTGCACCAGGGAGGAGAGATTTGAAGTCGGAGCCCTAGGAAGTTTCTCTTGAAAAATATAAACTACTTTCTGTATTTTCTCTGTCTGTCCCCCAGGCCTGGAACACTGACTACTGATTTCCCAGTTTCCTTTAAGTAGCATCTAAAATCCCACATTATACAGGAAGCCTTCCCCAATCCCTTTTAATTCCAATACCTTCCCACCTATTAGTTATTTTTTGCATCCTGATTTGTATTTATTTGTTAGCATGTTGTCTTCTCCATTACATTGTAAGCTCCTTGAGGGCAGGGACTATCTTTTGCCTCTTTTTGTATTCCCAATACTTAGCACCACGTCTGGTACATAGTAAGTACTTATTGGTTGATTTATTAAAGCAAGGGTGAACTATTGGCAAAATGTCAAGATATTGAGAAACCTCAGCTCAAGTCCCCTAGACTCTATGTTTGGACAGGTTTCTTGAGAGAAGAGTTTTTTCACCACTTATGATACCTGTGCAGCAACAGGAGAGACTCAACAATTATCCCAACCATAATTAGAATCCACATTTCAGCCGTGGGAGTGGGAAAACTTATACAAGACAGATTTTAAGTTTGAGTCTAAAGGTTTATGAAGTTATAGCTCTTTTTCCCCGCTGAACTTGGGATTGATACAAAGTGGAGCCAGACAGTCCATCTTAGCCCTTGTTCCTGGGCAGTACACAAAAAGGAAACCAAAGGAAAACCTGCTGCAGTAACTCTGAAGGGATGTGGAAGAGTAAGAGTCAGAGAGACGGAAAGGAGAGCAGGAGAGGGTCAGGGAGAAAGAAAGGAGGGCAGCACTGGGAGAAGACATGAAAAATTAGAACAGAAGCTAAGAGCACTCAGGAGAGCAGGGGAAATGACAGATAGAAATTAGAACAGGAGCTATGAGGAGAGCAGAAGAGGCGACAAGAACTAAGAAACTCAACGAGGGGAGAAACAACTGAGAGAAGAAGGGCTGAAAAGAAATAACAAAATTGTATCTGAAATAAAGAGGCCCCGTATTCAAGGTTTTAGTAGAGACATGCTCTGCTATGGATCAAAACAAATGATTTGATGTTCTTAAACGATTCTGAGAGAGGGTATGGAATATGTCCCAGCAATCAATATTACATTTTATGCCTGCTGCACCTTTCAAACATGATCAAGAAGACACTGTCAAGTAAGTATACAATTTTTTAATGACCTTTGATTATTCAGTTTAGTAGTTCTAAGGGAGAAACTTACACACTAGCTGTATAAGCAACAAATGGATTTCAGCAACATTTCAAAGATTCGGATTTGTGCTGGTCACTGTAACCATTATATCAATACTCAAGAACAACAGAGGCAATGTGTCTTATCTGACTGTGGAGCACACAGTTTTACTTGTGGGATTGCCTTGGAGTTGTGTCTTACGGTTTTCATTAGAAAGTAAACATTCTTGGAAAGCTGTAGAGAACTTGGGGTTTGTGGGTTGACTGTAATGGTGGTTTGGAGCACTTTTGGTAGGTATGTTTTGTGGTCACTTTTACAGGATGAAAATATCTGATCTGATTTCAATGGAATGTTTGGGGGGACCTCACAAAGGAAACGGTGAAGCCTTTGTTATTGTACCTTCCAAGCCTGAATGGCTTTTTATATCTAGCTTCACTTCTCTCAGTATTACTTCCTGTAGTCAGACATTCCCACTAAGACAAGAAAGAGCATATCATGTGTGAGCCTTTGTCCATCTAGCTGTTGTCCTATCTAATCTAAAATCATAATTTTAGTTCCATTCCTAAAATAAGCCCTTTAATATGTGAGCCCTTCCATTCGATAGATATTAGAAAAGGTGATATGCTTCTTTGAAGGTGATCTTCTACCAATTTTCTAACCACAGTGATAGCCAGATTACAAGAGGACCACAATACAAATATTCACCTTGTGATTATGTAGATGGTACCTGATTTTCATCACTAATTTACAATTCATACTACTCTCCAATGTTTGCTTCCCTTTGGTTTAGAAATATACATTTTCCCTATTTTGAAAAACAAGAACTCTATTTAACTTTGCTGTCTTCACATGTTATCACCTACTTCCTTTTTTTCCTTTTAGCTCCAATAATTTTTAATGCCACGTACAGTAACTCATCATATTCTCTCTCTTTAATCTTTTGCAATATGTTTTGTGTTCAACCAATCCACAAGCATTTTGCTTACTAAGTTTTGGTGATACAAAGGAAGACCAAAAACAAACCAACAAAGCAAAAACAAAAAAACAAAAAGTAGCCCCTTCCCTCAAGTAGCTTACATACTAATAAGGATAAGAATATGTAAATACATAGATATGAGCAAGATAACAGAGTAGAAAGAAGTTAATTTTAGAGGAGAAGACATTAGCAGAATGGTTTCCTGCAAAAGGTGATGTTTGAGTTGTGTCATGAAGGAAGCCAGGGATGTTGAAGAGTTACAGATAAAGAGAGTATTGCAATGCAGTCAGTAAAGAGACAAAGAAATAGAGAGTTCCATGTGAGGAGCATACTTGGTCCTCTTGGATTGTAGAATTGTGAAGGAAAGTAAACTTTGAGGAAACTGAAAAGATAGGAAGGGGTCAAGTTGTGAAGAGCCTTCAAACAGATGACTTCGTATTTAAACCAGAAGGTAACAAGGAACCCCTAAAGTTTATTGGGTGATATGATCAGACAATGTGCTTTAGGAGAATCCCTTTGGCAACTATATAAGATGCATTAGAGTTGAGAAAGTCTTGAGACATGTCTACTAGAACTATTCTTTCTCATTGACCGCTAATGTTCTACTCATTGATGCCCAGAATCTTTTTGTTAGGCCTCACTTTTCTTCACCTTTCTTCAACATGACACTGTGGGCCATCTACTTCCTTTTGATGTTCCCTATGACATTAAATTA
This sequence comes from Pseudochirops cupreus, assembly GCA_028627135.1. Classification (NCBI taxonomy): domain Eukaryota; kingdom Metazoa; phylum Chordata; class Mammalia; order Diprotodontia; family Pseudocheiridae; genus Pseudochirops; species Pseudochirops cupreus. The sequence goes on from CM053582.1 coordinate 472,381,804, forward strand.
TGCTGGTTCTACTCATTCTTTTTCACTACCCTTCCCTGTTTGTTTTATTGTATCTTCCCATCCCCTAGGTAATCCTTAGCATTCTGTCCTCAGCTCTCATCTTTCAACTTTCACCTTTGTAAAGATGGTTCTACAAACTATATCTCTAGCCTTGATTTCTCTCTTAAGCCTCTAATTTCACATTTCTAATTACATGCTTAATTTTTCTATCTGAATGTCCCACAGACCACATTAAAAATCTGTAAGTTTGAATCTATATTACTCAACTCTAACCCAAACTAGATCTTCCTCCTGGATTCTCTCTTTAATGAAGCCATCATTCTTCCAGTCCCTCATGCTTGAGAGATCACAGGAAATTTCTGTTCTTTTTTGTCTCTCCTTCTTAACATCATCCAAACAATTGCAGTCCTAGTCATCCTACCTCTTCAATACTTTTCCTATCCATTCCTCCTTTTCATTCTTATTACAAACAAATTAGTTCAGGCTCTCATTGCTTCTTACCTGGATGATTATAATAGTCTTTTGATTTCCTAGCTTCCATACTATTGCTCTTCTGAGTCATCCTATATATGTATATAAACACACACAAAATCCAATAATTTGGAACCCATCATCCCTCCACTCCAAATTTTTTAGTAATTAACTACTGCTTATTATATAAAGTCCAAACTCTTTATTCTGACATTTAATGACCCTTAACGACCCATCCCCCATTTTCTTTTCCAGGCTCATCTCCTATAAATACTTTGCTCCATCCAAATGGAACTATTCACAATTCACTAAATCATGTGATCTATACTCTTCAGCCATTAAATCTTTGCTCATATCATTTTTTCTACTCTCTTTTATCATCCTTCCCATCAAAATCTTACCCATCTATGCAAATATATTTCAAGATTCACTTCTTTATAAAGGTTCCATAACATCAAGTATAAATGGCCTTATCTTCTGAATTAAAAAACACACTTACTTGTGCACATCTCAAACATTTCTTTGTATTGTATCCATTTGTGTATGTCTTGTTTCCCTAACTACATTCTTAGAAGAAGACTATGTCTTTTAGATCTTTGCTTCACCCTACAATATCTGTCACAGTACCTCAAGAATCAGTAAATAATTTAACTGAAGGAGTACATGTTTTCTTCTTAGATTATAAGCTCCTGGTGGGCAGAGACTTTATTATTTAGTCTTGATGTCTCCTTAATTGCTTAGCATTATGCTCTCTAGAGAACAGGTATAGAAATGTTTGTTGACTGACAAAGGATAAATAGCATGTGGTTGTTGTTAACCATTTTTCAGTTGCGTCCGACTCTTCATGACCTCATTTGGGGTTTTATTAGCAAAGATACCAGAGTGGTTTAGCCATTTCCTTCTCCAGTTCATTTTGCAAATAAGGAACTGAGGCAAACAGGGTTAAGTCATGTTTCCAAGGTCACATAGCTAAGTAAGTGTCTGAGGCAGGATTTCAACTCAAGAGGAGGAGTCTTCCTGACTCCAGGCTTGGTACTCTATCCACTGTTCTACCTAGCTGCCCAGCATCATGCTACCTTCTTCCTTGTCAGCTAGGCTCATAACCCCTTTGATCAACTTTGATGCTTACTCACCCCACCACATCCAATCAATCCCCAAATTTGATGTCTTGAATATTTCAAGAATTCATGATCTTTGCTGACATGGAAACTCCCCCTATGGATGCAGAGTTCAACCTGTCTATGAATTGGTAGACAGTTTTCAAGAGTTCCCACAAATAAAAACTTGATCACCCTCCAGGAAATATAGTGTTATGCCTCTTAAAATGCCCTAGTCTGGTCCCTGGGAAACATACTACTGATCTCAAACTTGAAGCATTTCCAGTTGAGTAGAACCTGCCAGAATGTACATTCTTCAGGGCTTGCGTTTGGGAACCCAAAGTCAGTTCCATTTGACAAGTAGGACCTTAGTGAAGGCCTTCCAATCTACCTCCAGAAAATCTCTCAAGTCCAAGAGCCTTCCCTTCTACTTCGGGGACTACATCACCTCTTCCCTGGATTGTTACAATTAGTCCTTCTAATTTGTCTCCTTGCAGCAATCTCACTCAACGTGCATGTGTTTGTTGAACCGAATGAATAATTTTCATATAAACCCCTTCGTTTACAATCCTTTGTATTTTCCCTCTATGCTGTTTTTAAGTTGTGTGCATTTCTATATCTACCTGTATTGAAAAAGTCCATTAATTGCTCCAAAAGCTACAGTGCCACACTTATGCCTATCAGCCACTCCATTACAGTTAATAAAACAAACAAACAAAACAAATCAAAAGATATGCCGCAAGTTAAATGTTATAGAACTTAGGGACTATTCAGAAAGCATCATTCATGGCTTTGCAAATAGGCAAAAATGTCAAGTCAGCTCTCTTCTGAAGCTGTTTGAAGACATTTGCAACAATGAATGCATGATTAAGTTTATTGTTTAGCAAACAGTTTGCAGACATTAGCCAAGGAAGAGTTACAGCAGCAGTTTACAAATAATTGCAATTGAATTAGGCAGTCTGCAATACGAAAGCAGCGCAAATAACTTGCCAGTTCCATAAAATGTTTTGCAAACAGATTCTGTGAGGAAAGAGACTGAGAGAACCAGAAAATTCAAAAAGGGATGCTTTAAAGTCTGGGCTGCAAATAATGAAAGAATATGCAGCCATAATTTACCAAGAGAGCCAAGTACTAGTGAAAGGTATTTATTTCTGTTTTACCTGAGAAATGCAACCTGCCAGAGTTGAGAAGAAAAAAGAATAGCATGACCCATCAAGTTGAAACTTAAAAAAAATAAATGGAATAATGGTGACACTAAGATTTTAAAATAATCTGGCAAAGAATGAAACAACTAATCAAAATATGGACTTTTTTTTAAAATTTAGATAACTTTGCTACAATACTATGTTGGGGTGGGGGTGGGGGTTGGCAGCTAGATGGTATGGTACAGTATAGTTAACAGAATGCTAAAACTGGAGTCAGGGATGCAATGAAATCCTGCCTCAGACATTCATTCACTATGTCACCCTGGGGCAAATGACTTAACCCCTGCTTACCTCAGTTTTTTTTTTAATCTGTAAAATGGGCATAATAATGGCTTCTACCTTCAGGGCTGTGAAGGTTAAAGAAGATTAATATTTGTAAAACACTTGGCAAACTCCGAATTACTATATAAATGTTTGCTTTATTATGATGTGTGTGTTTTAACAATAACATATTAGTGATGATAAGAAGTCTATTTTAAGTCTTGAGAACTATGTTCTTTAGTAACTAATACTTCACTGTTTTCTTTATTTAGAAAAAAAATCTGAAAGAAAAAGAGGAGGGATGAGAAAGGAAGGAAACAGAAGGCAAGGGAAGGCAAGGCGAAGTGAAAGAAAAAGGAAGGAGCAGAGAGAACTCGAATTAACATTATTTTAAGCCTGTGAAACTCCTGTTTGAGCAGATAGTTTAATTTCCTGGATAAGAGTCTTTATTTACTTTATCTTTGCTACAATAATAATAATTTTTTTGAACAGTCAAGAAACATTGAGGAAAATAGGAACTTGTTTTAGTAAAACATTCTGGAGAAATGGAGTACCCACTGTTCTTTAGCGGTTGAAGGTTGAACTTTTGTCTTACAATGTGGCCAGGGCATGTGGTTTCCCTAGTATAACCACACCCTTTATCATATGTTATTGATTTTGTAACTCTCCAACCAAACACTAAGCCTTAAAAATGTATTTTGAGGAAGAATAAGTGGAACGAAATAAACCTTGAACTTCAATATCATAGCATGTAGTGTTGAGATAATTGGTTGTATCCAAAGAAGAATCAACTTTCATCTCAAGCAAAAGATCCTAAAACCAATTACAGGTAAAGATGAATTGAACCTCTCAATTCTAGACATCACAAAGTTGTGACCACCTAATATGTTGAAGTCTACAGAACAAAATGGACTTGTGAATAGTCAGTAAATATCATTTGACTCTGCTCAACTAGATACAAAAACTATAGGAAATATTTGAAAGAGTAAGCAATTCTTGTGATTTTCTGGACTTATTTTGCAGATTCATGAGGTTTGTTTGTTTTTTTTCAGTTATGGTAGCCAATTCTGAGGAACTAAATATTTTCCCCAAATGAATGTCCATGCTATCCAATAAATCCAGTAGACTTTGCTGTAAATCAATTTTGGGACCTACAGCTTGGAATAAACAGGAACATAACTATCTATTTGGAAGTGAAATGAATGTACCTATGATTACATACAGTCTAAGTGATTTTTTTTCCTTTTTCTTTTTTTCCCCTGGTGGCCCTTGAAATATCATGCATGATCTCTTTGATCCATATGCAGGGAAAGGATGGCTAGTATCAGCACTTGTTGATCCCATTAACAAGGAAGACTGACAAGAAGTAGACAATTATACCTGACATGAATATGAGTGTGGAAGGGGCTATTGTAACAGAGACTCTTGCTAATGGAATAAAGATGACCTGAGTTTTCTGACAGATGTCAAGTAGATTGGAGTTCAGAACAAGTTATAACAATTTAATCTGCATCACAGGAGAAGACAAATTGTATGACTGATAACCTCGATTTTCTAATGTATAAATTTTTATCATGAAGTGGAGAAAAAGACAGGCTTCTCACCATGCTAAAGCAGGTCAGCATTACTCCTTCAGAGTTTCAATACTATCAATGCTTTTGTTAGTTGTGGTTATCTTCTCTAGGTCAAGGAGAGAAAGAAAGAAAGAAACCAATGGAAGTGAATTTTAAAATGATATAAACCAATCCTAGAATCAAAATTTTTCAATGCAGTTTTGACCTCAGTGGCAAAAACATAATTTCTCTTTCTCTCTGAGAGGCATTAGTGACTTATTTCAAGTAGAAGAAACTACTTGAGATCCATCATCTCTAAGAAATAATGGAGCCTGAAATACTGTGTATTCAATACATTTTTTTTTACTTTGCCCTTGTCATACATATTTTTCCTATTCAAATAGCTAAGTAAAGAGAGAATGGTTGTGAGAAAAAATGTGGGTTTTTTCCTTTTTATACATTTATTATGGAAAAAATGAAGAAAATAAGTTGACCAAAAGACTGCAGACTATTAGATAATTTTACTAAAAATTAAATCTAGCACTTTGTACAAAGTTTTAAGTTAATTAAAATAATGGAAACAGTAGAAGACACCATTACTTAATGTTGGATTTAATAAAGCAATCAAGAACAATGAGATATTTTTGAAAATCTAAGGAATTCTTCAGGCCCAGTGACTTTAGAAAAAGCTTGTCTTATAAGTAATTAGAATAGATTGTGACTTGTGTAGTCTGATTGGAAGGAATCCCTAAAATATTCTCATCTCTTATGATACTGCTATAGTTTCACTCTTTTCAAAGATGAAGGGTTTTTATTAAAAGTCTTTAAGAAGCCTTTATTAAAATACCCCATAAAAGAGGTCACCTTCTAAGTTTTTATCTCTTTGGAATTTAGTTCTCAAGTAATCTGGCAAACATTTACTGCACCTAGCTGACCCCAGTAACCTGAGCACACCATCTTCTTGCCACGTTACTTTGTACTTTCCTCCCTTTCCAACTCTGACTCTGAGAACGGTAAGCAAATCAATATTTCTACTGGTGCCAAAAGGGCGTAACAATCCCCAGTCCCATAGTTGCATTCAAAATTTGTGCAATTTTCTCACACTATTACTCCCCTATATGTGAACATTAGAATATAAATCCATTGAGACCATAAACTGTCTTGATTCTTTGTAAACAATGATAATGATAATAACTGGAATTTATATAGCATGTTAGGTTTTTCAAAGCTTTTTACTCATTTTATCTTTGTAACTCATTTTACAATCTTATTTCCTTCTTACAACATTTGATACTATTATTGTCCACATTTTACAGATGTGGAAACTGATATTTACCCAGGTTCACAGAGCTAGGCTAGATTTGATATCAGGTCTTTCTGACTCCAGATCTAGATCTATCCACTGTGCCACCCAGCTGCCAGAATCTCCTGTTTAACACAGTGCTTAGCACCTAGAAACATCTAATATATACTTTTTCAATTATTCATTCAATAACACTTATTTCAGAACACTAATTTGGTGTATGTGGTAATAGTCTGTTGAATGAGTGCAATGGGATGATAAAAGGAAGAAATGGAATGAGAAAAGGTAAGAAGGGTGAGATAATGCCAAAAAAAAAAAAAAAACAACCCAACCAACAACTTGAAATTTCACTTTTTTTCCAGAGGATAAAGCTTGTTTAGAGATTACATGGGATTTGCATGGGTCCTGTGAAATCTGACTACCTCAGGGACCAGAAACAAGGAATTGAGCAATTTATTAAGTATCTACTACATGCAAAGCACTCTACTAGGCACTGAGAGAGATGTTCAGGATATGGTCCATTATCTCCCAGAAATTACCACCTATTACTGTAGCAAAGACCAATAATTATGATACAGAATAGGAAATAATAAGTCCATGAAAGAGATACTATGCACTATATGGGTTCAGAAAGAGTCACTTACCACCAGGTAAAATCCAGGTCGAAAGAATTCTTTATGTACTCCAGCTGCACTTCACTTTGAATGACAGGATTTCAAAAGACATCAAACCTGTATTTCGACTATCTAGGTTTGGGTAGAGAAGAGGTCACTCCAGTCTTAGGTAATGACATTGCAAAAGAATGGAGGTGGAGAAGTGAAGGATATATGCAGGGAATGGTGACCTCAGTTAAAGTACAAATTAAATAAAAGAGAGTGGTGTGAGATAAAATTGACAATACAGGTTGGTACAAGGGTGTGGAAAGAGACCTTGATTGCCAAGATAAAGAATTTACACTTGCTTGATAGGCAATAGGAAGCCACTGCCAGCTCTAGAGGGACATGCTCAAATATATGCTTAGAAAAATTACTCTGGCAGCAATATGTAGGACATATCTGAAGGTGGATAGACTAAAGCCAGAAAGGCAGATTATTTCAATATTCCATTTGAAAGACAGCAAGAGCCTGAACTAGGTTCTGTATAAAAGGGAAAGGAGACAGAGAAAGATAGCAATTTCTAAATCAATAGGACTTAGCAATACTTCATCCATTCAGGCTCAATTTAGGCCCTACTTTCTCTATGAGGTCTTTCCAGATCCCCCAGTTACCTTATATTTGTTTTTCTATGTACCTGTCCCAGAATCACAGAATTATAATCCTTTGCTTCCTTGTCTTATCACCATTCACACTTTGATAAGCCTTAACTCTAGTTTACTCCCACCGTCCACCTCCACCACAAAATCATGCAATGGTAGTGACTGAGTTCACTTCTAACTCGTGTTATATAATTTCCCCTAGGCCCTCCTTAACTGATTCTCTGTACTACTGCTTACAACAGTTGTTCCAAACCTTCTGTTTCACCTTAAACTTCCCCTGCCAACCATTTCCTCAATTTCATAGCCTAAGACCTCCCCTCATACTAAAGTATGAGAAAATAAAGGCCATTTACCATGATTTCTCTCTTGTCATGTCTTCATTTTGTAACCCTTTGATACCATTTCCCATTCTCTCTTTTACTCCAGTCTTTGATAAAGATGGGTTCTTTTCTTGACCAAGGTCAATCCTCTCATATGTTCCTTTGATCCCATTTCCTCCTGTCTTCTCCAGCCAATGGCACCCATTCCTCCTCTCATCACTTTCAATTTTCCTCTATGTATTGATTCTTTCACAGTTACCAATAAACATACCTGGACTTCCCTACTTGAAAAAACCTCACTAGATACAACTAACTCCCCAACTATTGGCCTATGTCTCTCCTCCTTTTCCCAACCATACATCTAGAAAATCCTGTTTAACATTCATTTCCTCTACCTCCTTTCTGCTCATTGTCTTCTCAACACTTTGCAATCTAGCATTCAATCTTATCACTCGACTAAAAGTATTTTCTCCCATCACCAAAGATGCTTTGATTGTCAAATCTGATGGCCTTTTTTTTTCAATTCTTTTCTTCAATGACTTCTCTACAGTATTTGATACTACTGACAAGCCTCACTTTCTGGGTTTGAGGATGTTTCCTTCTTTTTGTTGTCCCTCTTTCAAATCATACTTTCTCTGTTTCCTTTGGTAATCATTCATGTCAACTCCTCTGTGGATGTATACAAAGGTTCTTTCCTGGGTTCTCTTTTCTCCTTCCTTTACACTTTTTCTTGGTAACCTTATCAGTTCCCATGGTTTTAATTTTCATCTCTATATGATAAATCTTGTATCTTTATTTCTAATTCTGTTCTCTCTCCTGAGCACCAGTCCTACATTGCCAACTGCCTATTGCACATTTCAAACTGGACATTTTGATCTAATGTCCCATAAGTATCTCAAACAACCTGCCCAAAATAGAACTCATCTTTCCCTCAAAACCTACTCTTCTTTGAAACTTCTGTATTTCAGCTGATGGCAGACTGAGGTTAAGTGACTTTCCTAGGGCCACACAACAAATAAGTGTCTGAGGTTGGATTTGAACTCCATTGTTCCTGACTTCATGTCTAGTGTTCTCTCTACTATACCGCATGTTTAAAGATTGGAATTCATTCAACCATTCCGACTCCCAATTCAGTGGATAACTTCAGGGGAAATACTGAGAGTTATTAGGGGGGGAAATGGAATTGCTAAATCCTTTAAAAATATTATATAGTCAGTATACTCTGACATATGCATATGGAATAAATTTATATAGTGATTATATGGTGATTCCAACATATTTACTGCTACTCCAAATCTATATGCTATACACCAGTCAAACTGGATTATTTTCTATTCTCCAGACAAGCCCTATGCTGATTTTTTGGACCCTGATTTAAGCCATTATGGACCATCTGGAATCCAAACATCAACATCTTTGCTGAACATCTTAATTATCTTTCAAAGCACAGATAAAATATTATACCTTTCATCATCTTTCCTGAACCTTCCAGCTAGAAGTTCTCTTTCCTTCTTATGAGCCCAAGAAACAATTTTTATACGTCTTTCACTTACCAAGTACTTTCACTGCCCAAGGCATTATATAATGTAAGTACAGACATTATTCTCCACCATAAGCATTAGAGGCAATGTGTCAGAGTAGACAGTATTGGACTTGAAGTTAGCAAAACATTAGTTCTAATCTCACATCAACACATGACTATAGGCAAGTCACTTCATTTCTCTCATACTCATTTTCCTCACCTCTCAAATGGGAACAGTAAAATCTGTTACCTAGTAGGGGTATTGTAAAGTTCAAAGAATACTGCCCACCTCTTAACATAGTGGACTAATTAGCAGAATAACAAATGCCTTTTTGGACATGATCAATGTGAAAATATCTTTTGTTTCAGTTTGCTTATGTGATGCAGGGGTTCTGTAATTGTTTGGATTGAGTTTCAGTGGATGGAAGAAGGTGGGAGATGAAAAGTGAATTCTTGATCATTGAAAATATAAGCTAATGATTAGAAAAGATAAAATGAAACAATATATGTAAACTACTTGGCAAATCCTAAAATGTTATATAAATATTAATTATTTTAATTATTTGTACAAATCTTATTTCTCTGATCTTTGTTTTCTCCATAGTATGATATACTACAGGGTCTAAGATATAACAGGACTTCAATAAGAAAGGCATCATGTCAGTGGAAAGTCATCCTTAAAGCCTAGAAGGCCTGGGTTCTAGTCTTGACTCTCATGTACACTGCCTAGGTGACATTAAGAAAGTCATATATTGTTCTAATCAACTTTCTAAGACCATCATCTCTAGAGAAGTTGCCAGACTACTTTGGTGTCACTCCTCTTTACTAATGAGAGACAGGGGAGTTCACCATTCTAATGAAATCACAGATCTATATTTATTCAATAAATACCTGTCAAATGAACTGGAGAATGTTGTACTTCTAAAGCAAAAAGAAATGGGTGATTGACACAAACAGCCTGTATCTTAGAGCTGATTTTAAAAAAAGATGAAGAACATTTTAATACAACCAAAATATACAAGCCTGAGGTATAATCACTTGGATTTATTTTACCATGTTAAAAACCAATTTGGATGATTGAGTATTGATGTATTTGAAACTTGTTGAAACTGATATAATAAAAAAGTTAGAATTAATTTTCTTCTATCCCTTTTTTTTTTAGTCACACTATTTTCACAGAGCCCAAAGTGAACTTCTAGATAGAAAATGCTCAATAGAGTCAATCAGGATTCTCAAAGCAAAGTGGATGCTTTGTTAGGTTTTTTGTTTTAATCTGGTTTCCACTTAATTGCTTTACTCTCTGCTTCATTTTGCCTATGTCCATAATAGCCAATGGTTGTTTCTATGCTTCTTTTTTGCCCAGTTTCTCAAGGAAAATATTTTTATAGTCATTACAATTTAGCAAATCCTTTATTATAATGGGGATTATAATAATCCCCATTATTATTTCAGTGGTGACCTGAATATTTTAATAGATCAGTGAACTTATCAGTGTAGTATAAACTACAACTCATTCACATTTCCTCATCTAGAACAACTCTTGTTCTTCCAAAAATCCTCCAGAGGGATGTCAGTCAGTCTAGTCAATAAATATTTATTTAGCACCTACCACATACTAGGTACTGTGCTAAGCATTGGATCAAATGTGCTATGGCCTTTTTCTAGATCTCTTAACTCATGGGTACTAGGACAAAAATGGACTGTCTCATGGTCTCTTGTACTATTGTCTCCATTATGACTGGCCCACTTCCTTTTTTGTTCATCATTTCAATATTTTTGTTCTTCTCCATCATAAAATTTGGCTTTACTTGTATGCTGTATCATCTTTATGCTGACCATCAATTCCTTCAATGCCCTCAGAAGAACAGACTTTTGGACCTGGCAAAAAAACAGCACATTTTTCAGTATAAGGACTAAAAAATTCTTTTTAATATAGAATAAATGTTTATGATGTAAATATTTGTCATGAAATCAGTATAACATTTTATTTATCTATTCTACCATTTTTTCTCATAGAATTTTAGTGAACTGGTATTTAAATTGCACAGGATCATAAAAGATCAGAGCTGGAAAAAAAAAACAACCTTGGATATCATCTTATCCAAATCCTTCATTTTACAAACTAGAAAAATGAGGCCCACAGGTCAAATGATTTGCCCAATATCATACAATTACTTGATGGCAGAGCTGAGATAAGAACCCAAATGTCCCAACTCTCAGTCTGATGTAATCCCATGATAATTATGTATTGGAAAAATATATGGGTCATCTTTGTGGTTTGTATTTCAATCAATATTGTCCAGAACAAAGGAGTTAATAGTCTCAATATATTCTTCACTTAGACCATGATCAGGAGTACAATGTTCAGAACTGAGTACCAAGTTTTAAGAGTAATATTGACAAAATGTAGTATGACCAGAGCAGAGCAGGAATATGGGCAAAGTCTTGAAACTATGCTTTATGAGGAACATCCAGAGGAAAGGAATGTTTATGCTAGAGAAAACTAAAGGAAGACATACTTTCTGCCTTAAAATATGAGAAGGGCAATGTTGTGGAAGAGGGATTAGATTTAATTTATATTATTACAAAGGACAGAGCTAGGATCAATGAGTAGTTACAGAAAGTGTGCATTCAATTCAATATAAGACAAAATTACATAACAACTACTACCTTCTGAAATGAAATGGACTTTCTTGCAATGGAATAAGTTACTACAATAGGAAGTCTTCAAAACCAGATAAATCTGTCACAGATGATATCAAGGTCATTCCTACATAGCATGAGAAGTTGGACTCAATGAACTCAACCATACCTCATAACTCCAAAATTCAATGATTCAACTGACCAACAAATATTTATTAAGCACTTACTGTGTGCCTAGTAACCCTGTAGGAATGTTGAAGGCTCAGATTAATAAAATCTTCTCTATAGCATGAAAATGATATTTCAATAGGACTTTAATTCTTAAAGAATCTAAAACTAAATAAGTTCTTTTTCTAAATCATTCCACTTTCCTTCAAAGGAAGTCAAAATCTGTTATGGATTATTTAAAAAGTTGTACGATGGCTCAGTCAGTAAAAAGAAGACACAAAAAGCTAAAGTTGAATTACTTTGCTACTGGTCTCTTGCAATGGGTGTCATTGGGTAATACTGCAGATCCCCTTCCTATACACACTGCTGTAATAATTTGTCAAAAAAAAAATAAAGAGTTTCAAATTATCTATAATAGCCATTTTCTCCTCAAGACTCCTAATTCTTGATGGATTTTTTAATGTGTTATAACTAATTCCAGCCAGGTGATTTTATTTAGAGGCCTGCTATGTTTTTAAAAAATATATAATTAATGCTCTACTAAAATATAGCCCCCAAATGATGCTATTTATACAACATCAATAGGGCATTGCTTTGAGTTGTTTTTTTTTTTTCTGACTTTGCATGTTGTGTGTACTAATTTATTCATACTCTTGCCACATCTCCTTTACCACCAAGGGCAAGGTGGTTAGCTGGGGTTAGTGATAGATTGTAGGACCATGGAAGACAACCAACCTAATTGGCCCACATGAGGATCACACCCCTGGCTTTAGCCTCATTAGGACCCTGTCCTAATCAATTGGACAAATCAGCCTGAAAAGTCTCCCACTTTGAAGAGACTTGGTATAATTCCTGAAAACTACCTAGGGTATTTTACCTGCAGGTACCTAAATAATGGCAAAAGGGCAATCTGGGGCACAATGCTCCAGGTAGGTCAGAAATTGCTGAGTTTGAAACCAGCAGACATTTCCTGGATAAAAACAGAACTCAACCCTGGAACCCCCACGTACAAATTATAGTCACCATTAAAACCATCATCACAGTATTTGAGGTTAGTAAAACATATTGCTTGAGCTATAAAACATTCTCAACTAGCATTCCAAATGTCTCGCCTCAAGCAAGCACTTAAATTAAAGTTTCAGACAGCTGGCACTGGAATCATAATAACAGTTTTACACAAAGGGATTGGCTAAACATGATTATTGTTTTGATAATTTATTGTCAACATGCATTATTGTGCCCTGATCCATACACTTGGTTTTGTTACTATTCATTGTCAACAGGTGATGAGAGCAATGAGATTTAGATTTGGGTTATACAGAAAGAATACTAAATGCCCAAGTCCTAGGTAATATAATCCTAAAGCTTTTTAGTACTTAAAAAAAGACATAGAAAAACAAAGAAGGACTGTATGTTGTAATTAATTTCCATAATCTAGTCACCTTTACCGTCTCCTTCCTGAGAGCCATTTAGTCAGTAAGGTACCATTCTCAGGACCGTTATTATGAGATGGAAAAAAATTGTTTAGATTCTTAATAAAATAAGCTGCTCAAAGTTCATTTAGGAGAATTCAAGCTTATTGACAGTAATTATATCCATTTGTACACATTATTTGTGGAAACTCAAAAATTTAAATCAAGCAATATTTAAAGGCACCTTCTTCCTTTAAATCATTCAAATTCACAAACTCCAAGCATCTTCAACTGTTTCCTCTCTCTTATTCCTATCTACCCTTGATCTCCAATTATCTGCTAATCCTACCTCAAAGAAATATCTTGTCACCATACTCATTTATTCATCACATAGCTACTACATTAATTCATTCCCCTACTATCCCTTCCCTAGATCATAGTAACAATCTCCTAATTGGGCTCTCAACTTCTAGACTCTTCTCTCTCTAATCCATCTTCCACACAACTGCCAAGTTGATATTGCTAAAGTTTAAATCTGAATGTCATATCACTGGTCAAAAAGTGTCAATGGTTCCCTTTTGCCTTCAGGCCTGGAATTCTTAACCTTTTTTTGTTTCATGGCACCTCTGGCAATTTAGTATGGACCCCTTCTCAGGATAATGTTTTTTAATTCATAAAAAGGTATAGAAACCAATTATGTTTAAATACATCTACTAAATTATATTTTGAAAGTTCATAAACAGCAAGTTCTGCTCTAGGACAAAAAAAAAAACACACCAAATTTCTTATCTTCATATTTAAGACCTTTCCAAATATGACTCCAGTTGACCTTTCTAGGTTTAATTCAACTTACTCTCCATACATTCTGCAATTCCGATCAAACTGACTTACTTGCTTTTACCCAAACTTAGCATCTCATAATGTTTCCATGCTTTTGCATAGGTCACTCCTCAGCTCTCCTTAGAATCCCTAGCTTCCTCAGAATACCTGAACTTCCTTGGAATCTGTCTGTTTATATGTCACTTCTTATTGGAAGTCTTTTCCAATTTCCTCTAATTGTTAGCACACTCTCCCACCTCAAATTTTCATATCAATACAAACATTTGTTTCCATATCATATAACCCCATTCCCTTCCTAAAATGTAAGCTCTTGAAGAGGAGGAAATATTGCTATTATTGTTGTTGTCGCTAGTGTTATAGATCTAGAACCTTAGTCCCTCTTTATCTGAAGCGTGATTTAAAGATATGTTGAACTGCACATTTTTATTCATTCCCACTCACCCCAGTTTCCAGTTTCAGTCCTTGAAGTAAGAACCACTAATACATTATAAAGAGCCAAGAAAAGTCAATAAGAAAAGGACACTGGAGGGTTTAAGAGAGAAATACCACATTTGGGACCTTTTTTTTTTTGTTCTGGACATGACTTTTCCATTGGCTTTAATTAAGCTCTTATTAGACTCTTGAATTTGGAGAGCTTTAATAGTGAAAGAATTTGCTTGCAAGGCATATTTTTTAGCTCTGAGAAGAATATCTATAATAAATGGCTCTTCCAACTTTATAGGTAAATTTAACTTTATTTTACCTTTGCAGAAACGGGTCATATATCCACTCTTCAGAAATGAGCCATGCCACGTAACACAGATTTTATCTTGTAATAAAATGGTGAAAAATTGGCTCTAGTACACATTATAAGTATATTGCCTGCTGACAAATTAATTCAATTAGCAAAGGTGAAGGTTTATAATTGAGGTTAACTAGAATTTAACTGGTCATTGCTCTCCACACACCCTCTTCTACCCCGCTAGAGCATGGTCCCCAGTTATTCTAGTAGCCCATAAGTCCCCAGATCAAGACCAAAATATGACTTCCAAAATCATTTTTAAAAAGTGGGCACAGTCACATTTTCAAAGCCATAACAACAATAGAACTTAATGGCACCATATTTTCATGCTGTTTGGGAAAGCGATTCTTGCCTCCACCCCCTCTGCTGAGAGTATTTTTATATAGTTCAAGTCCCTGTTGGACTGCAGTTTGCAGTGTGGTTTAAAAAGTAATACATCTTTCCTTAGATGTACCCCAGTTTCTGCTTTTTAATAGACATGATAATGAGCTTCTGGGTTTTCATTTCCCAGTGTGCAGAAAGCTCAAATAAATCTTTGATTGTTCACAACCCAGGAGAAGATTCTTGAGCAATGGGATCTACTGATGTCTCTCTAAACAACCATTGTTTAAAACACATTTTTTTAATATTAGTGTTTTTGGTATCATTGAGATTCATCCTCCTCCCCCCCCCCACTATATTCCATGGCACCTGCTTGTAATGAATTTGGACAGAGTGAAATTCTTTTTATAGTGAAACAGAATGAATGAAAGTCCCCAACTGTCTCAGTTGCAGCATAATGTGCTAACTGTAATATCAGCTATAGCAAAATTGTTCTGTAGCAATTTTTTTTTTTACTATAGACTCCATCAAAAGATGCCTGCCAAAACACTATGTTTAGTTCCTTGGATTTTAAAATTCTGAAAAAAATATTTTATATTTGGACACACACACAAACATACATTGATGACAGCAATGAGAAAATATTTTGCCATATTCAGCCATTCTGAGATTTTTTTAACATTGAAATTTCAGGGATTTTTATTAGTTTACCTTCGCAAAATAAAAGGAAGTATTATTTTTTTTAAAAAAAAACATTCTAAAAGAGTGGAAACACAATTGCATTTTCTAATAGAATAAGAAACATGTAAAGTAATTTTGTCCAAACTTTTAAAAGTACAAAAATAAATAGTGTGGGCAAATTGCACTTTAGGACTTCGGTAAATCAAAAACTTTCAGAAAGAGGGCCATTATACTTAAGAGAGCCAAGAGGTTTCATTTTTGAAACAGAAAATTCACTTCTACTGTTTCTTTGCAATACATACATGGAGAGCAACCTCAACTTCCAGCTTCTTCTTGAAATAGTGGCAAAAATATTTGTTTTAGCTCCACCCCAGTTAAAGTCAACAGAAGCTCGATATCTAGAGCTAAAAAGAACCCTCACTTTGATTGGACTGCATTATCCATTATGGCTGAGGAAATGAAGACAGTGGATGCTGTTTCCATTAAGTTAGTAAGTAATTGATTGGAAATTACCTTTTTATAATGCCACAGACAAAATCCCATCTATTTCCCTGGCTAGTATGGATCTGGGGAAAGGATGAGATATGATTCAGTTTAATTTTTTTATACTCATGTCCTTATAAAATAAAAAAGATGGTGGCTTGTGCCCCCATCCCCAAAGCTTTAACCAATTGACTGTGATTGAGTATTTTTTTTCTTATTACTACTCACTGGGATCTCCTTATGAAACACACATTTCATTTTTGTCCAGGAGCTGGGGATACGGGGCAAAGGAGGAACATTATTTGATAATCAGTAGAGAACAGTCTATACAAAGCAGCATACCAAGGCCAGAAAAGAGTTATAATTTTAATTCCTTTTACAAAGACAAGGTTTTCCAGAGTTGAATTATCATTATCTTTTTAAAACCAAACAATACTGGCGCCAGTTTCAGTGGGACAAGGTGGCTTATTCTAATTGGCAGGAGCTGTAGATTCCTATATAGAATTTCAGATACAAGTGCCTTCAAATTAATAGTGTAATAAAGAAAGAGGACATATTTATAATCCATTTGACCAGAAATGGATATTGAAAAAATCCTTGGTACTCTATGTATGCAATGTGGTCAGCCATTATTATTACATTTCTTGCTGTCTCAGAGATAGACAGCTAGAAAGCACCTGTTATTTATTTTGACCATTGTAGTTAATCTGCTAGAATCCATTTATTTCCAAAGAAACATTAATAGCCAAGTGATAAGAAAATGCTTTTAAGATATCAAAGTAGCAATTTTGGCATTGTCCAATAGAAAGGAAATAAATTTAGATAAACACTACAAAGGGTTAAATATTTAGATGCTCTGAAGTAAAAAAGAATCATTTAGTGGAATATTCTTTTAACAGATTCCTCAGGTGTTACTGGGTAATCATTGATCATGGGACTTCTTCAGTTTGAAGAATACATGTCAGTAGTAGGGTTTGATTAAGTGGCTCATGTGAAGATCTCTGGCACTTAGTTTTCCCAGTACACATTTTTCTGGTTTTGCATAAAATAAAAAATTAATACATAATTCTTCAAGAGAAGACGTAATATGTATAATAGTAAATCTAACACAATGTTAGGATTCAAGTATGCCTATGTGTGTGTATGTGTGTGTATATATATATGGGTGTGTGTGTTTGTGTATGTGTATATACAAATACATATAAAGAATATAAAGAATGAAAAGAATTCAGGGCAAAAGTGTTCTTTGAGAATTTAAATCAATTGTACCTTGAGCGTGATATTTTAACAGTTCCCATATCAAATACAGAATATCTCACCATTATTCTTGGTTATCTATAAAAATACAAACCTTTGCATAGAAATAACCAGCAGTTTCTATACCAAGGACAAGACTTAGTTATTGGGGTGAGATATAGATAGTGCACCTGAAGTAAGAGAGGTGTCCTGGGACACCTCAAGAACTTTAAGTTGTTGAAGAAGTTCCCCGGAGATGAGTATGCTGTCGAGTTGAGTCAAGAAAGGCAGGGGAGGAAGAACCCTAGCTTTAGGACAGTGCTGGCAGTGTCCTCTAAATTTACCAGCATTGCACAAAATCCCCATCGCCCTATCCTGGGCTCAAAACTCAATAAGTTAGAATTCTTAGCTGTACTTTTTCAGAGGAGAAGATATAATTTCTTCCCATTTCTAATTTTCCCATCCACTTCATCTTGTAAGCATGAGCGAATGAAATATTCAGACTGAATAAAATTAATCAAACCAAAGACCTCTATGTCATACACACCCACTAAGATTATGACTATTGCTTTATGGATGAATACATAGGAACAAAACTAGCAGAGTTAACATTTTCAGAAATACATTCCAGTTTGTCTTTGATCTTCAAACACTTAAAATTATGAAATGATACACAAGTGAAACACATTCCTGATCAGTCTGGGCTTTCCTGCCCTTTCCCAAATATTTCTCTTTCCCCTTTATCCTCTCCAACCTGCAATGTCCTCTCCTTAGCTGATATGTACATAGAAACTCATACGCTAATTCATCCCAAGGATAGAT
The DNA here is from genome assembly GCA_028627135.1 of Pseudochirops cupreus. Taxonomy (NCBI): domain Eukaryota; kingdom Metazoa; phylum Chordata; class Mammalia; order Diprotodontia; family Pseudocheiridae; genus Pseudochirops; species Pseudochirops cupreus. The sequence goes on from CM053582.1 coordinate 472,400,178, forward strand.
TCTCCATTTTCTTGTCAACCATTATACTTACTCTTTCTTTGCCAATGGATGGATTTTGAATCTGGGAGATGAACAAATCTAAGCTACTTAAGGATAATAAACCTTATGTAATTTTTTCATGGTAATGATTTGATTCTGAATTGCATTAAAAATCCTATTCCTATAAGATTCCTAATTCCTATAAACAAATACATGACAATCATTTATCTGAAACTTTCTTGTCAATGTTTTGAGTTCATATGGATGTTGTCCTTGGAGAATCTGGATTCTAGTCTTGCATCTTAGCCATTTCATATGTCCTAATTAGATGTAAACCATTCAATTCAATTACATTCAATAAATCCATTAGCAGCCTTAACATTTGCTTGGTGCGATGATGTCCATTTCTCCCATAAGTATTTTTATATAATGTTAACTTATTTATCATGGGCTCTGAAAACATTGATCAATCCACTTTTTTTGATGAATTAGTGTTACTAAAATAATTGTCATTATTTTATTGTCTTCTCCCTCGTTCAGTCATTTTTCAGTCATTTCTAACTCTTCGTGACTCCATTTGGGGTTTTGTTGGCAAAGATAATGGAGTGCTTTGCCATTTCCTTCTCCAGGTAATTTTACAGATGAGGAACCTGAGGCAAACGGGATTAAATTTCTTGTCCAGGGTTACTAGTAAGTATCTGAGGTCAGATCTGAACTCAGGAAAATGAGTCTCCCTGACTCCAGGCCCAAGGCTCTGCCTATTTTGCCACCAAGTTGCCCATCTGCTCTCTTGTTATTCCCCTACTCTGAAATGACCTTTCTGTTCATTCATTGGTATCCTTCACTTCCAACAAAACCTTAATAAACAGTTATCTCCCCATGGTGCCTTCTTCAATTAATCTTAATTTCAATAAGGTCATTTTACTCCTTCATTCTACCTACCTTCTACATCTCTATGCTTCAATCATTTATTCAACAATCATTTAGTGAGCATAAGGCACCCCAACAGTCACTGTTAAAGGTATCAAGAAATACAAGGTATGGTCCCTGCCCTCTATATTTATATAATCTAGAATTCAATTCAACAAGCATTTAAGTACCTAACATTTTCCAGAAACTGTTTTAGGTACTGGGGATGCAAAAGTAAGATGAAATAGTCCTTGCCTTCAAGTGGCTCACTGAGAAGTACAGAGATACTGAGAGAAGTCATGGGGTAATAGGTTGCCATGCTCTTCACAGTAGGCATGGCAATATTGATTTAATAGCAATTCCTAAAAAAAGGTGAAAAGTGTTGGGAGGGAACATAAGCCTGGCATATCAATAATTATATTTTACATTTTCTTTCATCTCCCAAACACTATTAACTATTATCATAAGTTCTAAAAGGTAGCTTTGTGTTACAGTGACTACAGCACTAGACCTGGAGTCGGAAGATCTAAGACAGAAACTTACTATGTGATCCTGGACCAGTCACTTAACCTCTTCCTGCCTCAGGTTCCTAATCTATAAAATGAGGATAATAACATCTATATTCCAGCGTTGTAGTGAAGATAAAATGAAATGAAACTTGTGAAACTCTTTGTAAGTTTTAAATAATTATATAAATGATAACTGTTATTAATATTGTTGTTATCATTATTAAAAACTAGGGGGAAGATAAACCTGGACTAGGTTATAACAGATCAGGGATCTGACCCACCAGGAAGAAACATAAAGTCTGTGGATATTGGAAAAGGAGACGTGAGGATTGAGACAGAAACAAATCAGAGGAAGGAGGCAGAAAAATAAGTGGAATAATTGTGATAAGAACTTTTCATAACTCACAATTTTGGGTACATCCTGAAATCCTAAACCCTATCTCTTTTCCTCTTCTCCTAGCCCTTCTTCCTGCCTTCCTTGTCTATCTATTGTCTATCTTCCTATGACCCGAATATTCGTTAAGTACAGAAATGGTCTGTTTAATTCCTACAACGGTGATAGGAGATTATTAAGCATTCAAATCTTTTTCCAAATTATCCAGATTGTGTTTGTAAAACTGGGCAGGAAATATTCTTAGACTAAGGTTGCCGAAGAAATTCTCACCATTAGATAAGTGTGTGTGTTTGTGTGTTTGCATTTATATACACCTATATGTGTTATACACAAATTTGTATGACATATATAGGTATGTGTTTATATGTGTATACATATATACATGCACATATATAACAGCATGACCCCATAGGGCATTTTGATCATATTTAAGGGAACATTTTGCACAAACATAAGATAAACCTTTCAATAACTTCATTTTTTCGTCAAAGTTCAATCAGGTCCTGGCCTATGTGTGTGTGTAATGTAGATATGTGTGAACGTGTATATGTATGCATAGTCCATTGTACATATGTATTGTATATATCCACAGTATATGTGAGTATACATATATGCATGTATATGTGTATATGTGCATCACAAAATAAGGATATTTGGTCATTAATATAAATGTGAAGTCCTTAAGGAATATATATATAAATATATATATACATATATATATATATATATATATATTCGTGGTCTGATACACACATGCACATATATATATACATATGGATGTCTGTGCCTGTGTGTGTTTAAATATACATTTGTATGTTAGGGGTCAGGGGAGAAGAAGGAAATATTATGGTTTATTAAATATATATACATTAAATATATATGCAAAATCACATACACAATTAAATATATGCACATATACATATAAGTATAGGAAGAAAATCTTCATAGGTTATGAAATATACATGTATCTATGTAAACAAAAACACAATATTCATACCTATTCAACAGATTGTAAATATACATTGATTTGAGGGCTTCACTTGTATATTCTTGACCAGGGCCTGATTGAAGCTTTAACAAAAAAATTATCAAAACATTTACCTTACATTTGTGTAAACTGTTCCCTCAAATTTGATCAAAATGCCCTATGGGATCATTCAAATATATTGGTTAGTTCTGAAAGGGCCCTTTAGCAATCATCTAGTCCAATCTCTGTATTTAACAAAGACTCACAGAGGGGAATTGACTTGTCCAAGGTGCCTCAGGTAGAAAAAAATCAAGACTTGTGATACGGAAGCAGTATGATTATTTCAAACATGATATCATGGATCTTCTTGTTTGCTGTAACATGAATATAAAAATCTCAACATCAGAAAAACACATTAATTGTTGTAAGCTCTTGGGTTATACTACAGACAAAAAAACCCAGCATGTCAGAAGAAATAAAATTTACTCATGGCTTGGTCTTTGGCATGTAATAGGCTAGGTGAGCTTCTGATATCTTTTTTAAGCAGCATTTCTAATATGGATGGTTCTTGGGTTATCCCACTTAATGGTTGGGAGAAAAAAAAATGAGACTGGAAGAAGTGAAGAGCTAGATGAGTTATTTTTTTATTCAAATGTATTTCTACGTCCCAGTCAATATTCACTTGGGATGTACCACTGATTCTGAGACTGGTCTAGATTAATAGCCTAAATTAATTAATTAGCTTCATTTTCTTCTTTGCCTTTACTTCTCTTCCTTCTCTCCCCCCACCTACTTCCAATTTTTTTTTCCCTCTGCTTCTTTCCTTTCCCTTCTGGAAGAATAATTTACACATACTCAAAGAATTTGTCATTCCCTTAAGATTTTGGCATATATGAGCTGTGAAATTCTTTTAATTTACATTACTGTTTTGATATCATATGTAAAACATACAGCTAGAATGAGCACATCATAGGATTTTACAGTTATTTCAACTTGATTCTTGGGTGAAATAGAAAAAAAAAAGAATTATAGGGAGAACTCAAGGTAACAAGTGGAAGCTTAATGTACCTTGAATCAATTAGTTTGGCTATATTTGTGGAGAATGAAGAGTTACTTGGGCCTTAAAATGGCCTAGGTTACATGTTCATAGAAGGATCACGTCATACTGAGATGGGAGCAAAGCAAGTATATGTCTGGGGTTTCCTACATAACCACAATTATGATTTTATTCCAAATGAATTTTACTGCTTTAAAAGAGAAGAGAAGGAATTCACCAACATACCACGAATTGTGAGGACCGCAGGATTATCTAAAACACCAAAGAGATGTTAACTTTATGCTTAAGGTAGGCTATGGCTTATGCTTAAGGAATTTCCTTTGTCCCCCTCTAAGTTTTAATAAAAAGTAATTACATCAATTATGTAGCGTTAAAACTGAGAGTTAATAAATAGGGTAGAGAGCCTATTTAATAACCTGATATTAAATAATTAAGCTAGAACACATTCTTCCTCCTTCTACCCTCATCCATACCCCCTTCAACTAAGTTGTTTCTCTTTCCCCTGTATGTATAACCTGAAAGTCCATCAACAGAAGAGGATCCCCAGAAAGCATCTGATTGTGGGGTCCTTGATGGTTAATCAGTATCTCTGTGGCTGACTATTGTTTACTGAGTGAAGGGGCCCAAAGATTCTTGAGCTCAAATCCTGGAAGGCTACAAGTAAAGAGCTGCTCCTATCTGGCAAGCAGCTGCAGCCTCATTTTAATTAACTGCATATCCCTGCCCTGGTATGGCTTGCATGGCCAAGAAGGTGTTTCCCAAGGAAATCAGAATGGGGGCAGAACAGGGAAGGAGGGAAGAAAAAAAAAAAAGGTGAGTTCAGGAGGGCAATGAGGCGGGGGTTAACAACGCTGCTTAAGATCAAGGGCTGGAGTGCTGAGATGCTGCCAGACTTGAAAACTTTAATTTACTGTCACTGTTAGCCCCCTTTGAGGTTTATGGTGGTATTTATACACACAGCATCAATCACATGAAACAAGGAGAGGATTTATAGTTTGTTTTAAAGACTGTAAATGCAATGTAATGCAAATAGCTTGCCTCATGGGCATTTACGTTTAATGGGAAAATTACAGATGCAAAAGATTGGTAGAACAAATTTTAAATTGACTTTATTGCATCTAGTGCTTTTCGGAGAATACTATTAAAAAAACACAGGAAGATATGGTAATGGAGTTCTATAGTGTAGCTTGACAGCTAAAATTCCACTTAACTGACTTTGTTTGCATCTTCCTGCTTACATTACTTCTTCCAATAAGTTTTGCTGGAAAATCCTCCGGATCATAAACTGATTAGGGGTTTGATTTTATTTTTATTTTTTTCATTAGGGATAGCAAAATAAAAGGCACATATTGCTTTATGTGCATAACCATGGATCAGCAGGGTTGGGGAAAGGGGAGTGGGGCTTTGGAGGATGGAGTGGTGGCTATTATAAGTCATTTATTTCACAATTCAGACATAAGGGCATTAACTAACTAGGTGTGATTTTAAGAAATTTTGTACATTGTGCTTTAAGTGGCTAATTTTACTCCATTTTATTACTACCTCTTTTTTCAAATATTTTTAAATTTAGTAATTAAGTTTTTCTTTATAACTTATCTTCCTACCTTTAAACCCCCAGCATAATATAATAAATGACTCTTTGGTTTTAGAAGTTTGTGTTAAATGCAGTTTTTCTAATCAGTGAGGACCAAAGGTTATCATTTGATGGCTCTTGAATTGGATATTTGAAAATGAATTGAGGGTCTCAGTAAGGGAGGCAGTATGAATCAGTGAAAAAGAACACTAGGTCTGGAGTCAAATGACTTGACTTTAAAGCCTGTCTCTGATGCTCTTTATGGGACCTTGAACGAGTGGTTTAACCCCCCTGATCCTCAGTTTCCTTAAATATAAAATGGAGGGATTTTCTCAGATGGCCTCTGAAGTCCCTTCCAACTCCATATCTATCATTTTATGACCTCCCATCCATAAAATCACCAAAAGCTAGATAAACAAATTAAGGTTCTAGTGGATAAGCATCAGACAAACCTCCTGATTCAAAGGATACCATTTGTTAAGAGTCTCTGAAGGAAGGATTCAGCAAGGCAAGGAGAGCAAATGTCTCTTTATTCAGGACTGAAAAAAGATCCTTTTTTGCTTTAAAATGAGTATCAGAATTTAGTCGAGAGTATACTGGACTTCCTGGCAATAGACCTGGATTAGAATAATATAATAATCTAACAACAATCCTCAGAGATGGGTGCTATTGTCCCCATTTTACAGATGAGGAATCTGAGTGCTTGTTCAGGTTGGGAGGTTAAATGATTTGCACAAGGTCACAGAGCTGGTAAGTCTCTGAGGCAGGACTTGAACTCAGGTCTTCCTCACTCCAAGTCTTATACTCTATCTTTTATGTTACCTAAATGGCTTACTTCTGGTAGTAACTGTGTAATTATGGGAAAGCCATTTAATATCTCTGAGCCTCAAGCCCTTCATCTGCAAAATGGAAATAATACTAGCTCTATCCACCTAAGAGAGCTGTTATGAGAAAAGCACTTTGTAAACTGAAAAAATACTCTATAAATGTGAGTTATTATCTATTTAAGCACTGAACATCTTTTTTATCGGTTTCAATAGAGAAAAGGAGTAGTATAGGTCAATGAAATCTCAGATAAAGTAAAAACCCCATATTTGGCTCATAATTACAATTTTCCCATTCTTCGCTCTTCATCCCCATACCAAACATTTACTCCAAACCGCTAATGACCAAACTAGCTTCACTTCTTGGTGAAAAGGTAAAAAAAAAATGAACAATCCACAGCTATATTATTCTATGAGCCCTGAAGATGGAACAGACCTTAAAAGATTTAGTGTAACCATCTTTTCATTCCATAGATGAGGAAACTCTGATTCCGTGAGCCAGCAAATGGATGGTTGAACCAATGTATTGTAGCTATGCAGATGGAGCTCTGTGATCATTGACTACATTGAGAAATATGAAGGAAGGAAAAGCATGGAAGCCACAGGGAGATTTTAAATTTAAAGTATATTTCAGCTAGGCATTGCATACCTATTAAAATGATTGGAGGGCTGGTGATAGCAGAAATCTTGGACAGGGTTTTCAAGAGCCATTCTTAAGGATTTCCACATTTGCCATCTATGTTAAATCCTCAAATGTGGTGAAGAGAAAGGCCTAAAAGAGTTGCCATCTTCCCTTTATTAGCAGTCCAAAAGCATCTCTAGGTAGTCCCTCATCAGATGCTATCCCTTTCCCCCCCCACACACACATACATTATCTTTTCCTCTCTGTAGTATTTCTAAAGGATGAAATCAGACTCAATGAAGCAGTCTTCAGGTACATGGGATCATAGTAGTTGTGTCAGGGTGTGAGTGAGAGAAAAATTTAAAATCACATTCCCGTCATTTGATTTTAACAGGGAAAGAGAGGCTGTGCTATTAAAAGTGCTATTCATGTTAATACCACTTGAGAACTTTCAAAATTCTTTGTCATCTGGTCCCATTATCTTCTTCTACTCCCCCAAATTTCAATAAGGCCAACTGGTTTAGGCTCCTGTCTGCCTCTATCAAGAATGCCCTTTATGTCTATATATTTATATCTCTCTCATCCTTCTCAGCTTGTCTTACTTACTTCATGTTGACTTTAGCTCATACTGATCTCTTCCTTTTTGAACTCTCCATAAATTGCCTAGGCCTCATAATTAGTGGCTTATCACATGCATTCAATTTTATTTTTATTTTCAGATCGTCTAGGCTTCCTGGACAATTTAGTGCTCTTTTACATAACATTTTAGTCACAATTATTTCACATATATTTTATGTACAATGTGCTGGAAAGGGGACTTGACTAGGTGTTTGACTACTTAGGTTCTAACCATGGCTCAGACTTGTACTGGCAGCTTGGAACCTACTCTTGTCATCTTCCAAATGAGCTTAGAAATAGCCATTCTGCCTATCTCAAAGGGGTGTGCTATGAACAAATTAAGTGAGAAAATATATATAAAAAGCACTTTGTAAACTGTCCAGTATTAAACAGATATATCGTTGTTTTTATGTTTTACCTTCCTCACGAGCAAGTTAAGTGTAAGTGGAGATTGATATGTTAAATGTCTCTTTTACCAAATACGTCTTAGCATAATTCTAGATTTCATGTAAGCAATCTCTTTTTTTTGTTAGGTTGATGATATGATAAACTAAGGGCTAAAAAGTAAGTCAAAAGACTTGGTTTTTAATCCTCTCTCACTAACTAATAGTGTGAGGGGAGGCAAGTTAGGCCCTTTGGGATATCAATTTGTTCATCTGTAAAATGAAAGAGTGAACTATATGCTTCCTAAGATCTTTTACAACAGTGGTTCTCAACCTGTGGGTTGCGGCCCCTTCGGGGGGTCAATCAACCCTTTCACAGGGGTCACAGGGATCACCTAAGACCATGGGAAAACACATATTTCCAATGGTCTTAGGACCCAAGACACCGCTCCTCTATCTATCTCCAGGCGGGTCCATCCACATGCAGATACGCCGACATACAAATATTAAAGGGTAATGGCATTAGGAAGGTTGAGAACCACTGTTTTACGATATCTGGTGTTATGGGTCTAGTAACGTTATTATAAATGAACCATATTTATTAAATCATTCAACTTCTTCAAGTGACAATACATGCTGAGTAAATACTATTTGTTCTCCATGAATTGGTTACCTAAAAGGAATATGTCCAATTATTTTTATCTTGACACATTTTTAGAAATGTGATTTCTTTTTTTACTAAGTATATGTAACACTACTCATATTTCTGGCTGAGCCAGAAATTTTGTAACAGGGTATTTATTAATCCTCAATTTTGACTTTAGCTATCTCCAGCGTGCTATTTTGCTGAATTATCCAGGCAAAAAGACAAAAACATGGGCTTCTATAGCATTGGCCCAAGTGAAGCATTTTACAAATGACATAGCCAAAAGCAACTAAAATGAGTCTGTATTATATTCAAAATGCATATCTTTATCAGTTTTCATTACTTTCACAGAAATCTTTTTCTAACGTTTTCTCATGTATATGTACATATATATTCTATTATTTTTCTTACATGAGCAGTGAGTATAACAAATAACAACAATACTTGTTGTTTACTACAGTACAAAACTGAACTCAATTCCCTTTAACCCCCAGTTTCCTCCCATTCTAACATTCCCATTTGTTTATGGCATAAATCTTATTTTACCTCAACTTAAAATTTTGGAGGTATTTTTGTATCTTTCATCTTACTTATCCTCAATATTCTGATACTGGAGTCATAAGACCTGAGTAAGAGTACTGGAGTTCTGATTAATACTCTTACTGTTTATGAGACTATGGGCAAATCACTTAATCCCTCTCAGCTTTGGTTTACTCATCTGCAAAAATCAAGTAACAATACCTTCACTGCCTACTCCTAAAGATAGAAGGAAAGTACAAAACATGTCTTTTTATTTAATAATCATGTACTACATGTTTTTCAGCAGAGTTTTGGTATTATCTGAATAATCACACATTAGGATGATTATGCAGTTGGAAGAGAGAAGAATGAAAAAGAGAAGGCAGAGAATGGAGGTAGGAAAACCAATTAGGTTCCCCGATTGATAAATGGTCAAAGGATATGCATAGGTAGTTTTCAGAGGAAGAAATTAAAGCTATTCATGGTCACATGAAAAAATGCTCTAAATAACTATTGACTAGTGAGATACAAATCAAAACAACTCTGAGGTACCACATCATACCTGTCAGATTGGCTAACATGGTAAAACAGGAAAATGATAAATGTAGGAAAGGATATGGGAATACTGGAACACTAATTCGTTGTTGGTGGAGCTGTGAGCTGATCTAACCATTCTAGAGAGCAATGTGGAACTATACCCAAAGGGCTATAAAAATGTGCAAATATTTGACCCAGCAATACCACTTCTAGGGCTATATCCCAACGAGATCATAAAAATGGGAAAAGGACCCACATGTACAAAAATATTCATATTGGTTCTCTTTGTAGTGGCCAAGAACTGGAAATGAAGGGGATGGCCATCAATTGGGGAATGGCTAAACAAGTTGTGGTCTATGAATGTAATAAAATACTATTGTGCTATAAGAAATGATAAATGGGTGGACTTCAGAGAAACCTGTAAAGAACTGATGCTGAGTGAGAGGAGCAGAACCAGGAAAACATTGTACACAGTAATAGCCACAGTGTGCGAGGCCTGATTTTGATAGACTTAGCCTTTCTCAGTAATGTGAAGACCTAAAACAATTCCAAAAGACACATGATAGAAAATGCCATTTTCTTTTTTGTTTTGTTTTTCTTTCTCATGGTTTTTCCCATTTGTTATAATTCTTCTATGCAACATGACCGATGTGAAAATATGTTTAATAGGAATGTATGTATAGAGCCCATTTCAGATTGCAAGTCATCTTGGGGAGGGAGGAGGCAAGGAAAGGGACAAAATAAAAAATTTATGGAAGTGAATGTTGAAAAACTAAAAATAAATAATTTAATAAATTGGGGGGGAGATGAATAAAACAATTAGGAGATCATTATAATATTCTAGGTGATAAGTAATAAAGTCCTGAATTAAAGTGAAGGCAATGGAAAGGGAAGGAAGAATTCAAGAATTTCATAGAGAAAGAATCAGCAGAACACTGTAACAAGTAATAATAACATGTGCAATATATCTTATAGTTCACTTATGTGACTTAGTTTATATATAATATTAACATACATTGTTGATGTATGTCAGTATAGTAATATTAGTATCATATATTAATTTAATATGTTAATTTAAATGTGAGCTTTAGAACACACATACATTTTATCATTATTATTATTACTATTACTACTACTACTAGTACCAAAACTATTTGTTAATGGCTGGATAGTAGAGCATGGGAAGTGGATTAACATATAATGAGACTGGAAAAAATTAGTTGGGGTCAAGTTGTGAAGGCTTTAAAAATTAAACAGAGGTATTTATATTTTATCCTAGAGGTAATAGGAAGCCAGTGGAGTTTAATGAGTAGAGGAATGACATCTGTAGAGGATATCTGCATTTAGGAAAAATTACATGTTAGCTTTAAGATATTTTGGAGTGTATAGTGACTTGAGATAAGGATGTCAATTAGGACGCATTTGTAATAATCTAGGTGGGACATAATAAAGACATTAATTAAAGTGGTAGTGATAGGAAGAATGAGAAGGGGTCAAATTCAAGAAGATCTATGGAGGTAGAAATGGTAAGATTTTATGATTGCATACATGGAGTGCGGAGTTCAGGATGATGCTCAGGTTATGAACCCAAGAGACTAGAAGAATGTTCATGACTTTGATGAGAAGTCGAGAGAAGGAATAGATTTCAGGGATAGGTCTTGGGGTAGGGGCAATAAGTTTCATTTTTCACATTTGAGTTTGAAATGTTTCTGTTTGAAATGACTAATAGGAAGTTGTTGATGTATTAAAGTTCAGAGGAGAGATCGGGATGGTGCATTTTTAAATACACACACATGTGTATTTATATACAATAGCAACACAAAACACACCAAAAAACTAATAAAATGCTAAAAAAAAATGTAACAAGGTAGAAAGCTTATTTGCTTTAAAAGTATTTCAGTGAGTATTAATATTCTCCTGAATTTAGCCTAGGATATATATTTGTCCAAACCAGGAATGCCATCATTTATAGCAAGTATGTTATATCTTTATGCTTTAGGCAATGAATGACATAGGATATACACACATTTATTTTTCCTATGATATTAATTTCATCAATATTTTATTTTTAAAATATAGTCTCTCGCTGCAAGGTCAGATAACTAATGCCAATTTATCCTGATTTCTGTTTGTGATTTTTAATTTCATTAATAATCACATCCTTTAATGGAAATGTATGTGCCTTAACAGCCTGCTGTTATGTGACTGTTTTGTAGTTTGTCATCAGAAGCCCTCAGTCTGCACTGAAGCAGTATTTTGAAACTAATTCAAAGAGGCATTATTCTGAACTTCTTCACCACAGGCTAAAGGCCTGCTCTCATCTGGGAATGACCAAGCTAGAGCTGCAGGCCAAATCTGGGTTGAATTTGTCCAAAGACTGGTCTTAGTATTCACATTTCAACTCTGAATGGACTATTGAATTCCAACACCCCCACTCCCAAATCTCTTCTCTTCTTTTAGTGTTGACTGCCTTGCATAAAAGAATTTGTAGATATTTATTAACCTGTTAAAAATCATTGTAAATAGATTGCAGTTGGACATTTTCTCATTTCAAAGTGATATTAACATTTTATAATGGATACTGGCCATTCAAACGAAAGGGTAGACAAAAGAAATAAGGAGACAAAAATTTTGTGTATAACTCAAACATAACCAGGATCTAATTAGGTACCTAATCTCAACCTGGCAAATTTATTCTAAATCAGGCCCAATCTTAATGCTAAATTTATTTAGGCTAGATTGAATCTGTCTGAAACGTCTGTAATGAGGGCTAAAAATTAAGTCCCATCTCCTTTATATCCTTTCCCTGATCATTAGAGCCAACACAGATCTCAAACATGTGTTGGCCTCAAAGCCATAGATTACCACAGACTATTGTTCTCTCATTCTTTCTCATGTTTAGTTCTGTCTTCCCAACAAGTTTCCAAGATCCTTCAGAGTAACAACCATGACCCTTATGATTCTGTGTCCCTGAAGGGATATAGTACTATACTTTCATACTGTACATAATCAGTCAATACATATGGGTTCACTGATTCCTTAAATTTTCATGTGACGACATCCTCATGTTGTCTATGTTTGAATAATTCTGTCTTATTTTCTTCCATTTTCATCTCATTGTTCTTGAATCATTAAAAAGTGCCATGAGTGTTTCTGAGGATCTCATATATCCTTTATATTTACAGAGAACCAGAGACCAAATAAAATATTCCATTGTCTTTTAAAATTGCACTTATAGTAACATCTTCTCCCTTCTAAATTCTACCCATAAAGTCCTACATCACCACCTAAATGTTTCACATTTTTGGGGGGTTGGGGATGATGGAGTAGTGGGAAGGATTCAGACCTCTTATTTCTTTAATAGAGAATTCCTAGTTGTAGAAACTCCCTCTACCAATGCAGACATGCAACTGTTCTGAAACATATAGTTGCCTGGGTCACTGAGAATTTAAGTGATTTAACCACATTAAACTAACCAGTATGTTTCAGAGGAGAGACTTGAACACAAATCTTTCTGCCTCTGAAACAAACTCTTTAGTCAATAGCCTATACTGCTTTTTATGTTCCATTGTTACCTTAAATTCAGTGTCCCAAATAGAATTTAATCATCCCTTCTCCTAATCCTGTTCCTCCTCCAAACTTTTCCATTTCTTTTATTATTTCACCATCCTTTTATTCACTGAAGTTCATAATCTCAGAATCAACCCTGACTCTTCCTATTTGAGTATTTGAGATATCTTCATATACTCAATGATTCTGCCAAACTAGTCTCCTTATTATTCCCTTCAATCCTTTGCAACATTAGAGTCTTTTCCAATGAGTACCATCTTCTTATTATGTGGCCAAAATATTGAAACTTCAGCTTCAATATTTGACTTTCCAGTGAATAGACTGAGTTAATTTCTTTAAATATTAACTGATATGACCTCCTCGCTATCCAACAGTCTCTCAAGTCTTCTCCAGAGCCACAATTTAAAAACATCACGTCTGAGGTACTCAGCTTTCCCTATTGTCCAACTTTTATGGCCATGCATTGTGACTGGAAAAATCATACTTTGACTATACAGATCTTTGTTGGCAAGGTGATAGTTCTGCTTTTGGGTATGCTGTCCAGGTTTGTCATAATTTTTCTTCCAAAGAACAAGAGTTTTTTGTTTTTTTTTAAGTTCATGGCTGCACTCACCATCTGCAGTGATCTTTGAGCCCAAGAATATAAAATCTGACTTTGCCTCCATTTCTTCTCCCTCTGTTTGCTAGGAAGTGATGGGACCAGTTACCCTGATGTTACTTTATTGTTGTTGGGTTTTTTTTATGTTAAGTTTCAAGCCTGATTTTACACTCTCCTTTTTTACCTTCATCCAAAGGCTTCTTAATTTGTCTTCAATTTCTGTCACCCAAGTGGTATCACCTGCATATCAGATTGATGGGTAATTGAGTAGGACCTCAAAATGTATCCTGAAGTATCAAACACGAGGGCAATGGGCAAACTGGAGAAAAATTGTGAGCCAACTACTAAACTCCTTAAGAAAGGAAGAAAAATGACTACGAGGCCAACAAATTGTAACAACAACACTCTAGACTGAATGTTATAAGTGGATGGAAAGGATTTCAGTGGAGGTGAGGCTGCTGAATAACATTGGTGGGACTACAGAACTGATGTGAAAGAAAAACAACCAGCAATGGATGCAATGTGCAGGTTTGCAGAGTATTCCATAAAGAGAGTCTGGCCCCCATAAGCAAAAGAAGATAAAAGTGTGAAAGGAAGAAATCTAGGATGAAAGGAAGTTTGTTAATGACAGAAAAAGGCATCAGTCTCCAAACAGACACAGTAAGTTTTCTCAAAGTACTACACCAAGCATGGTTTACTGAGAGGAAGCTTCCTGAAGAGAGTAGAATCTGTACCTGAGATGCAATTTAAAAGAGAAGAAGATGCAATAGAGAAGAGGAGAGGAAGAGTTGTCCCATTTACATAAGCTGGACAAAAACTTGGAAGAAGAAATGGGTGAGGTGGTGTACTCCTATTTTCAAATGTGTTCGATTTTCCTCTGCAATGAGAACATCCTCTTGAAGATGAGATCGTATTTTAACATAGTGCTTTGTAAGTAATACTAGAAAGTGTTGTAATTATTTCTCATATGAACAAAAATCATTAGTGATTGATCTATAAATTCAATCATACCTTATAAGAGTTAGATGACTTGTGAGTCTTAGTATGTTATCCTTCCCAGGATAGTTAATATTTAAACAGGGAATAAAGATTTTAGTCAAAATAATGAATCATGAATGTTGGGATTTCAGACATCTGTGAATATTTGCAGGGAGAGGGAAGGAAAACCTTTCTATCAAAATAATAACCATGTAGGTTGTGACTTATTCTATCCACCATACCAATAAGGTAATATCCTGACACTTGCCCATGGGTTTGTGCTGAGATTACTAACAGTATAGTAAATGAAAAGGAAATTGAGAATAAATCATTCTAATGCTGTGGGAAAATGGATGCCTGATTTTTTTTCTTTTCAATTTTAAACCTGTACACTTAAGGACTTAAATGGAGAACTTGAAAAATGTCAAAGTGAAATAGAATTAAATGTACAGGAAAGAAAAAAAGGAAATCACAGTAGAGGCTCTATGAGAAAGGGGGGAAACAACAGCAGCAGCACCAGTTTAACATGTGACTACAGTCACAGAAGGATAAGGAAGATAAACCAGAGGAATAAACTAATCTCTGTGTGGAACAGTTCTATTTGCTTAGCTTAAGGCTATAGTTTGCCATCGTTGTTTATCTAGAAACTTTTATGATGTCTCTATCAGTGAGAGGCCAATAAGAGGAACTGATTCTCTTAAATAGTGGATGTAAATATAGTAACATTTTCCACCTTGAAATCTCATTTCAGAAAAGATACTTACATCAAGGTGGGGGAGGATTGTGGAGAAATGACATTGATGGACAGGCCAGACAAAGGCACTGAATGAATGAAAAACCAAGCAGCCATTACTGAGGTGTAGAGAGAGATAGACTAGAGTAGGTAATTCCTATTTACATAGGAAACTGGTTCAGGATACCGATGATAGGTAGACAGATAGATAGATAGATAGATAGATAGATAGATAGACAGACAGACAGACAGACAGACAGACAGACAGACAGATAGATAGATAGATAGATAGATAGATAGATAGATAGATAGATGATAGACAGATAGGTGATAGATAGATAGATAGACAAATAGATGACAGATAGACAGATAGATGATAGGTAGATAGATGATAGATGATAGCTACATGACAGATAGATAGATAGATGA
>CM053582.1:472416522-472483632 GCA_028627135.1 Pseudochirops cupreus
TTTCCATGTAGGAATGTAAATAGTTCTTCTTTAATAAGTTCCTTATGATTCCTTTTTCCCATTTTCCTTCTCATGCTTCTCTTTTGAAAGTCAAATTTTCTGTTCCGCTCTGTTTTTTTTTTTCATCAAGAATGCTTGAAAATCCTCTATTTCATTGAATGACCATATTTTCCCCTGAAGCATTATACTCAGTTTTGCTGTGTAGGTGATTCTTGGTTTTAATCCTAGCTCCTTTGACCTCTGGAATATCATATTCCAAACCCTTCAATCCCTTAATGTAGAAGCTGCTAGGTCTTTTGTTATTCTGATTGTGTTTCCACAGTACTAAAAATATTTCTTCCTGACTGCTTGCAGTATTCTCTCCTTAACTCTGGAATTTGGATATAATATTCCTAGGTGTTTTCTTTTTGGGATGTTTTTCAAGAGGTGATTGGTGAATTCTTGCAATTTCTATTTTACCCTCTGGTTCTAGAATATCAGGGCAATTTTGCTTGATAATTTCTTGAAAGATGGTGTCTAGGCTCTTTTTTTTTTGATCATGGCTTTCAGGTAGTTCAATAATTTTTAAATGATCTCTCCTGGATCTCTTTTCCAGATCAGTGGTTTTTCCAAAGAGATATTTCACATTGCCTTCTATTCTTTCATTTTTGGATCTGTTTTATAGTATCTTGATTTCTCATAAAGTCGTTTGCTTCCATTTGCCCCAATCTGATTTTGAAGGAATTATTCTCTTCAGTGAGTTTTTGGAATTCCTTTTCCATCTAGCAAATTTGACTTTTTAAGGCATTCTTTTCCTCATTGGCTTTTTGGGCCTCTTTTGCCATTTCAATGTCTAGTTTTTTTAAGGTGTTATTTTCTTCAGTTAGACTGTTTACTAGCTTTTTTTGATTTTCTTTTATCATTCTCATTTCTCTTCCCAATTTTTCCTCTACTTCTTTTACTTGGTTTTCAAAATCTTTCTTGAGTTCCTCCATGGCCTGTAACCAATTCATGTTTTTCTTGAGAGCTTTTGAAATAGGAGTTCTGACTTCTTTGTCTTCCTCACCTTCCATTCTTTGAGCCTTTTTGTCCCCAAAAAAGGAATCTATGGTAGGATTACATTTCCTCTGGTTGCTCATGTTGCCAGTCAATTTCTTGACTTTTCAACTCTGCCAAAATACAACTCTGCTTTCAGAATGGAGAGAGCATTGTCCCAAATTGCTGGAGTTTTCACAGCTGCTGGAGCAATTAGGAGGGCACCCTATCTACAGCCCCCACAGGCTCTGGCACCTGGCCACACACCTCAGTACT
Source organism: Pseudochirops cupreus (assembly GCA_028627135.1). Taxonomy (NCBI): domain Eukaryota; kingdom Metazoa; phylum Chordata; class Mammalia; order Diprotodontia; family Pseudocheiridae; genus Pseudochirops; species Pseudochirops cupreus. The sequence goes on from CM053582.1 coordinate 472,417,813, forward strand.
TCCACCCAAGACCACAATCCAGATCTAAGCAAGTTAAAGCAAAAGTGATTACCCTCTGAATGGTTACATGGTCTCTCTACAATCTGTAGGCCAGATCTGCCTGAGGCAGCCACACAGTGCAGCCACCATGCCTCTGCTGCTTCTCACCCCAGGGGCAGGGGCCAGACCATGCTTTTCCGTCCCTTCTGCCTGCTTCCAACAGAGTTCCACACTGACCTTTTACTTTATCTTTGGTATGTATGGGTTGAGAAGTCTGGAAACTGCCACGGCTGCAGGTGCTTCATTCTCCTTGAAGTCTGCTCTGGCTGCTGCTGGTCAGGGCTGCCCTGGGGCCAGAAATGCATGGATCACATGGAGCTGGGCTTGCCTCTCAGCTAGGTGTAATAGCCCCTTCTTGCCAGCCTGCTAGACTGCCTTCAGCAGGAGATTTAATTCTCTCTGTCACTTTGTGGGTTCTGTAGCTCTAAAATTTGTTTAGAGTCTTTTTTTTTTTTAACATATATTGGAGGTGGTGGAAGCCAGAGCCACAGGGAAGTCCTGTTTCTATTCCACCATCTTGGCTTCTAATGTCAGCTCCTGAATCTTTGCATCTTCCCTTTCCATACTTCAAAGTCTCTTAGTCTTCACACATTCTCATCTCTTCTTTAGTTTTAGAGAGAGGTGATTCTTCTCCTTGCAATGGCTAATCCTTTTACCTACATCTGTATCCAATATCTTTCATCTTTTCCTCTCCACAGGTTTCTTACTCTCTATTACAAGTGTGTTCATGGTATCTTTGGTTATAACAACAATAAAAACAACAACAACTATGAAAGAATAATTTTTTACCATTTCTCATTGTTCAAGACACTATGGCATTGCTGTCGCCTTCACTGACAAACTTTTAGAGATTGTAGCTCACATTCATTTCTTTAATTCCTTTACCACCCATTCACAACCTTCCAATCTGATTTCTGTTCCAACTTTTCCACTAATAATATTCCCTGCAAGGCCACCAATTAATCCACATTGTCAACTAATGACCCCTTTGTAGTCTTCATTCTTCTTATCTTCTCTGAAATGTTTGAAAGTATTAGCCCTCTTCTTATCCCCAGCTTTTTTTTTCTCTTTCTGACTCTTGAATTCATTTCCTGTGGATATAAAATCATTATTTATCTTTATGAAATTGGAGCTTTTAGCTTCTCTCTTGGCTTCCACAAATTTTCAAATGTGTAGTTTGCCTCCTACTTTTATAATTATTCTTTTTTTGCCTTTTACCTGGCTCCTCTTCTCTATTCCTAAAGGATTTTCCTCATATACTCATATTCATGTATATTTTATCCCCCGTTGTTTCCTCTGACAATTTCATCTGTTCATAGAACTATAGACTCCCACAATAAAAGAGACCTTTGAGACCATCTAATTAGTTTTAAACTTCAAGTAGAATCCCCTCCTTTGCTTGAAGACATCCATTGAGGAGGATCCATTACCTTGAAATTCATCCCACTCTACTTTTGGATTGTTTCAATTATTGAGAAGCTTTTTCTTACCACATACTTCATATAGCATTAACTGTTCATTTAATATGAATGACTACCATGGCCATATAGCTGCATCACCACATCATTATCATCTTCTGTCCCAGCTATGTAATATTTTTCATATGTGTCTCCTTTCCTTTTTTGTCAGAATTCAGATCCTTATTACATTTTTCTTATACTATTGAAATAACTGTCTAAACAGAAATTTGTTTGTATATTTCAATTCCAACATGTCTTACTGTGCTTTTGAGGGTAGTCTTCCTCACTATAAAGTGACTACCATGCTCAAGAATTTTAATAGCTGGAGCAGCTAGGTGGCCTAGTGAATAGGGTACCAGCCTTGGAGTCAGGAGGACCTGAGTTCAAATCTGACCTCAGACACTTAACACTTACTATCCATGTGATCTTGGGCAAGTTACTTAACCCCAGTTGCCCTGCCTTCACCCCTCCAAAAGAAAAAAGCAAAAAAAAAAAATCTTAAAAAAATGAATTTTAATAGTTTCTGAGTTGTTCACTCAAAGAAAGGTCCCAAAAATCTCTCTTTAATATATGAAGCTTTTCATTATTTGGCTTCAACCAAATTTCCAGGGTTCTGTCACATGACTTCTCTCACCTACTTATATCAAAGCTGAACTATTACCATTTATTGAAATTATCCCCCCCTTTCTTGTTTCATTATTTGCTTCCTTTTGTTCTCTGTTTCTGAAATGTGATCTCTACTGATCAATCAGCAAATTATTTGTTAAACCTGTACTATGTTCCTTTTGAAGTCCTACCTGTCCTTGAGGCTACAATGTTATGTCTTCCATGAAATTCTTTCTGATTTGCCCAAGTGGGAAAAAAAATTCTCTCATCCCTCAAGTCTCTGGGAGTACTTTATTTTAAAAATTACCTTTTGTACATGACATTTTTCCTAATAAAATGTAAACTGCTTAAGGATAGAAACAATGTTGTGTTCAGCTTTGTATTCCCCAGCAGTTATTAGATGATAAGCTCCTTGAGGGCAGGGACTGTCTCTTTCCTTTTTTTCCTTGTATTCCCAGCATTTAGCACAATACCTGGCACATAGGAGGTGCTTAATTAATATTTAGTGCTTTATTGATTATTGAATAAAATGCTTTCCATGTATTAAAGACTTCATGAATGTTTGCTAAATTCCTTAAAGGAAAGGGGGAGTATATATAGAGTGTCACAAAAGTCTTAAAACTGAACTAAGATTCTTATAACACCCTGTATAAGGAGTTATAGTCAGTACTGTCACATAGAAATGTGTGCCTTTACGTGAAAGGATAATAAGAACTCTCTAGCCTAGTGGTTCTCAACCTTCCTAATGCTGCAACCCTTTAATACAGTTCCTCATGTTGTGGTGACCTCCAACCATAAAATTATTTTCATTACTACTTCATAACTATAATATTGCTACTGTTATGAATCTATCTGATATGCGGGATGTATTTTCATTGTTACAAACTGAACATAACCCATAGGTTGAATACCGCTGCTCTAGTCAATGTGTCTCAATAACATTTTAGTATTTTTTTTTTTTTTTGCTTTTTGGAGGGCAATTGGGGTTAAGTGACTTGCCCAAGGCCACATGGCTAGGTTTGTTTTGTGTGTGTGTGTGTGTGTGTGTGTGTGTTAAGTGTCTGAGGCCAGATTTGAACTCATGTCCTCCTGACTCCAGAGCCAGTGCTCTATTCACTGCACCACCTAGCCACCCCTAAATAACATTTTTTATACCTTTTAACTAAAGTCTAGAGAGTTCTAGGTTGAACTTAACACAGACCAGCTAGCCACCTGGTAGTTTATGTCCAATATTGAAACAAATGAGATACTCATTGAACAGTTAACAAAAAGAGATTCTTAGCTAGGGCAAGAAACAGATGTTTAATAAAGATATGTATAAAGGACACCAAAATTGAATCTGATGAGCAGAATTCCAATGCCTCTGAGTTACCTATGTTGGTCTGATAAGCAAGCATCAGAATGAGGCTAGAGCTTCATGACTGGTCTTATACTGGAGGCCACAGTGTGATTTTAACAGCTAGACTAAGTTCCTTTCAGCATCGTGGGCCAGTTAAGACTCAAGGATAATGTCAATCTTTTAAGAAAAAAGTAACTTAACTTTCTTGGGGATGGGGGAATAGGATATTGCTTCCACCACAGTCAATAATTATGTAAGCCTCCATTATAGCATTCTTACATTTATAATTCATATGGGATTAATTCCCACCATAATGTTGTTTCACCTAAAGTCATGTTGTCATTTAACTAACTGATTACAATAGATGGGGGATTTAAGGAAAGAGGTAGGTATATTAAGAGGTTCTAATGTTCTATAGTCTATGGTATGGGTGGTTTCCCAGATGGGGCTCCTGAGGGAAAAATGTCTCAGGATGAAATTAGCTTTTGAATCCTAGGTATAATGGTCTGGATCTTTTATCTCCTATGTGGATTTTTCCAAAAGTTACATGTAAATAAAACTTTTATATTTTTAATATTATAATTGCATTAGGAGAGTTCACTATCTCAAAGAATTCTATGGTAAATTCTTTAGTAAAGAATTCATTTGTGAAGCAAACATCTTTTGTGTGACCTATTTCCATCTGTTCAATTTGATTAAAGCATAGTACATCTGAGCTGAACATCTTCTATGCAGTAGGATTTTGTTATGAGGTAATGTTTCCTACTGGTTATTTTGATTTGTGTAGGATACTTTGTAAATCAAACTTAAGCTTTGAATTAAAATGTTCTTTGGTATTTTCCTTACCTTTTCAAGCTTTCCTCTGTAACATTGACTCATTGACTCTAGACAAACTATTTTAGTTTCTCCCCTCTAATCATGTCTGCTTCTTCCTTAAAGAAATTGTGGCCAGCTAGAAAGCATGCAGGGTTTGGGGTCAAGAGACATGGGTTCAAACTTTACCTAAGATACTACAATCCCTGTAACAGGCATTGAGTTATTTAACATTCTTAGATCTCTTCCAAACAAAACTGATAATACTTGTAGTAGCTATCTCATTAAAATGTTCTAAGAAAAGTGCTATATAAGTGTAAGGTTATTATTATTATTCTACTCTTATACCTTTGCCACTCCATCTTCCTGAAATGTCTTCCCTTCTTCTTTCTACCTATTAAAATCTTATCACGATTTCAAAATCCAGTTCAAAACTCCTCTCTTCTGCGAAGTTTTCTTTGACTACTCTTGTCTAAAGTCATTATTTTCTGCTTTGAGCACTGAAAGCATTTAATGCCATTGGCTCTTATTTACTGCCTTATATCATTAGTGGTTTTGGGTTTTTCTTTCACTTGGCTTTGTTTTAGCTTTCCAACAACATTGTAAGGGCCTGAAAGACAAGAACTGTGCCTCAGATGTCTCTGAATTCCACACCAAATGACAACATGGTGAATTGCACACAGTAGGTGCTCAATAAATATTTGTAAATTAATTGATTGAGTGACCGTCCTAATTTCCTAAATTCTCATCCTGAGAATTCTCAACCCTGAGTTGGTTGGGTGGTTAAGATCAGTTTTTCCAATGGAAAATTTATCTATTTAATGGTACCGTGTCAGCCAATTCTCCTTAGCACTTGAATGGCTGTAGTTATCATGAGTCAATTGTCATTCTGGCAACACTAGAGGATTTTAGAAAACACTTTCAGGATGTGGGAATAGTGAGGAACAGGCAGTGTATGATTGCATTGGGACTTGAGAGCAAACTTCATCTCCCAATCAGTGACTGTGAGCCAGGCCCCACATTGAGAAGATAGCGCAGTCTTTTGAAGTACTGTGGATTTAAAACCCTGAATCAGTTAATATTTCCCTAAGCAGCTAGTAGTGGGAACAAGGAACACATTTGAAAAATGGAGAGATGTTGAAAGAGTGGCAGAGAGTATGTTTCCCTTCTAATAAAGCAGAAATTAAAATGAGAGGACTGGAGGGTGGTGAAGTTGTTTATGCTGAAGTGTGTGGTATTGTATTGAAAGTTATGGTTGCATACAGTGAAATCAGGAGTGAATTTTGAGAACTTCACAGTTTAGAGACAAAAGTTATTGATTGGTACCCAGTACCCTAAGTTAAAGATCTAGACAGCTAGGTGGTTCAGTAGATAAGAGTGCTAGATCTGATCATCAGGAAGATCTGAATTCAAATTATGCCTCAGTCAACTTTCTCTGTCAGTGTAGGCAAGTCATCTGACTTCTCCAGGTATCAATTTCTTCATATATAAAATGGGAATAATAATAGCACCTCTATTGCATGGTTGCTGTTAGAATCAAATGAGATAGAGAAAACAAGGATGTATTTTTTCCCATTCAAGGTTATGGATCTCCTGAAATCTACTCATGAAGTCTATAGGTCCCAGTTTAAGAAACCCTTTCTTAGAGAGCTCTCTAGGGGCACTGAGAGGTTAAGCAATTGTACGTGGTTTCACAGCTAGTTGGTATCAGAGTTAGGACTTGCATGTAGATCTTTCTAGTTTTCTATCCCCTGGGAAACAGTGACCTATTTCTGACCAATACTTCCATTAGATTTGAAGACGGCTCTGCCCAAGCAATCTTTCACCAGTAGAGTTAGAGCTAAGCATTTGATTTTTAAGGTTGTTTTGCTTGGCTATACATTTTTGTTGTTGTTGTTATGAGATGGGCATCAGGGAGAGCAGTATTAATCATAGGGATGCCAAAAAAAGGAAGAGAAGTGTCACTGAAGCATTAAAAAAGAGTAAATGGAAGAAGAAAATTCGGAGGGAGACACAAGCAGGACAGTTCTTAAACTAACAAATTGAATTTGTTATATAGTTTTTAATGTAAACTATACAAAATAGAGATTTTCAGTTTTATATACAATCCTCTTTTCTATTTTTTAATTGGAGAAATGTTAATGTTGGTTGGTGTTTATCAAGTTTAGAATGATAAAAATTAATTTTAAAAAAACCTTAAAAAGCAAATGTCATCATTTCTCTGTCAGTAGTTTGGTAGCATGTTTCATCATTGACCGGCCAATATTGTGGTTGGTCATTCTATTAGTCATAGCTCTTAAGATTTTTGAATTTATTTTCATTTACAGTGTTGTAAAATTACCCCTTCCACATCACCACTTTCCACATCATGGCTTTGAAATATCATGGGTTGGTCTAAAAAATGAGATGGGAATTTTGGGGGAGTTTTGAGGAAGCCACAGAAGACATGCAAAAGCCAGCAGATGACACAGAGCCTATGACCAAATACTTTACCCCAAATTTCCAACATACCATAGAAGAAAAAGAAAAAGAAAATTTCAGACTTCTTTGGAAAGAAGAGAGGGCCAAAAAATTTTACATGAATTTTCCAGATCATAAGGGTACAGCACCCCTAACCTCTGTGATGTGGAAGGGATAACTGTAGTTACTTATAAATTTACATATATGTATGTAAATATACATATATATATATATATGTTTCTATACATTAGTGTCCTGATTTTCCTCACCACACTCTGTATCAGTTTATCTAAGTTTTCCCAGGTCTATTTGAAACCAACTCTTTCTTCATTTCGTATATCAAAACATAGTCCACTTCACTTATATGCCATAATTTGTTCAGATAATTGACATTCCTTTAGTTTATAATTCTTTGTTACAACAGAAAAAGAGTTGTTATGAAGATTTTGTAGCTCTGCATCCTATTAATCATTATTTTTATCTCCGGGATTTGTAACTTATTATAGTATTGTAGCATCAAAAGTTATGGACAACTTAGTATATTTGGGAGGATACTGCCAAATTACTTTCTAAACTCAGTTCCACCAACAATGCATTAGTTTTCTTGACTTCCCGTATTCCTCTCTGACAATTATCATTTAAAATTTTTTTGGCATTTTTGCCAATTTGTTTAGAATGAGATGAAATATAAGAGTCACTTTGTAGTGCCAATGTAATATTCACAACACCAATGGTCACTATAAATATACCTGCATAGTGCTCAATTTTCAAAATATAACAGACTCTCCATATAGAAGACAAAAGCAAAACATTTATTCAGACACCAGAAAACCAAATCCCAAAGCCAGTATGCCGATTCTTATCATAGTAGCAAAGAAGTTAATGAACCACAACAGTACTGAGAGCCATAGAATGCTTTAGCCTTCCCACAAACCAACATTTACTCACAAGTCTAACTTGGATGTGTCCTCTCTTCGCAACCGTGTCTAACTGCTCTGACTCCCAGCTTCCTATGGGCTCTGTTCCACTCTTTAGCAAACACCTCTCACCACAGGCTCCATGTGATTACATTCAATCTATTAGGGGACAAAATATATTTCCAAAGCAGGGAAGGTCTTCAAATTCCCATGACCATTACACACTTTAAATTGAATTTTTCTATTAGTGATTAGGAACATTTTATTCATAACATTGTTGATAGTTTGGATTTCTTCCCTCTTGAACTGCTGTTCATATTCTTTGGAGAATGGCTCTTGTGCTTACATATCTGAATCAGTTCCCTATATAACTTGGATATCAGATCTTTATAAATTTCAGCAGAGATTTTTTTCCCATTTAGCAATTTCCCTCCTAATTCTAATGGCCTTGATTTAATTTGCATAAATGTTTTCAGCTTTGCGTATCAGAAATATTAATTTTATCTCCTGAGATTCTCTCTATCCCTTATTTAGTCAGGTAAGATCAGGAAGAACTCTTCCCCTATTTTCAGTTATAAAATATACATTTTTCTCTGGTCCTCTGATTTAGTTATAATGTGAGACTTTATATCTATGCTCTATATCCAGAAGATGTTGTTGTCCTATAATGATGTTTTTTTTCTCCTTGTTATTTGATTGACTTTTCCTTTAGATATTTAGATAGTGTGTGTGTGTGTGTGTGTGTGTGTGTGAGAGAGAGAGAGAGAGAGAGACAGACAGACAGACAGACAGAGACAGAGAGAGAATGTATATATTGTTACAATTATTTTACTACTTATTGAATCATATTATTATCCCTTTTTATCATTCTTATCCATGTCTTTTTTCCTTACTATTGCCTCATCTCGTAGCATGTTTACTATATCCCTGTTTTTAAATTTACCTGAATCATAAAAAAATTCTTCTCTAGATCCTTATTTTGACTCCATGTAAATCTTTATGTTTCAAACACGTTTCTTATAAATGATGGATTGTTGTATTCTGCTTTCTAATGTAGTGTACTGTCCTCTTCCATTTAACATTTACATTCTTAGTTATCATTATTTTGTACTTCTCCCCATCATATCTTCTTTTCTTCTCTTTAATCCCTGCCATCCACTTACCTTACAAAGATGTTGGTGAAAAAGAAGTGATCACTAATATCACTATACATTGTGTTTAAATATTCCTTAGGTAGTATAATAATTCTGGTGTTATACACATACATATTTACACATACGCAATGGTATACCATACAAATACTTGAAGGAAATGTTTTGATAGGAAAGGAGCGATCGCTGTTAATGATATTAGTCATCTTTAATTGAAGTGATCCTAGCTCCTATCATTAGTTTTTTCTAATCCCCCCAAATTTAGGACCTACTCTCTGAAATTGAGATTTTTTTGTCTCTTGTGACTTTCTTCCCCAACTCTATTCTCCTTCATAATTACCCTTTCCTTGACTCTATATATTTCTTTATTAAGTTTAAATTAATGCTGTACCAAATGTGATGTGTATGCATATGTATATGTGTGGATATCTCTGTGTTTATTCAATGCTCTTTTGTCTGATTCAGATAAGAGCGATTTTCATGTGGTACTCATTCCTCCCATGCCTTCATTAATGTTTGTATATTTTTCTTTTGTACCATAGTTAAGAGAAATCGGAAGTTCCACTCACTTCTTCCTCATTTCTTCCATAGGGTATTCCTTTTTCCCTTCCCTTTATTTCCTTTTTGGTAAATGTCAATAAAAACAGAACAAAACCACTCTCAGGTTCTCTTGTTTGTCTTAACTCCCTCTGTGACCATTCTAGGCATTAGATTTCTGAAGAGGCACTAACAAGTGTCTTTTTTCTCCTCTTAGAATGTAAGCACTTCATCATTGTTTATATGCATCTCATCACTCAAATGCCTTTCCCTTTCTAGATCTCTAGTAATTCTTACATTTTCAGTTCAGAGCTTCTACTCAACTCTGGTCTTTATATCAGGAATACTTAAAGGCACCTATTCTAATAAAGATGTATTTTATCCCAAAGAGGATTACATTCAGTTTTTATTATTGTTTTTCCATCATGTTCAACTCTTATGTGACCCCATATTTTCTTGGCAAAGACACCAAGGTGGTTTTCCATTTCCTTCTTCAATGTGTCCCCATTTTACAGATGAGGGACTGAAGCAAATAGGGGTTAAGTGGCTTATTGAGGGTCACACAGTAAGTGTCTGAAGCCAGATTAGAATTTATAAAGTCTTCCTGATTCCAGGCCCAGCACTCTGTCAATTGTGCCACCTAGCTGCCTTTTCTTAGGTCATACTGTTCAGTATATCAAAATACCCTACTGAGTCAGAATTAGAGCATTACTTACTTTCAGTGTTTACTTACTTGCTTACTAGTACTAGGTGACCAGAGCCAACAGAATGTGATTTTTTAGTTTTCCTAGTACTTCTCTGTCCATACACTCCAGGCTTGAAGCAGGAGCTTATTTAACGAGAACTCAAACTGGCTTCCCTGGTGGGATGGGTTTGAAGGTTTCTGCCTATACTTTCTGTAATCTTGTGCTTGATGAAAAAGTTTACTATGGGGCAGCTACATGGTGCAGTGAATAGAGCATTGGCCCTGGAATCAGGAGGACCTGAGTTCAAATCCAGCCTCAGACACTCAACACTTATTAGCTGTGTGACCTTGGGCAAGTCACTTAACTCTAACTGCCCTGCCTTCCCTCCTGCAAAAAGAAAGGGTTTACTATATTTTCTTTTGGAATTTCTTGATTATTGAAGTGTCTGAGACAGGATTCAACCTTGAGTCTTCATGGCTCTACGTCTGTCATTCTACCTAATCTATCACCTGCCTTTTAAAATTCATATTAATTCTTAAGAGTATCAGATACTGGTAATTAAATTTCTATGGTGCTAATATACAAAATTTAGGGATCCATAATAATGTCAGTATTCTCTCACAAGAACATGAAAGTAAGACTACAGAATATAAGCTTCTGGAGGGCAGGGTCTGTTTTTCCTTTTAACTTTGTTCTCCAGAGCTTTACGTATATCAAGTACTTAATGAATTTTTTTTATTGAGTTACAATTAAATGTCACATTTAAATGAATTCAGTAACATATCCATTAATCATACCCATGAATATCCATATCAAGTCTTTACATAGCAACTTGGGAAAATCCAAATAGAACTGAGACATAATACAAATAATAAACTTGTCTTTTATCCTATTAAGCTATTAAAATTACAAATACTGATGAAATTATCATTTGTCAACTCTTCAGATTATATAAAAAGTCTTTTAGAAATTATTATATAATTGGAAAATGGTCATTTAAGCATGTACATTTCACAATGCATGTTTGGAGCCACATATTAATTACAAACACATTTTGCATTGGCCTAAATGAACTTCTACTGCCTATGGTAAGCAATCTTGTTAAAAGAACTGGGCTGCTTCTAACTAGTTTTTTTTACTAATACCATAGTAATTCCCTCTGGATCCAGGTGTCACTGCCCAAGCTTAAATTAAAGATCAAGAGACTAATTGGAGTGGGTCAGAACAGGCTAGGATCAAAGTCCTAGCATCATCACACTGCAGTGACTCAGATTACTTTAAGAGAATAGTCCAAAATTGTCACCAGTAACACAAGGAAGCTCGCAGACCCTGGTAAAAATACCCTATTCCAGACTAATTAATTTCCTGTTTCTATAATACAATTGTGCTTAGTGTATTGTGTGCTCTTTGTAATCTAATTTTAGTGGAATTACTTTTTGCAATATGCTCAAAATGTGTTTACAATGGAGAATCATTATAAGAATTATTTCCTTTCCCTTTTCAGCTTTTCTCTTCTTCCCTCCATGTTTCTTCCCTTTGAAAAGTGCCTCCCTCTATTGGATAAACCAGTTGGTTTGAATAAGCCAACAAAGAGACTGCTCTAAGTTTTAACCAGATCTCTTAGTTGTAATTTTCTACTTCTCCATCTTTTATATTATACTTTCACACTCCTCTCTCTTTAAATATTATCAGCTGGAAGGTACAATGAATATGGCACAGGACCTGGAGTCAAAAACATTTGAATTCAAATTCAGCCCCAAATACTGATTCGCTCTGTGACCCTGGCAAGTCACTTGAGCTCTTTTGTCACTTTCCTTATCTGCAAAATCTGTATAGTAAAAGCACCCACCTCACACAGTTGTTTTGAGGATCAAATGAGATAATATTTTGAAGTGCTTTTCCAACCTTTAAAGTGCTATGTAAATGTTATCATCATCATCATCTTCATTATCTAGGTTTAAAATATTCATGAATTCAAACTTTATTATCTTTTGAATCTGAAAGAAAATTTTCAAAGTTAACATTCCATTTTAATTTTGATCTGATTTACTCAAGCTTATGACAGGTGAAGCTCAAAATAATAAATATTTTGACAAGTATTCCAGGGTTTATATTCCATATTTTGCTTGTATCTCACAGGAGAGTGCTAGAGCCAGCTCAAACCTGCTTGTGAGAGCTGATTGTTAATTTTTTAGCTGAGGATTTAAATCATGGAAATCACCAAATGCTACAGATCAAAGTTTTTATTGTTTTATTGATGATCTGGAATTAAGAAAGTGATGGAGGAAATGGTAATAATGAAGATTAAATTTAAAAGTGTCATATGTTTTTGAAGAACTTGTTGTTAAACATATGTCAGCACGTCCTTGGAAAAATGTGCTTTAAGGTCCCTTCCAACTTCAAATCTTTGATCCTATCTGTGATCATTTCTCGCTCTGGATGATCTCATCTTAACCTCATAGTACTTTGAGATGACTATGAGTATAGTAACACCTATATTTGAGTCGTTGATGGTGGTGAAATGTACTGGTCTGGGAATCAGGAAAATGTGGGTTCTGTCTTCAATCCTTGCACTTACTTGCTAAGTATCTTTGAATAAGCCACTTACTCTCCACACATAAATATTGTCTTTGAGTTCTAGAATATCTCATACACCAGCATCATCATTATCTAAGATTTTAGCAAGCACTTTTCAAATATGCTTTATTTCATTAGCATAACAAAGCCAAGTTAAACTGATGGGATGACTATCTCTGAAAACTTCAAATGTATATTATGGTGGGGTGAGGGGCATTGGGTTTCACACAAAGTGGTAATATGAAGGCTATAAAGAGAGATAAATACCCAGGAATTTATGGTAATGTCTAGTGGTTTTCTCTGGGGTTTTCTGTTAAAGAAGTGGAAGGAATGTACTAGATCTCAGTAGCTACCTGGAGCAACTTGATCACTTAATTTTATCATTGCATAATTAAGATCAAGGAATTATTGGTTGTCCAATGAAGTCCCTTAATAGAAATGAGTGGGAAGGGAAGCAAAATGAAGGCCATCTGAACTTGCAGTTCATTTCACGTGTTGAAAGATAGGTTGCCAAATTACCATGATTTGGTAACCTGCTTCCTGTTTCCGATAATACTTGGGAAGAGTCAGACAATCACTGATGATGACGGTGGGGTGGAAAAGGGTTTCACAGAATCCTAGAAAGGACCTTAAAGGTGAGCTAGTGTAACATCTTCATCTTACCATGAGATGAGGAAACCTTGACTGAGGGAGATTAAGCACCTTGGTCAAGTCCACACAGATAGAATGTTTCAGAGGTGGAATTTATATCTTCTGGAGTTCCTCTGACTCCAGAACTCTTTTCCTACATTTATTCCCCATATTTTCTGTGCCTTGTATATTTATCCTTAAACAATCAGAAAGGGTAGTAGTGTGCTTTCCAAACAGAAGCAACAAGGATATACCCACCTATATGAACAGTGCTCCATATAGCACAGTCATGTCAACAAGTTTTGTTAAGCACCTAGTGTGCTCTAGGCACTACACTAAGTTTTTGAAATCCAAAAGAAAGGTAAGAAACCATACCTGCTCTCCTTGAGCTCACAGACTATTGGGAAAGACAGCATGCAAAAAACTATGTTCAAATGAGATCTATAGAGGACAAATTGGAAATAATTTCAGAGGGAAGGTACAAAGACTAAAGATGACTGGGAAAAGCTTCTTTCAAGCAATATAACTTTAAATGAAACTCAAAGGAATCCAAAAAAGCCAGGAGATGGGGATGAGGAAGGAAATAGGTTCAGGCATGGGGAACAGTCAGTAAAAATACATGGAGTTAGGAGATGGAGGTGACTAGTGTCACTGGATTGAAGAAAAAATCGAGGAGAATGAAGTATAAGAAAAGTGGAAAGGTAGGAAAGGGCTTTAACCAACAAATAGAGGATTTTACATTTTATCCCAGAGGTAATAGGGAGCCACTGGAGTTTATTGAATTTGGGAGGAGTATATATAACATGATGAGACCTGTACTTTAAGATCAATTAGACCCAAGTGAAGGTTGTTCTGGACTTAGAAGACACTCTAGTCAGGGAAATCAACCAGTAGTTTATTGCCATAGACCTGGCCCAAGATGGTGAGTTTCTTTATCTTCTTCCCCTACCCCTCCTCTGCAGGGGTGGGGTGGTGGTGGTGAGGGTCCCTATCATTGTGGAATGTTGCATAGGACATAAGACTTAAATGATATGTTAATTGGCTTTACCATTTCCTGCCTCATCATTTGCTTTCTTCATTATAAGCTATGGCTCTCTGAAAGGAAAGGGAGGGATGTATATGGATAGGAAAGTGTAGGTGATGTAAAAAAAAATCAAAATAAAAATCTCTTCAAATTATCATCATATGGCCACTAGTTATGGAATATGATTGTCCCTAAAGACTTAAAAGTTGAATACCACCCAAGAGCAAAGGAAAGATGCATGGTGAGAGTGATCAGGCTGTAACACAGCAAATGAGGAATTACTAAGGGGGAGTTATGTAAATAATGCCATGCTAGCAATACATGATCAGAAAAGAAAAAAGAAAGATTCACAGTCACTCAACAAGCATGAGACACGATCAATGGATAGCCTGTGATTCCTATTGGCATACGTGCAATTTGAAGAAGAATTTGAAGAAGGCCCCTCGGTATAATGGGTGGATGTCCTGTGAGAAATTTATGAGAGAACATAGATAAGGATCCCTGAATGGGTAGCTATGGTCTTTGTAGCAATTGTTATCATTAGAAGAATCACATATTCATTGGCATTTTGGAATAACAATAACTAGCCTTTATCTAGCACTTTAAAGTTTTGTAAGCAAATAGAAGTGTTATCTCATTGAAATATACTTATCTCCAGATAGTGTCATTATTCCTTTCTTGCTTTCATGCAGCGTACATTTTATTTTATTATTTAGAAGAAGTGCACGAATTTTCTTTCTCCTGATTCTAAACTGAGCTGACCAAAAGGCAATGATACCTTACAATGTTATCGTTATAGCTCTAATATCAATATTAATCATATACAGCTTGATACTGTAATTGAATAGTTTTACACAGATGATATTAACTGATAAAATATGGCATCCTCATGAGAAAACATTACCTTGAAATATTAGCGTTATAATATGTTAATCTCTATGGAAGATATGACTACAGATATACGAGGAGTTATAAATTTTCCAGCACTTCGGCTGACAAATTCCACGTCAACATAACTCTTAAGAATTTGTACTCACTATTTGGTGATGACTTATATGATGATGTATAACAACTTAAGGGGTTTTAAAATGCAGTATTTTGACTAATGTGGTTTGGTAAATAGCATTCATGTCTGTTTCTTTTTTTTTTCCCTCTAGTTAATATAATACTGATACAAACCTCTAATACCAATAAAATTAACCTCTTGAAGTAAAAAAAATACAGCATTTACTTCACTGCCAACCATTTTTGCAATAACTCTGAGTTTGCCAGAGAAAAGAATCCCGGGAGTCCCTTGAAGTTAGATCCAACATGGAGGAGTCATCGGCGGCCTAATTTTGCTCTATTGAAACGTTCTACCTACTAAAGGTGTTTACAATCCTGATTAACCATTGGCAGCCAGTCTCAAAATGTGAGTAAAAGTGTCTTGTATGTATAGAGTGCTAGATTTGGAGTTAGAAGATACGAACTCAAATTGCACCTCAGACACTTATTAGTGTAGTGACCCTGAAGCAAGTCATTTAACCACATTCAATCTTGTTTTTCTCGTCTGTGAGATAAAGATAACAATAATAGAGTTTTTAGAAGTATCAAATGAGAGCTTTGCAAATAGGAAATTATTATTATTACTATAAATTATTATTAATTTGGAGTCAGCAACCTGGGTTTTAGTTACTAGCAGTGTGACCTTGAGTAAATCACAAAACCTTTCTAAGCCTCAATTTCCTCATCTATAAAATGAGCATTTTGGCCTAGTAGGTGATCTCCCATGTCCTATCGAGCTATAATAATCTATGATTTTATGACCTCACCAAAATAGCCCTTAGGCTTAAGTGTTGATGCTATAGAAATCCCAGAGTAGAAGGGAATCTTGTAGTTATGTGATTGGGACTAAGAATAGTAATCCTATTGCTCAAGAGTTTGGATTCTATGTGAAACCTTCCCTCTTAGGCATTATTTGAAATCTTTGGCATTCCTTTCCATGTAATATATGTGGCTGCATTCTGTCACATTGAAAGCCAAATGTGCCAAGGATTGCAGAGAGGTCATTTCTGTCCGTTTCGTTTGTCACTCATGAAAAAAAAAAAAGTCCTGGTCTGCTTCTCTGCTTAGTAATTGAAAGCAGACATGGCCTTCTGGACTTGCTCTGGGTCCCTTACCAAGAGCTTTCAAGCCAAATTTGAACCCATTCCATATTAATCTGCCCACATTCATCATTTGGAAACAATTAGCACTCTATTTGGGATCTTCTCACAGAACTCTTTCCCCTGTCCCTGTTAATCTGCAGCAGTCTAGCTTGGCATTCCTTCCCCACCTGGAGCAGGATAGCTTTCTCAGTAACATCTCAGCTGGATTCAGAACTGGCAGCTCTTTGCACCCAGTAACCACAGTGTTCTCTGTGGAAAGGAATCACACATAGAGTACTTTGGGGCATTCACATTTTCCTTCTCCTCTTGTCTTTCCAACCATGCAAGTTGAAAGTGACCAAGTCAAGCTCAAATAGGACGCAGTTCCAAATTGTTTGCAAACAGACTGCTTCCTATTGAGACTTTTGTACACTTCACACATGTTTGGCTCTGACACTGCCATTCACATCACTTGGTCTCAAGTGGAATGATGAACTTGATATTAGTCTTTTTTTAAGGAGAAGCATCTGGATCCTGGCTAATAAAACCTCAATTTGTAAGAAGAAAGAAAAGAGCCTTTAATCAGACCTCTGCATACACAAGCCCTTCATAGCTCTACTGAAAGTTACATACGGCTGTGAAATTTGTCCTGGGATCTGAAAGCTTCACATCTTCCTCTGTGGGTGGTGATCTAACTTCTCCCTGAGTGCCGAAGCTTTGGAATTCAGGCCTTATATTATCAGTAGCATAACTAAACTCTAAATCTCAGTGGATTTTTTTCTCCCCCTCTCCCTTTCTCCCTTCCCTCCTTTCTCAGTACCCTCAATCCGCAACCTCTCAGTACTCTTAACACCCCTCCCCCTATTTTCCCCTCTCTCTACTCTTCTCCATCCCCCTCACCTCACACTTCCCTTTCCCTAATGGGTCTCTGGCCAGATGTTATAGCCTCTTGCTGTGATGTTAAACTGGCAACACCCTTGATCCAGGCAGCCAGACGCTCCATAGCCAGCTTCTGGAAAACCTCCCCTTCACTGGACTTCTGACACAAACCAGCTGAAGACATCACAATGCCAGAAAGCATTACAGCTGGCCTTCATGACAGATTGGCGGCACACACACCGATTTGGGGGACCTTCTTTAGGGGCTTACAATCCACTCACTGTCTAGGCTTCAAGCCATGGATCAAAGTTTGCCATTAGGCAAATGGATATTTTTCCATTATCGAGCTTTCTTTTCACATTTTTTTTTCCACCTTAAAAGACTCCATGGAGCTGTGCTATCATAGCCCACACTGCATAGCTCTCTCTACCCTTCAAAATAGATTCATAGTTAATATAAAATATTAATTATTAAAATGAGAAAAATGAAACAGAACCTTGGAATTGGGATTCTCTACTTTAACTACTTGGAAGTCAAACCTCTACAACCATCCATCTGTCTCACTTATTCCATGCTTCTATAGTCATCTAAAAAAATGTAGTCACTATTAGCACTTCTTTTCTCCTCTCCCTCTCTTCACCACTTCCATCATAAATGGGAAAAGTTTTTGGTTGATGTTTCATGGTATTATAAAAGCACTAGCTATAAAGAGAGCATATTTCAAGTAGCAATATAATGTTTCCATGGGAGTGACCTAAATTATACCTTCCCTAAACATATATTATAAATATGACTTTTTCATTGATCTAACACATAGTTAACTAGCAGTTTCCCAAAGTGAGAGACTAAGGGACATAGGGATGTAAGTATTTTAATCCAGTTCATCTCTTTTAAAAGTCAATTATTTATTGTTGTGTATGTTGTCTTTGGAAGAGACCCAGACCAAAAAGATGAGTGAAAAAATTTATTAAGTGCTTACTATGCTCTGGTTACTGTGCTAAGTACTAGGGATAAGGAAAAAAAAACAAGCAAGATAGACCCTTTCCTCAAGAAGCCTACGTTGTAAAATGATAAGATAGCACATAAAAAGGGAGCTAAACCTGTAAAGGGGGGGAATAGTTTGGAAATAGTTAGAAAATAATGAGGTGACCTATTTCTGGGCAAGATAAACTTGCCTATCAGAGCTTAAGATACCAAGGGCAGAGTGCTTGTTCCATTTGGGGAGAGGAGAAGGGTCAGAATGTTGATGAAATGGACTTCAGGTCAATCTGTAGAAGACAAGACAGATGAAAATACTTGCATGTGGGTAGAGAGTTTGATCGGAGTGTGCTGGCACACAACCCTACACATATCTATGAGTACTTGTTCTCATCTCTGACACCCATTTGTGAGCAGTCTTGGTAGATGAGTAAGTCGGTGTTTGAAATACGAAATACAGCAACTGAATGCCCACTTAGCTTTTGGAGAGGACTCACGGGCCTCTTTCACAAGATTGTGGACAAGATAGAGCTATGAGTAAAGGGGGGAGGAAAATGAAAGAGAAAGATGATGTTATAATTAAGTTTCTGTGGTCCAGGAGTTCTTGTAGGTAAGTAAGAGAGTTTTTCTGTCTATTTACTGAAATAAGAATTTCTGTGTAACCGACGCATGAGATTAGAATCTGCCATGCAGAAATACATTGTTGTTTCTACTTCCAGATTCCATTGACTATTTGTTGCTGTGGTTCAGTTTTTTGGTTATGTCGGGCTCTTTGTGACCACTGTTGGGGTTTTCTCGGCAAAGACGCTGGAGTAGTCTGCCATTTCCTTTTCCAAGTCATTTTACAGATGAGGAACTGAGGTAAAAAGGATTAAGTGACTTGCCCAGGGTCACACAGCTAGTAGATGTCTAGGATCAGATTTGAACCCAGGAATACAAGTCTTCCTGACTCCAGGCCTGGCTCTTTGTGCACTATGGCGCCACCTTAGATGCCCCCACTCTGCCATCTAGCTGCCTATTGACTATTAGAGGCCTCCATTTCTTTCCATGGGTCCTCCTTTCCAGAATTAGGAGACAGGGAGGGAATAAGTATTTATATAATGCCTACTATATGCCAAACCTTAAAGACTTAAAAAAAAAATCTCAATTGATCTTCACAATAGTCCTGCAAGTTAGATGCTGTTAATGTCTCCATTTTATAGTTGAGGAAACTGAGGCAAAGGATGGTTAAGTAATTTGCCCAGGGTCACACAGCCAGGAAGTGTCTGAGACCTTCTTCCCACAAGCCTTAATACTTGGTTTGTGGAGTCACTTGCTGTACATATGAATGGCCCCTTCTGGTTAAAGCTGAGACATAAGACATGTGCCTATGGAAGAAAAAATTTGCTCTTAACTCTCTAGGGCAGGGATTTTTAACCTAGGGTCTGTGAACTTTTTTTTTTTCAAAAACATTTTGATAACTGTATTTCAATATACTTTGTTTCCTTTGTAATTCTCTGTGTTTTATTTTATGGATTTAAAAACATTATTCTAAGGCACCCATAGTTTCACCAGAACACTAAAAACTTGATATATAAAAAAAAGTTAAGAAGGTCTGCTCTATGGTTCTACCTTGAGGGCTGCAATTTTTCTAAACTTTTTCAGTGGTTCATCATTCTCCTCAATTTAAGGGGTTTGGGATGGGGGATATTAGTATAATAAGATAGTGACATCACTAATCAAATGTGCACCAGCATCAATAGCTTTGTAAAAATTCTTGTTTTTCTCTTTAATCTATTAATGTCAATTAGTATCATTCTTGTATTCTGGTATGGGGACCACCCTGGGTTCCTAAACTCTTAAGCAATGGAATGTGTAAGCTTTGGTAAAACTCATCATTCTTCTGGAAAGACTGATTATGGAAACAGACTTAATGTCTGTTGTCTTTGGACAAGTCTCACTAAATATGGAGAGACTCATCACTAGAAGGTTGACCAAGAGGTCATTAATGTTTTGGGCCATAGCAACTGATAAAACTGTAGGCTAAGGAGGGGAGAAGCTATAATAAACCTGGTGGAGTAAGTGCCCACAAATGAAATTCCTGATATTTTGAGGTATTGAAGTTTTCAGATCTGCCAAAGCTTGAGAAGATATATTCTTTCCTGTAAGAATTACTGAAACAACAGCAAACTCTTGCTGGATTGTGATCTTTGTAAAACCCCCAGCACATTTATTGAATTTGTATTATGTTATTATGAAACAGATAACTGCTGCAAGAAAGCATCAATGTTTTCCCATATATTGTAGATCTGAATGAGAATAGTGTCTACTTGAGAAATGTGTTATATTCACTCAGGCAATTGGGATGTACTAATAAAATTAATCATTGCAACATAAATGTTTTAATTTTAGTGTACATGATCCAAGCCTTACTAGTGCTTTTGCCCCACCCCAGCCTAATCCATTTGTAGGCCAATTTACATTTTATTTCTCCAAATCTATTAGCATCAATATAAAGGCCAGGAATGAAAAAGACAGCTTCAGAAATTAATGTGCCAAGATCATGCAGTCATTTAGCAGACAAGGGCACCCAGAGCTTTTACCTACTGAGTCTGGCAAGAATTCTTCAATTAAGAACCTTTCTCTCTATGGAAACATTAAGATAATGTTTGGCAAAATGTCCAAACAACTTTCTGCTCTCTTTTTAACCTGCACAAAATAGGTGTTATATAAAGAAATGGATTTCTCTATTTCGGAAATGTTAGGAAAATTGCCATTTGGTACGGAAACCCTTCAACTTTAAAAAAAATGAACATGTTTTCTGCTTTCTTTCCCTCATACTTTATTAATCAAGACATTTGGGTGAAAATAGTGCCTTTTGTTTCATGTGTGAGTTTTTGTCAGCACCTGCTGGGATTTCTCCTCCCAAAGCCAACAACTTCAATGTGGAACATCACAGTTGGTGTCTATGGAAGAGATTATGATGCCACAAGAAACCAATTATTTATGATTTCACATGAGGAATGTATCAAGAATCATATGCTCAGCAAACATCTGTCTCATTGTCATTTATGTGTGAAGATGACACTTTAGAAGGCATCACTAACCATGTGCATGAGGCCAGAGTGAGAATGAGCAGTCCTTTTGATACTGAATGCATATATAATCAGCCTTCTTGCTGGTTGCCTTTTTTGGGTACACTGTTGTTTGTAGTTTTGCTTCTTGGTCCCACCTGAGGTATGAGGCCTTTACTCAAAATTATTTACCCCTTCTCTGATTATCATTTTCATTTCGATTCAAATCAACTGTCTGGTACCCTGTAAGCACTTAATAAATGCTTTATGAGTGATGGAGCACGTAGGATGGGTCAAGCACACCCCTGACCTTTGTTATTTTTCTGCTTTGCAGCCCCACGTGTACCTCCCACCATTCCTGTCTACCTTTTTCTTTGAAAATTGTAATTAAAATTAAACTACCATTGCTTTGGGGGAGTCAATCAGCTCTCCTGTGGCTCGATTCATCTTACCTGTGACTTCTAGACCAAAACATGCCTCCCTCCCTATTTCTCTCTAATGTGAGTCATCTCCTTTTAGTAGATGTAAGCTTTTTTGAGAACAGGGGTTGTTCTGCTTTTGTACAGGAAACTTGAATGCTCAGCATTGTGCATGGGAGATGGGTAAGTCTTCAGTAACAATTTTTCATTCCTTAACACATATCTAGCCAAGAGAAATTAGGTTGTGGTAATCTTAATGGATAGGCTATGCTAGGATGCTACTGTTAAGCTCTTACCTTTTAGTTCAGTCCTGAGGTTGGTACATGTAGATGGTTCTGGTAGCTCAAGATATGACGAGCATCTTCTATGTCAGGCCTTAATTTTATAGATTGAGTTAGTCAGGATCACCACTAAAGGAGTTTTTAGCTTGTTCTCAGTTTTGACACAGAATCAACTTTACATTTTATCAGTCTATTTCCCAAAGGAAGCATTATTCAATAAACCATTGATTAGTATTGTGTGGGTCCCAGCAGCTGACAGAGTTGTTCCTTTGAAAAATGGAAGGAAGAATGTCTCTAATCCATGAAAAGCCCTACAAATAAAAAATGCTCCACCAGAACACCAGCTTGAGCATGGCAAACTACAAGATCTTCATTTACTATGACTTTCTTATCATTACAAACTCTTTCGTTTACCTTGATGCTACATTTTCATTTCAATCCGATTGCTGGGCATCTGTTCTGCTGTTATCCTCCCAATTCACACTTTTCCAATCTTCTTTGACAACGACTTTTCTCTGATTGTGATTTGATTTTAACATTCTTCTTTCTCTGTTTTTTGTTCTGATATCTGACATCTACCTTCATGTCTTTCTACTCACCCCACAAAACAAATCTACCTCTGGGACCTCAACAGTAAACTGTGCTCTGATGCTTATGCTGGCATACTATATAGGACAGATAAAATCCTGAGACATCAGAAAGTAATGGACACTTCATACGTTCAAGGTTTTTCTAATACCTCCATGAAAGGTTTATTTAAAATTTTTATTTCCATTTAAAGAAAATAATTAAAATAGTTTGGACAGTGGAATAGAAAAAAAAATTATTGGACCGTGTTCTTGGCCCTTTATTAAAAAAACATATTTTATTGATACCTTTTGTTTTTACATAATTTTAATTTTTGAAATAAAACCTTTCCTCTCCCTTACCTAGCCAGTCATCCTTTGTGTAAAGGAATAAAACAAAACAAAACAAAATAAAAGCAGGTAAGCAAAAATAAATAATACATCAACCAAATTGTTCAACATATGCAAAGTTGCATACATTTGCTGTGGTTGAGTCATTTCAATTGTGTCTTACTCTCTGTGACCTCCTCTGGGGTCTTCTTGGCAAAGATACTAGAATATGGTTTGCCATGTCCTTCTCTATCTCATTTTACAGATAATGAACTGAGGTAGACAGGGTTAAATGACTTGCCCAGGATCACACAGCTAATAAGTGTCTGAGGTTAGATTTGAATTTAGGAATATGGGTCTCCCTGAACCTAGGCCCAGCATTCTATCCAACCTACCACCTAGCTGCCCTGGTTGTGTACAGAGTCCCCCATGATTGTAAAGAAGAGATTGGCCCTTTAATTTTAAAACCTAGGCTCAACCAGCATGGCGTTCCTATGAATAATCTCTAGTAGAGGCTGAGGCTGGTATATCATGTGATCTGGGATGTTCTGAGCTTGTTGTTCTTCAGTCACATCTAACTCTTCGTGACCCCATGGACCTTAGAACTCCAGGCCCTCTTTTCCTATACTATCTACTGAAGTCTGTCCAAGTTTATGTTCATTGCTTCCATGGCACTATCTATTCATCTCATCCCTTGCCATCCCCTTTTCCTTTTGTCTTCAATCTTTCCAAACATCAGGGTCTTTTCCAGTGAATCCTGTCTTCTCATTATGTGACCAAAGTATTTAAGCTTCAACTTCAATATTTGACCTTCCAGTGAATAGCCTAAATTAATTTCTTTAAGTAGTGACTGATCTGATCTCCTTCATGTCCAAGGGCCTCTCAAAAACCTTTTCTAGCACTATGATCCAAAAGCATCAATTCTGTGGTGCTCAGCTTTCCTATAGTGCAACTCTTACAACCATACATTGCTATTCAAAAAACCACATCTTTGACTACATGGATCTTCATTGGTAAGGTGATGTCTCCGTTTTTGTTTTTTTTTTTTTGTATGCTGCCCAGATTTGCCATCGCTTTCCTTTCAAGGAGAAAGTAACTTTTAATTTCATGGCTGCAGCTGTCATCTGCAGTGGTCTTTGAGTCCAAGATTATAAAATCTGACATTATTTCCATTTCCTCTTCCTCTATTTGCCAGGAAGTGATGGCACCCATTGCCAAGATGTTGGGAGTTTTTTGATGTTAAACTTCAAGCTAGCTTTGGTACTCTCCTCTTTCATCCTCATCAAGAGGCTTCTTAATTCTTCTTCTTCACTTTCTGCCATCACAGTGGTATCATCTGTACATATGGGATTATCGATATTTCTCCCAGCAACCTGAAATCTGGCTTTTGATTTATCCAGCCTGCAATTTTGCATTATGTATTCTGTCTATAAGTTAAATAAATAAGGTGACAACATACAGCCTTGTCATTCTTCTCTTCCGGTCTTGAACCAATCGATTGTTACATGTTCAGTTCTAACAGTTATTTCTTGGCCCACACATAGGTTCCTGAGGAGAAAAGCAAGATGAGTTGGTACTCCTCTCCCTTTGAGGCCTTGTCACATTCTGTTGTGACACATACATTCAAAGGCTTTTGTGTAGTCAATGAAGCAGAAATAGATGTTTTTCTGGAACTTCCTTGTTTCTCCATAATCTAGTCAATATTAGCAATTTGGTCTCTAGTTCCTCTGCCTCTTTGATTTTTTTTGAGGCAATCAGGTTTAAATGACTTGCCCAGGGTCACACAGCTAGTGTCTATGCCTTTTTATTATTAGTATTTGCTTTTTTAAAGGGGGGAAGGCAGGGCCATTGGGGTTAAGTGACTTTGCCAAGGTCACATGGCTAGTAAGTATTAAGTGTCTGAGGCCAGATTTGAACTTGGGTCCTCCTGACTCCAGGGCTGGTGCTCTATTCACTGCATCACATAGCCTCCCCATGTCTATGCTTTTTTGAAGACTATTCTGTTCTTCTGGTAATTCTTGGTTCACATATTGCTGAAGCCTAGCTTGCAGAAACTCTTAAGTATAACCTCACTGGCATGTGAAATGAGCGCAATTGTTTGGTAATCTGAACATTCTTTGTTATTGCCCTTCTTTGAGATTGGGACATAAACTGATCTTTTTCAATCCATTGACCACTGTTGAGTTTTCTAAATTTGCTGGCATGTTGAGTACATCAATGATTTAACAGCATTGTTTTTTAGGTTCTTAAAAAATAGGTCAGTTAGAATTCCATCACCTCCCCTTCCAAGCCTCGCTTGACTTCATTCTTTGAAATGTCTAGCTCTAAATCAGTAACCAGACATCATGGTGATAGGTGATGTTAAGACCTTTCTGGTATAGTTCTGTATATTCTTGGTGCCTCTTAATCTCTTCTACTTCTAAGTTCCTACCATTTCTGTCTTTTATCATGCCTACTTTTGCATGAAAATTCCCTTGATATCTCTGATTTTCTTGAAAATATCTCCTGTCTTTTCCATTATATTGTTTTCTTTCATTTCTTTGCACTGTTCATTTAAGAAAACCTTCCTATCTCTTCTTGCTATTCCCTAGCATTCTGCATTCGTTTGGGCATATCTTTCCCTTTTCCCTTTCTCTTTCCTTTTCCCTTTCCTTCTTTCCTCAGCTATTTGTAAAGCTTTATCAGACAACCATTTCACTTTAATACTCTTTTTTCCTCTTTGGAATGATTTTTTGTTTCTGCCTCCTGTACAATATTGGGAACTTCTTCACAATTCTCCAGACATTTTTTTTTTTACCAGATCTAATCCCTTAAATCTATTAATCATTTTTACTTTAT
The DNA here is from genome assembly GCA_028627135.1 of Pseudochirops cupreus. NCBI lineage: Eukaryota > Metazoa > Chordata > Mammalia > Diprotodontia > Pseudocheiridae > Pseudochirops > Pseudochirops cupreus. The sequence continues at coordinate 472,443,522 of CM053582.1, forward strand.
ACTCATTAGGGATTTTACTTGGACCATACTTAAACAGTCTGACTATAGTAATGCTAAAATTGATTATGTGTCCAAACTAAGTCTGACATCAATATGGTGAGCCCTTGAAAATGGGAATGGGGAGCCATGAGGGTGCCTAAGGAGCAGCAAACCATACCATGCTAGAAAATGAGTAGGTCAAAGATTCTGTGCTGATCAGCAATTGAATTGGAACCATGAGTGACTGAAGTACTTCCAGCCTGGGCAAGAATGGAAGATTCAGTCTCAAAATAAATATACAAAAACACCATAATTAAAAAAAAAAACAAAACACCATATGCTTAAAGAAATTTAGTCTCTATATTTTGTGTTTCTTTCCACTTATCAAAACTTATCTGTCGAGGATAATTTTATATTTAAGGTGGTCTCTGAGCTTATCTAAACCAAGTTTACTTAATAGAAATATTCATAAGAGTAACAAATATGAATCTCAAAGTTCATTTAGTTCAAGCTTAGAATGAACGATTCTTCAATGATCCTAAATTGGTCATGTGTTCTTTGGACATTCAAGGCAGACAAAACTTACAGCCGTGCCTGAGTCCTCTGAATTGAGTAGTGTTTGTGACTCTCTTAAATGACAGATTGTGCTGTGATCTCAGTCAATGGTGAAGATGACTGAAAACAATGAATAGACTGTATTTTGATCCATTATCACAAGATAACTTCTGTTATATCAGGCTGAGCTTTGAAAAGAATTTAAAATTTTTGTTGGGTCTGAAATGAATTTCTGTTCTCCACTTCCTCTCTTTTACTAACTGAAACAAGGACTAATGGCCAAGTCAAAATTGCTTTCTCCACAATGTTAATAATAATATCTTTTCTTTTTCAAAATTATTCATTACAATTCAGCAGACTGTCAGACTTTCTAGTGCTGCTTGTTATACCCCTTTCAGAAAAGGATTAAGTAACAAAATCACCTAATATATTTCAGTGAAACAATGCTAGTGATTGACTCTGATTTCAGGGTAGGACCATCAGTAGTTCCCTGCACTGATACAGGATGTGTTTGTGCAGCCTTGTTAGCAACAGAATACATAATCTTGACCATAATGCTAAAAGATTTGGAGAAATAAAATATGTTTCTCTTTTTGCTCGTGGTATAGCATTCTACATCATAAGGAAGTTTTTCATACTGAATTTGTTTTTTTAATTAGAAACACTATGAAAGAGTTGTGAGACCAGCACATATACTGGTTCCCTTAAATAAGAGGATCTGTTTTGTTGTTGTTGTTGTTGAGCTCTTAATTATCTGCTTTGAGATTAGGACTCAAGCCAAGTTTTATCTATTTTATGACTATTACACAAACCCTACCATGTATGGTTGATAAACAATATTTTCTTTTATGTACAATATCATTATATCAAAAATCTCATAGATCTTTGGCAACATTTTATAGATATCTGAACAGAGTATACCCTTTGAGATTCACTGATTTAGATCAACAGTATTATTTGGCATCCCTCTGTCCCTCTTGATCTCTCTTCTTAATCTGCCATAAGATTTTTTTCATGAACTATTCAACCTATGTGCACCAACTCTTATTTAATACTTGAAGACCATTTCACTCTCTTCACTCAGTATCAATCTCATTCATCCAGCAGCATTCACTATACAGATATAACCTGTCTAATTCCTTGCACCCCAGATACTTCCACAAATCTGTAATCATTTTTTTTTTCGCTATGAAACTTCTTCTATGGTAGTAGAAGCAGTGGCGGGAACTTTATCTGGACCATCTCCAGAACTGCCAACTATTTAGCCCACATTTTTCATAAAAATTTTATATTTTGCTCTCAGATTTTATTTTTTATCTACTTGATTTTTTTCTAGAGATGAATTGGAATCACGTAGATAGGACTTATTAAGAGCCTACTATGAGACAGGCACTATTATGCTAAGCATTGAGGATTCAAAGAAATGTAAAAGCACAGTTCCTGTTCTCCAGTTGCTTACAGTCCAATGGGGGAGACAAGATATATCTTGAAAACAAGATAAATATTAGGTAAATTAGCAATCATCCCTGAAGAAAGGAACAAGATTAAGGAAGCCTAGGATAGGCTTATTTCAATCATTAGAACTTTAGCTGAGACTTGAAGAAAGCTAGGGAAGTGAGATGGTTAAGAGGAGGAGGGACAAAGTTCCTTTGTGGGTGACAGTCAGTGAAAGAAGTCAGAAGATAGAGTATTATGTGTGAGAAACAGTAAGAAGGCCAATATGACTAGATCACAGAGCATGTAGAGGGGAATAAGGTGTAAGAAGACTGGAAGGGAAAAAAAAGGAAAGTAGTCGAAAAGGCAGGAATAATGTCACATTTTATATAATTTAAAATAATTCTACATTTTAAATGAGGTGAGGATGTAGGTGTATGTGTGTGTATGTATGTATATATGTACACGCATACATATCTACATATATTTCTCAATGGGGTATGGAAACATATTACATTTACATCCCATATAATGTGCATATGTGATGCATGTATGTGTGTGTATGTATCTCTCATTTTATAAAGGAGATGCTTCTTAAAGATATTAAATGACTTGGTAAGGTGACACAGCAAAGCCAGGACTATCCCTAAGACTTCTTGACTCCCAAATACAACACCTCTCCTACCATCATTATTTCTCCAAAGCAAAGTGGACTGATAATCAGGAGAAAGAAAAAGTATCCGGAGTCCAGGGGAAATGGAATAGGAAAATGACAATCAGTGAGGAGGAGTAACACATACCTAAGGAGAACAGGCAAGCATGAGGTAAATTGAAGCATTTGAGAGGCTTTTCATTCATTGAGCATACCATGCCTTATGGATAGAAACCAAACTTACTCCCTGGTTTTGGTTTTTCTATCTCAGAACAGTAGGACCAATTAAGAAGGAGTAAAGAAGAAAAACTCAGGCTTTGGATGTATTTTACCTACTGTCTCTATGATGGTTTGGATTCATTAGGTACCCTTCTTCTGCCAATATCACTAGTTCCCTACTCAGCATTCTGAGGACATAAGAGGACAAATGAACAGGAAATTTACATACTTTTTTACTCTTGTGAAGCAAAAGGGCATTTGAAATAATGGGGTAGGTAATTCCTTCATTTTATTCATTGGGTTATAAGGGTATCCATCCCACCTGATTTCCAGAATTAAGACAGAGGTATTTTAAGTGTCAGTACTCAATCAGTCAATCATTAAGCATTTATTAAGTGGTTATTATGTAGCAGGTATTATGCTAGGTACTGAAGATAAAAATTAATGAAATATTCTCTGTTTCCAAGAAGCTTAGATTCTAATGGAGGGAGACAATAACTACAGATTGAAGCATGTAGAGAGTAAGTATAGGGAAAATGAATGTAAATATATACAAAGTAGTTATGAAGGCATTAGTAGTTGAAGGGAATTCATAAGGCTCACTTCCTCCCTATACTGGCCCCTCTCTTTGCCCCATCCCCAACTAAACCTACCATTCTGTTTAGAGGAGCAGCTTATCTAAATGTTGAGAAGAAGCAAACTTTTGAATTCAAGATCTGGGTTCAAGTTTTGGCTCTTCCATTTGCTAGTTGTAAAAGCATAGGCATTATTTTAAACTTCATTTTCCACCTTTTTAAAAATAGAGATAATGCTTTTTTTCCCATATGATGTCATGCTGCATTCAGGGCCACTCCAGTTGTCCTGATCTGTATGTTGCCACTGGACCCAGAAGGTTCCAGAGGAAAGAGTGAGGCTGGTGACTTTGTACAGCCCTTCCTCACTTATATCCAATTCATTTGCTCATCATCGTATGACCTCCGGGATGTCATTGGTCTTCTTTGATAACAAAGAACAAACAACAAGAACAGTGCTCACCACACATTCATAAACTCTCTCCCAGTGTTCCAGATCCACTCTTATCGCTCTTCTCAGACCTTGTTTTATAAGGAGCAAAAGAAATACATGCAAAAACTAGATGAAGCAAATAGAAGAGGTTCTTATTACCAGTCCTTAGTAGAAAGCCTGACCAGTAAATTCCAATCAAAACTCAATGTATCTGCCTCTTTCTTCCTTAGAAATGGGGAACTGCTACGAGTCTATGACTTTCTGGTAATTGTAACTGTGCTATCCCTTTGGTGATATTGTGTATAATGTAGTTGATACCTGTTGCATTACTCAAGAGCATTCCATCACTTGGCTGGTTAAAAAGGTGGGAGTGGGAGGGTTGCAGGAGGGAGGAAGCTGTACTTGATCCTTATGGAAGCCAGTTAAAATTAATTGGAAAAAGCTTTTAAAGACCCAAGATGTAGACCAAATGTATCTCCAACCTGCGGCCTCATCCCCGTACTGATCGCGAAGGTCACTGCAAAGCTGTAGATTTATGCGGAAGGCTTGGGTGATGGAAAATGAGACAAAAGCATTTGGATTTTATTATTCCATTTACTCTGACCCTGGGCCATAAAGGGTTTGGAGAGCCTGTTTTATGTATTCAGCTGGTTGCCACACTGTCAAGCATTTGGAGCCACTTAAATAAACCACCCCAACCCACAGCTGCAACAACACCATATCAAATATAGGTTAGAGTTGAAATGTGGAACCAGCAACACAGCGTCTCCAGCAGGTGCATGTGGAAGATTTTTTTTACCCTGCGCCCCCCTTGTTTTGGGAATAGCTTCCTCATTTATCTAGTGACTTTGATTTAAGGCTGATTTAGATACTGAAACTGATTTAGGTCCTGTATTAAAGTGCTTGCACATTAGGGGCTGGCCTCTGCTTTCCCAAGTCACCCTTTGTTGTTGAATTTGAGTTAGGTTTCAGAAAATATACTTGCTGGGGGAAGGCTGATGAAATGTTTGCCTGACTTCCCCTGACCCACACACATCTTTCTTCCCCACCCCCCTAATTCATTGGACTCTTTGAAATCTGGCTGGTCATTATTGGGCCTGTTGCAATGAAAAACAGGCAAGGGGCAGGGGAGGATTGGGGACTGGGGTGGAAAGAGTTCCACATGGGAAAGAATCAAATAAAAACCACAAGTTTGTCCTAGTGATAGCAAAACCATGTGTCCAAGATGGCTTAAAAAGTCAACTATCAAGATATTTGATAGGGCATGGACATGCTCTCATTCATGCAGTACAGGGAAGAAACCCTGAAGAAGGCCACAGGTCCCACCCCATGTGCCCCAACCAGTGTCTCCACTTTTTATAAAAAAAGGTCAGTTACCACTGTAACACATATTCCTTCAGTGAGAACCAGTATCTCCCAAATTGTGGTAAAGTATTAAAGAGATTTGGACTAGAAATATCCTTTTACCCTGATAGAAGATTTCTTCCAAACAGTGGAGAGGAATGTAGGGAGCATAAAGGAGGAAACCTGCCTTGTCTCTATCCAGGACGTGTCTGTTCTTCATATAAAATATCTCAGCATTTGACTATTAATCACCTTGCATTGAACCTGACTCCTTATTTGCTCCCCCCCCTTCTAAAACCCAAACTCTCAGCTTGGAAACACCAAAATCATCCTACAACAGAGTTAAAATTCTTTGATATCCCTCTCATTCATTGAAAGTTGAATAAATCAAGTAAGGTCCAAGGAATGTGGAAATTATTTCTTTTCATTCCAGACTTTGTGGTGTCTGAACAGTTAAGTACCTTAAAATTTAAAGGTATACTGACCAGCTGTCAAATGCTTCCAAGCACAGACTAGGATGTGAAAAGTGTTAAGATTCAAATGTGGGCATCCAAGTTAGGAAGTCACTTAAGAATATCTTTTGTAGTTTATTTCATTATCATCTTTTCAAACTTTGGAGGAAAAACAATGCTCTACTTCAGCCAGAATTTCTTTGCTTCCTTATATTTGGAAGGATTATCAGGAAAGTCAATAATAAATCTAAATCCAACAAATATTTACTGTATGCCCACTATGTATGTACAAAGAAATGTAGTGGGCATTGGAGGGGTGAGGAGCAGTGAAAACATGAATGACAGAGAATTTAACCTTAAAGGCGCTAACAATTTATTGTAGGGAATAAGACATTTGCACAAAATAAACATAATACCAAAAGAGGTACTATCATTCCTTCCTGGCCATTCAGAAGTGGAGGAGGTAAGGGAATGGAGCAGGAATACCTGGCTTGCATCCCAGCTAAGGGTAAAGCAAAGGAGATGGAGGAAGAAGAAAGTACATAATTACTTGGTAAATGGGCCTGAGTCTGGAGCAAAGCAAAAAGTAAGGCTGGAGGAACAAAGCAGACTTCTCAGCAGGGAAAGAAATATTATTCAAATATGGAAACAGGTACAGAACACCAGGAGTTCTTAACTTGTTTTGTGTCATGTGCCCCTTGGTGGTCTGGTGAAACCCAGAGACACATTTTCAGAAGAATGGTTTTAAATGCGCATGATAAAGTACACAGAAATACGAAGGTAACCAATTATACTGAAAATTGAAAATATTAAAAATTATCCTTTTTTTTTTAAAGTTCAGGGACTCCATTAGGTCTTAGCCATAGGTTAAGAACCCCTACAGGCTCAAGAGATGATATTTTGAGTTACTTATAACCTTACCCATAGCATTATGTATTATGCTGGAGTAGTACTCCCATACTTGAAGCTTAAACAGGCACATTGTTATAAAGCACGAAAAACTAGAGGGATAACTTCTGGATTTATAGGCTCATAGACTTACCTATATAGAGCTGAAAGGAACCTTAGGCGTCACTTGGTTTAACCTTCACATTTTATGTATGAGGAAACTATGTGCCTGAGAAGTTAAGTAAATTTCCTAAGAATAAACCAATAGGAAGTGTAAAGGGTGGTATTTGAACTGATAAATCAATATTATCACACCTAGGATGCAGTCAAAAGCCAAAATTCTTATTTTATCTCAAATCAATAATCCTTCCTTTTTATTCTTTTTAATATAATTAGAACTGAAGTAATTATAGACATTCTTGATCCTTAACAACAAGTGCTATAGTTGAGGACTTTCATTTAAGGTCAACCTGTTGTTCTTCTTCTGTTCTCTATAGACCAAGGATCTGTAGTACACGTTATGTGTGCCCCAGACAGCATGGGACTTATTTTTAGAGGTATGTGGATACCACATCCTTCTCCCTGGGAACTAGAGATCACTGTAGTAATACACTATCCTACTCTACCTAAACAATCCAGAAAACAAGGGTAGACAACTTGGCATGCCACTTTTAAAAAAATGCCACTGCTAATGTGGACAACGATTGCAAAAGACCATCATACTCCCCTAAACACTTTTCACTTTGATACATCAAATGATTGATACTTTCTTTTTGTCAGCACAGATGCTTTCTTTATCAATGCAGATCTCAAATACACTATCTCTTTAATGGCTAATTTATGTTGCTGTGTTGAAAATGAATAATTTACAACTTTTTGATGATTAGCCCCTCTTAATTTAGGCTGGTCCTTGGATAATGGGGGGGCCTCTTGGCCCATATTATTAGGCTTTCCAGCTGATTAGGACTCATTAGTGATTTCGTTTTGCTTTCATTTGGCTAGGGTCATCTTCTCCACCATTTTGAGGAATCAGAGGAATATACAAAGCAGGAATATACAATATGCAAAGAGCTGATAATTTCTAATTTCGGTGAACTATTTTTTAATATATCAATCAAGAGCAGTTTACAGAAACTTCCTGTTAGTTGAGAAGACTGCTTCTCTCTCTCCTAGCTCCTGATAGAAATTTGCAAAGCAGGTTAAGTTGTTTCATACCCAATTTGACTTCCTTTTCTCTTCTAACTGCCAAATCTTAGTAGTCCTTTCTCCCTTTCTCAGGCAGACAACTGTGTACTTGCTGCATTTTCATTTTAATAGACTTTTGTCAATGCCTCTTGTTTCTATATTGCCTAGATTTTCTCCTCTTCTCCCCTTCTAAGAGATCCATCCATTATATTTTTAAAAATATATTTATGTCAGATATTTTTAAAATTTTAAAAGAAGAAAAAAAAAATAAGCAAAACTGATAAACACGTTGAAAAAAATCTGACAATATTGGAATGTTTCAGTCATTGACCCTGAACTATGTAAAAACAGGAGGAGTTATTCCCATATATCTCTTCTTTGGGGGTCAATGTTGTTTTTAATATTTTGACAATATTTAGTTTCAATTATTTTGTGGTTGTTCTTTCCATTTACATTATTGTAGTTAGTATGTCGCCTTCTTGTTTCTTAACTTGCGACAGTTCATGTATCTCCATGTTACTCTGTTTTCAAAATACTCGTAACTTCTTAGAACAGAGTAATATTCCATTAAGTTCATTTACCACAATTTGTTTAGCTATTCCCCTGATAAATCGGTCTTTGCTTTGTTTCTAGTTTCTTAACACCACGAAAAGTGATGCTATAAATGTTTCTGTTTATTATGGAGCCTTTCTTCTTTTTGTTCATGAAGTTTGTCCAAGTATGTGCCTAGCAGTGGGTTTCTGGGTCTAAGAATATGGACATTTTAGTCACTTTCTTCAAGCCATTTCAAATTGTTTTTTAGAATGGTCATACCAGTTCACAATTGCACCAGCAAGCTGCATTGTATTTTAAAACAGCCTGTTAACTCATTAGCCAAAGTAAAACTGTTTGATGGAGGAGATGCCAGGGAAATATTTTTGAACATTTGCTCCTGACCTGGTCTGGAAGTCACCAATATCTGCAATGAATCTCATGACAATCAATCTATGTTCCAGGCACTGTGCTAAACCAGAAGAAATTAAGTCAGCGATATAGCACTCTACTCCTGAAAATATGTTAATGCATGGTTTACCTGATACAAGGTTGAGATTGTATTTCATCTTTACAATTTAAAAACAAAACATTTTATCGATAACTTTTATTTTTTATAGTAGAGCCATTTCCTGATATCTCTCCTCTGTTATCTTAACGTTGAAACCGCACTTGCACCAAGCTAAAACAGTTAAGGAAATGAAAGTCAATGTTTGATAAAATATACATCATTCTACTCCCATAGTACCCCTTCTCATTATGATGAGAAGTGTGCTTCATCATTTATTCTCCAAGATCAAGATCTGACTCACATGTTTTACTAAATGGCTTACTCTTTTTAAATTTAAATTTCCTTTGATCAATTATTTTGGTGTTTTAATGGCTATTTTGTCCCAAATCCTCCCATACCTCTCCCTAATGAATATGAGGCTGAGGTAATAAGACAACATTGTTAGTATGACATTGCAGATAGCCTGATCTTAGCTCCTGGGATGATAGGATTTGGAATTGGAAGCTATCTTAGAAGTCTAGTCCAATCCCTTCAGTTGACAGATTTGGAAAAAAACTGAGACCCGAAAAGCTGATATGTTTTGCCGAAGGTCATAAAAATAGTTAGGAAGTAAATCTAGAATGAAGGGGACCTGAAATATAAGGTTAGATAATGAGTAATTGTTATGGATACACTGAAAGTTTGTTGTTGTTGTTGTTTTTAATTGTTAAACAATGCTATTGCCAGTCATGGTGGCACATTCCTATAAGCCCTTCTACTTTAGAGATTCATGTTAATGGGTCACATGCGCTAAGGAGTTCCAGAACTGCAGTGGGATAAGGTGATTCAGTATCTACACTAAATATATCACCAGGATGGTTATCCCCTAGGAGCAGGGGGTACCACCAGAATTTTTAAGAAGCAGTTAATGGGCCCAGGTTGGAAATACTGATCAGCAGTGGGATCTGCCAATAAGCGGCTGACACACTTCAGCCTACGTGAGATAGAGAGACATAGTCTCAACATTAAAAACAAAAAAATTCTCACAAAAACAAAGCTAGACTCTTAGACTGGTTTGGTTTTCATATCACAAAAAATATTTATGTAAAAAATACATATATATATGCATAAATATACACATATATATGCATACATATAGTATAATAAAGGGAAATAACGTTCCTTGAAGACTTTTGTTGAAGTCAAAGCATCTGAATTTTAATTAAGTTGCCCCTCCACCCCCACCCCCAACATAGCTTACAGCAACATAGCAGGAGGGTGGAAAATAGAATTCTTGTCTAACTTCTCCAGTCATCAGATGGAATTCATTTGTCGTGGCACTCTGATGGCTCAACTGCAGACTTGTTTTCTGAAGTTTCCAGGGAAAATCTTCTGAACTATATAGGGATTTTATACTGTCTAAATTTAGAAATGTATAGAACTTGATACAAAGCTTTCTTTACCCTCCATTGTGAGATTTCTAGGAAATATTACATCAAGGGGAGACCAGAAGAAAAAAAAAATAAGTAGACTTCATAATTTAAACTAGGAAAATCTATCCATCATAGAAATAAAACTCTACAGAAAATGTACTCCCTGCTAATCTGTGCCAATAGAACTGAATCCTAGGGTCCACTGGCCCCAGGCCTTCCAAACAAAGAGTCAGGGAAAATATGTAAATTTAAAATAAAAGGAATTCACACTTTTCTGAAAGTAAAAAGCTTTAATGTAATTTGGAGCCACCAGTCTGCTAGAGTAATGTTCTTACATATAAGTGGAAATCCTTTTGGATATTTACACTACTGATTTCTTTAATCTCCACTTTCGAATTAATAGACAATAACACAGGATTCCTTCTTTGGCTCACTCAGCACTAGTGCATATTTACCCAAGTGTCTAGAGTAGAGATTGTACACATATCTCTAATCCACCTGCCTGTGTTAGTTAAAAGCCCAGATAAAATCAGCAGTGCTTAGATCTTAACCTTTTAAGTCTGAAATGTTTTTAACGTCTGGCTCATGGCAACTGAAGGCAGGGTGTGCAAAGGGAAAGAGGTGGAAGGAGGAGGGAAACAGTGGGAGAAAGTAGTTTCTACATATGTATACATACATGCATACATACGCACACTCATACATGTATTACAGCTTGAACTTATTTCTTTCCAATATTCAGATTCTCACAATAAATGTAAAAATACTCATTCAAAAAACCTCAATAGGTCAGTATTAAATTTATAGAGCATGGGGCATGGAACCTGATTATCCAACTGTTGTCAGTTTGATTTCTTTTTCAGCTCCTCTCCCCACATCCACTCTCCCTTACTCCCCCCACCCCAAGTGAGTTTAGCACTATGAAAATGAGTTTACAATAAAACTGGCCAAGATTGTGTGCCCTGATAGTGAGTACTGCATCTTCTAAAAAAGTGCTGAAAAATCCACCTTGTCCAGTGGTTCTTGGGTCTTCCAAGTATTACCAATTTCAAGTATTACCTGAGATGCTTTTCCCTGAAGAAACTCTAAGTAACAGTCCAAGTGTGGAAAAGAAAATCACCTACTTTGACCTTCTGTTATGCAAAAATTGTACATTCTTGCACTTGACTCTGCCAAAATTTTTGTCCTATATAGTTCTTGAGCTCCTAGACAAAGAAAAAGTCTGTTATTATGGATATTACTTCTAAATTGGAAGATCACTTTTATCTCTTTTATCAATTGTACTGTACAGACATTTAAAACAAAATAATGTATTATAAACCCAAAATCAAACATGGGAGCCCAAACCCAGTGCCTTCATGGATTGCTTGATTTTTGTCTTTGTATTCCCACAACGTAACACAGCAACTGATCCATGATAGTCCCTTATTAGAGGCTTATTAATAGACTAAGTGATAATGGTCTAATGGTATAACTTGAGGATCAACTGCAGGATGCCAAAACAACCACTGGAAGAGTAAAATATTAATATCAGTACTAATAATTGACAATACTTGGTTGATTTTGTCTAGACTAGATAAAAGGGATTTTTGGAATACAATTATTTGTTTTTTTAAGTGAGTTCAACCATTTGTATTATAGACTCCATTTTACTCTAGGGAATTGTGAACTACCTGATTCCAACAACTTGTTAATTGCAAATCAAGGTAGTCCTAAGACTTCATACTTACCTTGCCCTGAGAAAAACGTTCTCTGCTGGTTGCCAGATATTCTTTCCCTCAAGATTTCCTTTGTGGTAGGATGATGTAATTATTTAGTTACTATTTAAATGCTGCCTAATTTCAATATAATTTAAGTGAATAAATACTTATTGGCCAAATATGTATTTCATTTTGCTAGAAACTGTGGAGTGGGGGAAGGCAAGAGGATTCAAATATTGTCTTTCTACATTCAAGTATATTGAAGTTTTCTAATACCTCAAGCAATACTGAGGCAGCTACACTGCAACTGAGAAAAGGATTGGGACTGAATTCAAGTCCTGCCTCTTCTATGTACTAACTTATGTGCTTGTATACATGTCACCTGACTTCTCTGGGCCTCAGTTTCCCACTCTTATAATATGATAGTGTCATACTAGCTGATCTCTTAATATCCTTCCTAGGTCTTATTCTGTAATCCTGTTTTTGTGCTAATCTTTAGAGGAAGGAAGGATAAGAAAACGCTACCATCACAGTACAAGCAATGGTAACTCAAGACAAAATGAATATGACACATGTTTAAAGGAAGGAGACCTCATACCCACTTGGGAGAATCAGGGAAGGATTAGTTGGAGAATATGGTCTTTGAGCTGAATCCAGAAGAAAGATGAGAAGTTCCATGGGCAAAGATGCAGGAGAAAGACATTCTAGGATAAGGGAACATCATGAATCAAAGGTTTGGAGTCAGAAATGAATGATGTATATTTAAGAAAAAAACATTATTTGTCCATTTTATCTGGATTGTAGAATACCTATAGGAGAGTAATGGGAGATAAGGCTAGAAATGTAAGTTGGAATATTGTCATGGAGGGTCTTGAACAGCAACTTTAAGAATTGGGATGCTATTCTGTGCCATGGGAGAGGCAAAGAAGCTTTTGAGCATGGGAATAACATGATTTGATCTGTGCTATAGAAATATCCAGCTAGCAGTGAAGTAAAGGTTAAATTAGAGGAGAATGATGTTGGAGGTAGGGAGACCAGTAAAGAGGTTGTTCTAATAGCTCAGGTTAAAGGCAGAGAGGATCTAAACTCAGAGCATGCTTTGCTAAACACACAGGGTAGAACGTTTCCTTCATTCCTGTCTCACCATTACCTTCCAGTTCAGGTTTTTCACATGGAAGGAAGGCAGAATTCCCTGGAAGTCACACTGAACAGCTGACGGTAAAGCAGTCTTGCTAATTTCACTAAGTGAACTAAGTAATGCTCTCCCCTGGGGAGAGCAGGAGGGCCAGCCATGTGGGTGGCAAGACTGATGTCTATGCATCTAATCATTCCTCTTTACTCCACTTTGCTCAATGCTCCTTGTAGAGGTGTGTGGCCCAATATAGCCTGGAAGTTCTGATGTTGCATCAGCAAATGTGCATGGTGGGGAAGCAATAAAGCTTGTCCCTCCCATATTCTCTGCCCTGACATAAAACATGCAAATACAAAGAGGATCCTGAGAGAACTGAGCTTATGGCATATGTACAAAGTAAGGACAAAAATGGCTTATAAAGGTTTGTTTTTATGAAAACCCAAGCAGAAGAAATGTCAGCGATCAAAACTCTGGGATAGGCTTTAGAATCTGCATCTTGGTTCAGTATTAAAATAATGAATAGATTTCCAAGTTGATAGCCTTTTGTACACATTTTTACATCTTTTGGGACATGTTGAAACCAGGATCTAATCTCATTGTGAATGTTTATGTCTGGTATATTGTCATTTTTAGCAGCAAAGTAAATCTAACAAACGTGAAAAAATGTCCTTTCAATTTTGTCCTTCTCTTATTCTCTCTTTCTCCCCCTCCCTCTCTTTCTCTCCCTCCCTCTGACTTTCTCTCTCAATCTAGGCCCAACAAGGGTCCCCATAGATATAGTATAATGCTGTATTGTTTGGTTAGGGATTTAATTTCACTCCATCACAAGCTACCATCACAGCCCTGTCATTGCAATTGGTCACACTTTTTTGTGTGCTATATCTTACTGAAGTCTCATCTCCTTCTCAGACCATTGCATAATCTCCTACTCTGAGACAAAGCTCTCCAATATAATGAAAGAGGTAGCATTGGCAAAGGGAAAGTCAATGGACACAGTTATCATTCTCTAGGTCTCACTCCCATTGAGTCCTTAGGTTTAGTCACAGCAACCAAAGAGGCAGAGGAGCATGCTGTGTAAGGGTGAAAAAACCCACAACAAAGTTTATTGAGACTAAAGGAAGCACTGGTGGCTGCTGGGAGATGTAATCCAATGCTGTCCTGAGCAGACCACCATATAGAGGAATGCTAAAGGATGCCCCTTCAGCTCAGCAGGGTGTGGGCAGGGAGGAAGGGGGAGGGGAGCTACCCTCCACAAGGTCCTTGATGTAAGTAGCAGGAAGAGGGACAATTCTATCCAATATAGGGAATTGATTCTAAATCCATCTGAGCTCAAATTTTTGGGAAATCTGGAGAAGTACTTCTTTAAGATTTGAATACATTTGTCCTTCCTGCTTCCTGCAATTATCTTCTCACACTGTTAGTTTAGGATAAACTAGGATAAATTACAATAATAATTCTGTTAACAAACTTAGACTCTCAAGACTCATTTTTTTGAATCAAAGAATTTAGGATAAACCTGGGTTTATCATTAAGAACTTAGCTAAACTTATGTTACTACTTCTGTTAGAGACCCCCCCTTTTTTTTTTACATTTACCCTGTCCATTTGTCCATTCATTCCCTCTATTTCTACAATTCTTCTCAATCCTTCTCTGTCTCTCTGTCTCTGTCTCTCTGTCTCTCTGTCTCTGTCTCTGTCTCTGTCTCTCTCTCTCTCCGTTTCTCTGTCTCTGTCTCTCTTTCTCTCTCTCTGTGTTTCTCTCCTTGAAAGGTTTTTTCTCTCTCTATTTTCTTTGTTCCAGATGTTGCCCATATTTTTCCCCTAGAGGGGTTTCACAGTCAAACAATTTCTTGTGAGACTGGCCTTTCCCACAGCCAAAGGCTAAAGTCAATTGTACCAAAAGCTTAACTTTCTGCCAATCTGGTGAAGACAAGTCATTCCACCAGCATCACCGAGGACAATCTTGTTTTCATAATGGTCATGTGAACAAAGATATTATTCGGGAGAATGAAGATGACTTGCTTTCCCACTTTACCTGTGAATCTTCTGGGCATTGAAATGATGAAGCCAGAACTAATTTTCCTTGCTAAAAATGTTTCATCCATAAAATTTAATCACTTTGCCCAATAAATATGTTTTAAAATGAATAGAAAATAATTTTCTAATAAATATTAGAAAAGGGTGGGAAAAAGGATAAAATAATACTTATATAGAATATGATGATGTAACATATGCATTATAAACTTTGTAATAACGGTTATAAAGAAGATACATATATATGAATATGCATACATATATAATCTTTCTAATACATTATCTTTCCAATCTCATTTTATATCACCTCTTTTCATATATTCTCCATTCAGTTCAAACCCGTCAAACTGCACTGCTAGTAGATAGATAGCTCTTTGCATAAAGCATTTAGTTCTGATTCAGGAAGAACCCAGTTTAAATCCCAACTCCTACACTTACTTGCTGTATGGCCCTGGGCAATCCATTAACCTCTGTCTGCCTCAGTTTCCTCAACTGTAAAATGGAGAAAATAGCACCTATTTCACATAGTGGTTGAGGATCAAATGAGATAATTTTTGTAATATACTTAAACATAATGCCTGGCATATAGTTGGTGTTTAATAAATGCTTTCCTCCTTCTCAACAGAATATTCTATTTCCCACTTCCATACTTTCAGATAGTTAGTCCTCCATATCTGGAATGATCTCATTCCTCATCTCAGCATCTTGGAATCCCTGTTCTTATCAAGAGATACCTCCAGTGTTACTGCCTATCCAAGGCCTTCCTTGATAACTTGAATTGTGAATGTTCTATCTCTTTTGAAATTATTTTGCATTATTTTGTCTGTGTTTTGTATTTACTTCTCTGTGTAGATTTTGTATCACTACTCCTTTCCTCTCCCCTCGTAGAATTTAAGTCTATGGGAACATTTCCTCTTTGTTGTTATATCCTCAGTGACTGTTGAATGGTAGGTACTTAATACGTTTTTGAGTTAAATTTAATTCACCAAGGAAAGAGAATCTAAATGGGGCCAAGGACTCTGGGTCATTTCACGTTAACCACTGAATGAGGACAATGGAATAAGGACATCAAATTGATCTGTATCCAGTGCTACAGAGCAGATTTTGCAAGGGAAAAGTCATGTGATAAGAGATGTGGTTTCCAAGCCACATGGAAAAAAAATTGGGGTCTGGTCACAGAATACAAGGCCCCAGTACTGTGGCTCAATACCATAAGGAAGGCCAGTTAGTTTAGATGTGAGGGCAGCAAGAGAGAAGTTGCAAATAAGAGTTCTGAAGAGCATACATAGTTATGAATATAAGAGTTCTGAGGAGCATACTTTCTTTCCCTTATTCTTTTATTACTTAGAGAAATAGAGAGAAATAAGACTTCAATGACTAGTATTTGAGACTAGTCTTTGTGCTCTCTTTTATGTGGAATCAGTATGTGAGAAGAGGAAGAGGTGAAGTAGGTCTTCTCAAATACTTTCCACATGTAGAGGTAGGTTTCTCTTTTGCTACTTACATTGTGTGGGAGACCTTTGTGTTCTGCCAAGCTACAGGGATTCAATGGCAATGAATCTAGCTCCAAGGTCTGTTTACTGTGTGATAGAACCTTCTATTTCCTTTTTCCTAAGGCATGTCAGTGTTAGAGGCTAGGGAACCTTGACTTTTCAGGTAAACAGAGTGATTTAGTTATGAAGTGACAAGACAATCAAGAAAGATCTGTTTTGTATGTTTTGCTCTAGTTAAACTAACTAGAGAATTGAATAAAATAAAGTCAATAAGCTTTTATTGAGCACATACTATTTGCCAAGCACTGTTCTCAGTGCTTAAAATAGAAGTAGAAGCAAAAAGAATCATGGCCCTTGCCCTCAAAGAACTTATATTCTAACAGGGAAAGACAATGTATAAAAGGAAACTGAGTAGAGGAGAGGGAGAAAATGTCCTTGTACAAGGACATGGTGGAACAAGAAGTCTGGAGAGTCAAGAACTGAGCCTAGAGAGGAATGAAGTGAATCTGGCTGGCCTGGGCTCTTCCTTAAAGTAGAGATTCTAGAAGGAATTAACCAATTAGGAGAAGGGTCCAGAGAGGCAGAGGGTCCTCCCAGAGTGATACAAAAATTTATTCATACATTGTTGTGGGCTTGTAAGAAAACTCCTTAACCCCCCCCCTTTTTTTTTTTAATACTTTTTGATTATATTCTGGGTCTTCTATGATTATATCAACTCAGATGAAGCGGGGGAAATCCCTCCCATAAACTACATTATAGTTTTGAGTTGAAATCATAAAGAATTTCCTAAAAGTTTCTTCCAAAAACGTTTACTATGAAATGCATCCAAGATAACAAAATCAGTTGGTTATCAAAGCTAAGACTAAAATTTGGGTCTTTCTTTTTCCTCCCCACACTGTGATCTTTCCATTATACTGTCCCTAGTTCCTTTTGACAGAATTACTGGTACTATTCAGAAGTCTGGACATAATAAATCTGCCTTTGGTGCCATGTGACTTGTAGTCTACAGGGATACCCACGGCTAGCTTCTCCTAAACCCCTCAGTCATACCTCACTACTTAGGTGTGAGTGGAGATCCATCTAAGTCTCTAATCTGTTGTCCTTTACTGGGTTGCAGCTGCCTAGTTTGTTTGTCTTTTTTCCTGAGTTGACTACTACCAAGACCCCTTAACCATAAGATTACTTTCCTTCCCCCATGCTTCTTCTCCTTCCTTCAAATCCCAATTTAGGAAAGTAAGAGTTTCTTAGGTGTTACAGTAGAGAATATACAACTCAACAGCTACAAAGAACAGGAGGAAGAAGAGAAACAAGAGGTGGAGGGCATGATGATGCTCTGATGAGAGGGTGAAACCTTCTTTTCTCCTTTTCTGCAAAATGAAGGGTTTGGACTAGATGATTATCTTTTTAGTTGTGAATCCAATTTAACAGTTAAAGTAACAACTGTTAAGGTGATTAGGTGGGTACATGAAAAGATGGAAAAGGTGATGTCTCTAAAGTTGCAAAGGTTATTAGAATTACACCTTTGTCTTCAGTAGTAATTACTAGACAATGTTTAGTTTCTTCTTTTCTACTGACTATGTTTCTTCTGCCTGACTATTATTATTGCCTTATTTTTGGATTTTCATGGACAGGCTACCGTGTTTCAGATCTTGGAATCTGTTTTCTGGTCTGCAAATTATAAGGGTGGGATAGTGGAGCATGGGCACGTATCCTTTTCCTACAGTAGTACCCTTAGGTCTTTCACAAGATTCTTTATCCAGACCAGTAGCTTAACAATCTGGACAACATAGTCCTGCTCATCTTTTTGACTCTTCACAAGAAAGGATCTTAGTTATCTGCATCCAAAGCTATCTAATCTTGGTTTTCAGGTCTTACCTCCTATATCATCTCTTTCTTGGAGAGTATGATGTTTTAGTAATCTGGAAGTTGCTCTCCACCTTTTTTTCTTTTCTCCTTCATTCCTCTGTGGATTCTACTCCTAACTCTCCAGACTTCTTTATTCACCATTCCCAACAGTCTTTTTACCTATAATGTACCATTACCAACCATAGCTCAGCATCTGTCCCACCTGGAAGATCTCACTGCCTCTCTGACCCTTTTCTCTTATAGATGAATTCCTTCTAGAACATCCATTTTAAGGAAGGGTCCAGACCAGCCAAGTTTACTTCTTTCTTCTCTAGCTCCAGTTCTTGACACTGGAGATGTCTTCCTCTGCCATTCAACTTTTTAGCATTCTTTTATCATTACCTCCTGCCATTAGAGGTTAATTATCATTCTTTTTAGTTCTGTCTCTATTCCCAGCACACATAAGTACTTAATGAGTATTTATTGACTTCCATCAACTTCTGTTTTGGTTAGGAGTATAAGAGCTGGGCCATTGGACAAAAACAAGTGAAACCCAGGAAACATCTTGTGACTGACTAAGAGTTAGTCATGATTTGGGGGCCTATACATAAAAGACAAATCATTCAGCAGTTGAGGGGCTCAGAATTAGACACTTGTTAAAGATACTTTTGTGAAAGGAGGGAAAGACAGAATAAAGAAAAGGGAAGAAGTTAAGGGGGAAAAGGAGGAGGAAGGAGCAAGAATAAGAACAGCAAAATGCCAAGAAAAGGTGGTTGAAGATTAAGATGCTGTGATGAATATGAAACTCTTTTCTCATTATCTATAAAATAAAGGGCTTGGACTAGACTATTTCCCTACCAGCTCTAAATCCTAGAGTATTAAAATCAACTTCATTTCCTTGCCTATATTCACATGTTATCTCTTGCCATGAACCCACTTCTTTCTTTCTCCCATGGAAATCCTGCCCATTGTTCAAATCTTCAGTTAAGCTCAAATGTCTCTTCATGGGTCACTTCCTGGTTACCTCAGGCCCTTTGATCTGGCTCTTCTTTTGCTTTCAGTAGCTGATATTAATCTATGTGGCACTATGATTTACATACAAACATATCTCCTAATTGTTCCATATCTTATCTTTTAAGGAGTAACAATATAAATAATTTATATAGACTTTAAGGTCTTCAAATCTAGTTTTCTGATTCCCAATCTATTGCCCTACACACAATGCTTCACTGCAGTAACATCCATGAGAAAAGAAACTTGTCTTTTCTATGTTAGCCTCTTAGAATGCATAGAAGATTGCTCAAGCTCTTGATTGATCATGAGATTGACACTAGTATTGTAGACTTCCGTAGCCCCTCAGCATGCATACCAACTACAAGACAGACTTCTTCTTATCTTTTATATCTTCAGGAAGGATCCAGCTAATACTCTGGGATCACTGATTCCTAACCTTCTAGAGAAAAGGAACCAGAATTTAAGTGTAAATTTTTTTTTTTCCAAATCCCAATATCATGGTATTTGGATGATTTGTATCTATTGAGAAAATACGGACTAACACAAGGACAATGCCTATGGCACATAGGAACATGAGTTTTTTTGTGGTTACTATTAAGGCTAGTGGTATCTATTACCCATATTTTGGGAACTACTCTCCTAGGAGTTTTTCTGTTATAGTTAAACCAGTGTTGTACTCTTGCCATCCACCAGCAAATGGTCCCGTTGTTCTCTCAATATGACAGACTTAGCTATTTTTAATAATCATCATCTTTATAGTATGGTAACAATTTTATATATTCCTTTAAGGTTTGAATGCAAAACTCGTGACCTGGTTTATGATTCATATCAAGCAATAAAATTTGCTATATATCCAGGGGTTATTATGTCCTAAGACCATGTAATGGGAATGGAAATTTGAAGATCTTCCCTGCCCTTAATAGGTCAAATGTAATCCCATGGAGCCCACAATGGGAGGAGCTTGCTGAAAGGGTGGGACAGGAAGGAGCAGAGGAGAGCATGAGCAGATTTGGGAGCAGGCAGAGTGGAGGCAGAGTAGCTAGTATGAGAAAGAGAGGGGCATTTTTGCTTAAAGGAGCCTATTTTGATTTGAAGGCCTGATGGAGGGAAAGCTTGGGAATGTTGGTGTTTGCTGCATTGGTTATGGGTACCAACTTCTTGGTTGCTGTGATGGAGTTGGCTTTTTGGTGTTGGGATTCAACTTTCTGGTGTTTGAATAAATGTTTTTCTACCTTTCATGTGAAGAGTCTGTTACATTTCATGATTCAGAACTACACCAGTGTATTCATAGATGCCGTGGGTGCTGTGAATATCACATTAATGTTATAGACCTTCAGGAATTTTGGCTATGAATAATCTCGAGGGTCTTACATCCAAGATATCCCTGTTCCAAAGGAAGCTTCCTTAGGGTCAAGACTATCTCATTGTTTATTTTTTAACTCTCCTGTTCCTGGCACACAGTAGCCAAAACAGGAATTATGAATATATAATGATACAAATATATGTGATATGAATATATGTGATATGAGTGTATAAATAAGATTATAATAGTCATAATCATAAGAAACTAGTACTTATATAACAGTTTAAAGTCCATAAAGAACTTTACATGTATTTTTATTTGATCTGAAGAGTACAAATGAAAATGTGATCTTATTCCAAGTTCACTAGGGCTCAACAATATGATTTACACAGCATTGGATGAGAGAAAACCCAATATTAATCCCCTTCCTTGATTCTCTAAAATGGTTTTGATTTGAGGGGAAAATTTCTTATCTGTTGTGTCATTTTGTTTTATTTTCTTTCAATTTGCTTTGGTTTTTTTACTTGGTAATCTTTGAAACTGCTGAGCTATAATAAGACTGTATATCGCTCTGGAAACCACACACACACATATAGACATACATATACATATACACATATATATGTATGTATATATAAAATCTGGAGAATGCTAGGGCTCTATGTTCTTCCATGAGGCTTCCGGTGTGAACTGGACTGCTGTATAGACCCACAACACTAGCTGGCATCATGAGTAGGGTGCCTCTTCTGATCCATGGAAACTGAGGAAATTCCATTTAAAGATTATTAGAGTCAGAGATTTAGGCTCATTAGTATCCTAACATAGAGCATAATAATATTGTCTTGTATCTCAAAGATATTAAGTAAAGGTGTTTAAAAGTTCAAGGCTATATAAATATTGAGTCTGAGAAGTTCTCGTAACAGAGAAATGTGTTTCTGCATACATTTGATATAAATGTAGTCAGTCCATATGATCATGATAACCATCAGCTGAACTATATTTCCAAAACATTGTATTCATTTTCAGATGTTATATAAATTGATTTTTCTACTACATTTCTGAATTTCCAGATGTTACTAAGTTCTGCCTATTCAATGACATCACTGTTTCAATAGTAATAAAGGTAGTTGATAAGAGGAGGAGGAGGAGGAGGAGGAGGGGAGAGAATGAGCAAAGGAAATTAAAAAAAAGAATACAAACAGGAAATAGAGTTTTGTAATTATATGAGATTCTCTTGTTATCATCATGTATGAAAGAAAAATGGCCTGTATAATAAACTTATGACTACTTCACTTATATTATGCTTTAAAGTTTTATTATGGCACAAACTTTGTATCTGAGAAAACCTAAAAAAAGGCATGCCATCATATCCACCACAGGCTAATATATTTGCCTTGAGAGGTAACACAAAATTTCAGTGCATCTATCTGCAAAGAGATTCTTAAATTTCTCTTATGACGTGACAGAGACATATTACGCTTACTCAAGGGGGTCTGGATTATCAGTTAGGCTGGAACAGTCTAGGCTGAGACTGGTAACAACTATGAAAGCATCTGAAACTGATGAGATCTTTTGGTGGTCAGAAGACAGAGTGAAATGGAAAGGAGATAGTAAGAAGTATAATGCCAATGAAATCATAATTCTTTGAAGTTACATTTGTCACTGACTAAAGGAGATATTTAACGTGATCTATTCTAAAGGAAGATCAAAGAATACCTCATTTAATGAGGAACAAAGGAAATGTCTCAGTTGCCACCAAGAATTGGTGAAGGGCATCAGAAAATTTGACTTACTGAATTGTTTAAATTGATGACACTAGCAAAAATAAAGTGTCAGGATAAAGGAATGGAAAGGACAAATTTGGATTGATTTCTAAGTCTATTTTTGTCTGGTATCATAATATCCAAGTTAATCTTTTTCTATTTTCAATGTTGGGTGAGTTGTCAATTTCGCTGTGCTCTCTGGGCCAATTTGAGGCCTCTTGGCCCAATAGTTGGTGTTATATTTCTTCAGGCAAATCTCTGGGTGGTCTTGTCTTGTGCAGAGTGAAAGGCAGATAGAAGAAGTCTTTCCAGATTTCTGTTCCAAGCATCAGTCTTCAAAAAAGAAAATGACCCACCTGGGAAGACACTGCTTTTCTGAGGGACTGGGGGAAGGGAGAAGAAAGAGGGTCAGCCAAACCTAGATGTTATCCTGTAACATCTGCACTGATGATCAAGTTTTCTAATGAGCATCAGAGAAGAAATTTCTTTGCCTTGTAGTTCTCTTGTATTATTAGATTTATGACATAAGATATATTCAATTTAGAGGAAAAAATTAAGTCTGTTCAAAATACAAATCTTTTGGAGGCAGAAAATCTTGAATCTTTGCATTTTAATTTTTAAATAATTTTTTGCATTTCTTCTAATATTCAAATTCTATTATAAACTGTAAAGACATGAAGTGAGAAATTGATCTTATAAATATTATAGTCAACAGAAAAAATTAAGGAAAAAACAAACAAACTTTGTTGGCATTCCCAGTACTTTTGAAAGTGGACCCACAATACTTTATATTGGGAAGTCTAAGGTGAGTCCATATAGCAAAAACGTTACTCACTGTTGCCTAACGGAGGCCTCTGCCATTCTTCTGACGTAGACTGAACCCTTAGTATTTCAGAAAGGAATAAAGAATGGGGGAGGAATGAGGACAATGACAGTATACATTTTTCTAATGACTAATAGTAATTTGTGAATATTAATTAATTGCAAGTCAATCCATCTTCACAGCAAAAAATAAGATAGCTTGTGTCCCTTGGTAAATATCATAAGAATAGGTCCAATTAAAATTCAGAATTCAGGGTTACTACCGTTGCACTTCCATATTCCAATCTATGCACATTTAGAGACTTATATGTGTATGTATGTGTGTGTGTGTGTGTGTGTGTGTGTGTGTGTGTGTGTTCTTTTTCCTCCACTTTCAGAGATGACTTAAAGGTTTCCTAAATGTATAATTTTCTGCAGTGACCACAACATTTATCACAGGGTGGCTAAAAAAATGAATCTTGGTTGAAGTGATGATGGTGATGGTGATAAAGTACAGCCATGGGGAAGGTGATAAAGCAATGTTTCAGTCCCCAAAGTGAGTTCTCATGTGCTTGGATTTCATTGTTCCCACTCCTTTGGAAGTGACTTCCTTATTCTTTGAAAGGTAGCTTGAATTGCAAGTATCCTTTTAAAAGTTGTTTCAGATCAGCATGCTCTCTACTGACAGAGGAGGGTGGTAAATTTGTAGAAGCTGAATGCCCTTGTGAGTCTTTTGACTGATACTTCTTTCTATCCCTCCACAGATTGTACAAAATTATATACGCTATGCCTGAGAAGGCTTAGCCGAGTCCTTCTCCCTCAGTGTGAATGCTGTGACATGGTATTTTTGAGATGAAAATCAAACATGAAAAAAGTACTCAAAAGGGAGCATAGAGGAACACCTCTAAACTCTATTCCCTTTCAACTTTGAGCAAAAGAAAAAGAATTTAGGAACTTAGAGAACCCAATATTTGCTGAGAGAAGTTCTTTTGTAATTCAAAGCACCAGGCAAAAGTAATTTCTCAGTATAAATAGTCAAAGGTAAAGATACTCTCCCAAACAGCCATTGAAAAAAAGGATATGCCATGAGAACTTTCAAAGGTTTATGATAATGGCCATATTCATCTGAGGAATATTGTTTCTTGAAATATAAATTAAAGTTCTGTTCAAGTGTGACTTATGATATCACTTAGCTTGTCAGAAGATTTTTACATCTTTAGAAAGCTGAGGAAGGAAAATGAATGTAGCTAGTTGAAGAGCCAAGAAATGATGTGTTTTTACACTTCTTAGAAGTGTAAAAATGATGGAGCCTGTAGGTTAATCTCTCTGATAGACCAGATGACCTGAAGAATAATGGAGACAGATTGTACTAAGGAAAGAGAGTTGGGAGGGAGGGGATCTTTCCTGTGAAAGAGATAGTTGGTATGTTGTAAATACAAGTATAGATTCATAAGTCTAAAATATCTTAAAAATAAGTATACAGGTCAATGTAGTTCGTAGAAAGCAATGTGCGCTTAAAAGTGACCTTAGACTTATGTGAAGTTTATGATTCTAGTGATGATGTTTTAAAGTGTTATTTTACTCTTATGGTTAGTTGTTGAGACTGATATTTGAAACTTTGTGATTCTAGTTAAGACTGCTACTAAATGACAAAGTGTCCTTGAGCGTTTTTTTTATCACCAATGTCTCTAGGGCTAAACCAAAAAACTGACATAAAGATGCTTATAGAACAGGTATTGCCATAGTAAGGAAAAGGATTTTCCCAGGATGCCTGTGCCCAGAGCACAAATGCTCATTTGTAAATTGTGGTTCTGATTGGTTGCCACAGCATGAAGTAATGAGGTCTCTGTTAGGATTCATGATCAAGGAGAGAGAGCTGAGTAGGGGTAGCATGGAGATGCCTGCAGCTGGGAACTATGAGTAGTGCCTGATGCAAGCCAACACAGGAGCTTCATGGAAACTGGGAGTGGCTGCAGTGATAAATAGCTGACAGAGATATTGGCAAGAGTAGTTTTCAGGCAGAGAGGCCAAGGCTGTCTGCACTGAAAGCTCCAACTCCCTCATTCTGGTTGCAAAAAGAAAACTTGTCCTATTTTACTTGCGAGTTTTTTGGAGGAACTAATATCCTAGGCTATCAGGGGTTGGAGGGAAGGGAAGCAAAACTGCACTTACTTGGGAAAATGGTGGAGATCGTTTTCTGCTGCCCAATCATTCATTTCTTTCTCACTGGATGGAATGTTTTACTATTTCACTGCTATTCCTTGGCTGTGACTTTTAGTCTGGTGAGCAACTGAATACTAGAGTCATCTTCAGAAGTTTCAGGTTTTCCAAGTGGATAGGAATAAAAAACAAAGCAAATAAGCAAATGACAATGGATAATTCATATAATTTGAACTATTATTCATGAAGGTCTAAAGGATATTTAGGCTGCATTTATATGGGGAAAGTGTGCTAATTAATACTTCTCTTAATTGTTAGAGTGCAGGCCCTATGGGTTAAAAGGGATTTCAAAGCACTATGCTTGTATAGGCTTCTTCCAGTGATATGGCTCTAAAGAACTATATTCTAAATTAATGCCAATCTGTTAGATGCCTAACAAAGAAATATGTTTATATGGATATATGCATTTATATATGTGTATATACACATATATATATATACATATATATGTATATGTGTGTGTCTATGTATGTATGTTTGTGTGGAAGAACCAGAATTTGCAGAAATACTGATTTCATTCTCTTCCAGGAGTCAGGAAGACCTGTGTTCAAATGTAGCCTCAGACACTTATTGGTTGTATGACCCTGGGCAAGTCATTTAATGATTGTCTGCCTCAGTTTCCTCAACTGCAAAATTGGGATAACAATATCTTCCAGAGTTGTTGTGAGGATCAGATGAGATATTTTTAAAGTGCTTGCCACAATGCCTGGCACACAGTAGGTGACTAATGAATGCTTATACCCTTTCATTTCCCTCCCTTCCTGTTCCTCCTACTCACCATTGGAATATATAAACAACTCTTTACCAACCAGAATGTTTGTGAGAGTGAATACAGTATTCTGAAAGTTGTGTTAAGCTGACATAGGTCACAGGTTTCCAAAAGTTTTTGTGTGATTTTAAGTTTTGTTAGCTTAAAATCTTAATGCAGTTTTGCACAACTGCACTAAGATTTTGGGACACGGTGTATGGAAAAGGTCTTTTTGGAGGGAGAGTCCTTTTGTTCCTAATATCTGATGCCCAGTAGGAACTGAACAGATGATCATTAAATTGAAGAGCTTTGCAAAATTAAAGCACTATTTAAACATTAGTGATGATCATGGTGATGATGTATGTACTTCTCTTTTTCTAGGAAGCCTCTCATGAGCTATAGAGTATCTAAGTGCTATTGTCACTTGCAAATGGTTTTTAATGAATTTTTATTTATATACACATGATAGTATGCAGGATTAGGCTTCTATAATAGATATTTGATGGATAGTTCGAACTTTTCCAAGGAAGGATTTGGGAGAATTAAAGCCTAGAAGTTTAAGTTTTGCACGTCTCTTTCTTTCAGTGCTTCTACATAAGAGTTTGGCATCAATTTTTGTTCTACCATTAAGAAAATGGTAACATTTTTTAAAAAAAGATAATGCAGAATATGCAAGTTATAATATTAGAATATTGTACTTTTATTTAGAATTTAGGCAACATTTATATGTAGGTGGAATGATGCAATATAGTACACAATATATAAATTAAAAATATACAGGCAAGTTAGTCAATTGGGATTTTTGTGAGATACTTTGGGAAGAGATCCTAAACATGCACGTAGGAGAAAGTTCAAGTCTTTACTCTCCTGCTTACTAGCCATGGGATCAACTATAAAAGATTATTTAAATGTATATCAATTTTAGGATTTATTTTCATCAGGGTTCAGAAAATAGTAGATTTTAACAGAATATCAAGAAGAAGCCTGAAAAGAATGTAGATTCAGGATGTATCTATGTACAAACTGGCTTGATAATTTCTAGAGGTTCTTAAAAGTAAAACGAGTTGGTCCAATTAAATCAGTCTAATATCGGAGAGGAAGCATGGCCTACTGGAGAGAAGGACTGGTCTTGGAGTCAGGCAAGTTGGGTTCAAGGTCTGTCTCTGAAACATACCAGCTCTATGATCCGGCCCAAGTCATTTAACTTCTCTGCCCTGGGCAATATTTCAAGACTATAAACTATACGTAAGTATTAATGGAGGGAGTTTTAACGGTGGGAATTCTCTATAATCATCACAGGTACAGACAAAAAGATAATAACCAAACTGATCAACTGACTACATGTCATTATTCTCATTTGTTTATTTTTACTGAATTGGGCTAGATATTTAGTCAATTAAATTAAAACAGTTCAGCTGGTTATGAAATAGTTTCACATTCCACATAGATATGGTGAATTTGGGGGATTAAAATGGAAAAAAAAAATAATCCGTGAGAAATATTTTAGCTCTACTGTAGTACGTTTAAAAAAATACCAGAATTTTGGGCATTTCTACCTGAAGCTAGTCCAAAACTATTATTAGATCTTAATCAATGTTATTTATTCTTTTCTAATTATTTCCACAAATTTGCCCCCTGAATTTAATTTATACTCTAAGCAGATAGTCCCAGGAGTCTTGGAGTCACCTAAGACACTACTTCTATTGAAGTGGCCTGAGGCTATTATTGAGAAACATGGGCGGAATAATGGATAAGGGATCTTCTTTCAACAACCACAGGACTCTAATTTCTTGGATTTGGTAGAAATATTCTATTACCAATGCCTTCAATTTAGCCTGTTGCTTTCTTAACTAAAATTACTTACTTACTCCACCAAATGGAAGTTTTCAGGTTAGAAACTCAGCACATGGGTACCAAATCACCCCAAATTCTAAACCATTTCACTTTCGATACCATACAGCTAAGTTGGTGCGTGTGTGTGTGTGTGTGTGTGTGTGTGTGTGTGTGTGTTTGTGTGCATGTTTGGAAGGGAGGAGGGAATAGAGAGTAGAATCAGGGCAGCCTTCTGTCCTTTAACAAATAGTTCAAGGGAGTGACATTTGACCAGAGAGAAATATATGGATTTTCCCAAAATCATGATGATTGAACTGAGAATTTTCCCTGGGACACCCAGTGCCTGGAGATATGTGCATCTGCATAAAGTCTACTCCATTAGAAACCAAACAGAATAGTCAGCCTCTCCCACGGTCTGAAGTGAACACTTTTCTTTTGTGTGGCCCACTCTTTTCTAAACTTGAATCCAATTGGCCAACAATTAAAGCCAATTAGCACGTGAGGAAAATAAACCAAAGACTCTACTCCTATGTATTTCATGGCTATTAGAAAGGCTAGTTAGCTCAAGGCATTAGCATAGCTCTCTATCTGTCGAGGCACACAACAGAGACTAGTTGGCTTAAAGTATTAGAAGACTGGGATGGCGGCTTGGCTGAGCAGCAGTGTTATTCTGAGCTAACAGCTGCCAAACATTCTTGACAGGAGATGAGGCAGATGTCCAAGGACAATCAAAGAGAGAAGAAAGTTTAAGCCAACGTTTGCCTATCTCATATTCTCTACTTGATCCTCTGCCTCAAAGACAACGCACAGCTGTTGTACTTCAAGGTCTATCTGCCTGATCCGAACTCCCACAACCCCTCTCTTGATATTTCTCTTGTCCCATTGGGTTTTGGCATCCTATCAGTCCCCACTGACTCCCTACAGGTCACTTAATTCTAAAGAGTGGGTTTTATTTGGGACTTTTTTTTTCCTTGAAGAAGCAGAATGTTTTGCTCAAAATTCCACAGCATGATAATAGTAAGGCATTGTGTCAAGAGATGCTCCAGGTCAAACCGCAGGGCAGTTTATCAGGAGACATGACATTGTTCCTGAACTAGTAAGTTCTTAGAACTAAGCAGTAATCACAACTTCAAATAAAAAAACAAAAAGAAAAAAAATTACCATTGAAATCGAAATGTAGCAGATTTACTACTTAAGGTTCAGACATTGGCCTTTGTCTAAACTGCTCTTTAGAATGTTAGGATGACTTAAATTTCTACTCATTCTTTGCTTGAAATAGGCATTTATTCCATCCCAATCAGTGAGTGTAATTGCAAGGAATGGCCCGTAATCCAAGCATTCTATGTCGTGTGGTAGACAATAGCATGCATGCCAAGAATAGGTAACTCCCTTTACTCCTGAGTAATGTTGCTAAATACATTAAATAGTATAATCAAGTTTTCCAACACGACTGTCCGGTAAAATCAGCAAAACTGATAAATAATCAAAACTCCAGAGATATTTCTTTCACAGACAATTACCAAGCCATTAACCGTTATTTTTTTTTTAAGGAGATGTTTAGAGGGGAACTTTTTTGCATGTCAGTATAACATAGGGAGAGGGAAGCAATGAAACTAACACACTAGCTGGAAGACAGGAAAAGCCCTTGATGTGTAGGCAAATGATGCCCCTATATTTTATCTACATGTGAAAATACTTGAATACTACACTTTTAACTGATTAGCTTTTAAAAAAAAGAAAAGAAAAAAGAAACCCTCAGTGTGGCATCTTTTTTTTTAAAAGAAGTAATTAGTAGATTTTTAAAAAACATCTCTTTTTAAATAACTCAATATAGAACTAGGGAGCTTTTTGAAAATTACTTCTATTTCTACCCCCACAACTAATTACAGGGATAACTTTCACACATACTACTATTGCAGGTGCAAATATTTAATTGTGTGTGCAAGCCAGGTGGTTAGTTGGCTGCTTAACTACGTGCTCAATTGTATGCCTACAGTTGCCCCTGCAATTAGCTGGGGGTGCAAAAAACAGAGACCTAGCTGAGGCCCTATTAAAAACGTGGCCTACATATTCCACTGCCTTTTATCTATAGTGGGGGGAAGGGTGTTGTTGCACATTTTTGCATTTTATTTTAGCTGTTCAGGGCTGGGGCCCCAGGGAGTCACTTTCTGCTGGCTAGTTAGCCAACTGCAGCTGGAATTTGGCTGATAAGAAGGGTACAACACTATTACATGGCGAGTAATAAGGCCATACCCCATTCTCTTCCACAGTAAGTCCGGGCACTATACCTAGACCCTCTGATAATATCTACTTGGCTTCTTTATTTTAAAGGTCCTTGCTGATGCTTTAGGTTTCCTCTGGGTGACACAGAAGTAATTGATATAGGCGGAAACTTTTGAGGCAGGTGATGCCACCTGATGAGTTCCATAATTCTTTTATCAGCTCTTTTCTTGACCCTTTAAGAATTCAAGTAGATGATAGGGTTGGTTGGTGGGCTAAGGGGTAACAGTGATCTTTGAGACTTTTTGTCAGTGCAAAGGAAGCAGAAGGAGTTCTTAGGAAATGCAATTATGATAAATAACCCAGACTGAGTGAGGAGGTGCCAAGGTTGCAAACTTGGCTATGGCTGTTAATTGCAAAACAGGCAGTGTTTGGTCTTATGCAACTCTGGAGGCAGACAGACTTGGGGAATTCCTATATAGAGCTATACAGGATGGGAGCTTGGTAGAGAGTACTGCTGGACACACTCAACACATATTCCATTTCCACACTTCAAAGGCTGATGACTATGTTCACATCTGCTACAAGGTATTATTGGATTTTTAGATAGAACAATAAATCACCCTCCTTTAACTCTTAATGTTTACAGTTTTTAGGGGGCTTAAGTAGTTCTATAAAATTCAGCCCCTTCTTCCTTCTAGGGTGCCCTCTCCTTAATCTCAGTTTGTTAAACTTCAGTGACTACAGGTTTAGGAATTTAGGTTTGGCTGTTAAGGAATGCTACAATTGTTAAAATTAATTCATTTATTTTTAGTTTTCAACATTCACTTCAATAAGATTTTGAGTTTCAGGAATGCTACTATTTTAAAGCTTAGAATTAGATTATTTAGGGTAGTTCATTTTTGATGCAGCTTGTGTGCTAACTTGAGACTGTATTGCTGGTTGTGAGATTTTAGATCTAGACTTCAAAAGGACCTTAGAAGCTGTCCGTTATTCCAAACCCTCTTGCTTTATAGA
The DNA here is from genome assembly GCA_028627135.1 of Pseudochirops cupreus. Classification (NCBI taxonomy): domain Eukaryota; kingdom Metazoa; phylum Chordata; class Mammalia; order Diprotodontia; family Pseudocheiridae; genus Pseudochirops; species Pseudochirops cupreus. The sequence goes on from CM053582.1 coordinate 472,474,808, forward strand.
TGGGGCCCAATGAGGATAAGTAACTGGCTCACTAACACAGATAGTGAGTGACAGGGATAGGAGAGAACTCAGGTCATTTGACTCTAAAGGTAAGGAGCATGCTTTCTACTGTGCCACATTTTACCTGTTCAGATGGAGTACCCTTGGCTTTTCTGCAGAAAATGCAAGCTCACTTGGCCTTATAGCAGTAAGCAGGTTTTTGTTAGAGAAACTGGCTAGACTGGTGAAAAGGAACTTTTTGACTGAGAACTAGAGAGATAATTGTAACATATGATTATCTACAATGTTTGGGTTCTGCAGCATTTGTACATATAAAGGCTCCTCCAATGGCAGGGACACAGTGGCTGGGTTAGAAAGAGGAAAGGCAAAATATCCAATTGTGGAATTTGTACATTAAATTGATTTGTACAGACATTGGCAAATAATAAGAGCACGAAGGACCCTAGAGACTACTGGGTGCAAACTTATTTTGTAGATGGGAAAACTTAGACAAAGTGAGGTTAAATTATTTGCTCAGGGTCTTATAAATAAGGAAATGTCTGGGGCAGGATTCGTATTCAGGTTTTCCTTACTCTGTGCTTAATGCATTTTACAGAACTAATGCTTTTATTAAGGGATTTGTTCTGTGAAGTTTGGATTCAGTCAAAGGGCTGCACCTGAGGATCTAGAAGGCCATATGTGGCCTCAAGGTCACAGGTTCCCCTCCCACGTAAAGCCATCTGCTTGGCATGGGGAGACTGAAATCTGTTCTCCTAGCATGGCTGCAGCAAGGAGTTTACCTTAACCTCTTTGTTTTTCCTTTGGGTAAAGATGACCTGGAGTCAGGAAAATCTGAGTTCAAATCCTGCTCCATACATTTCCTACTTGTATGACCCTGAGCAAGTAATTTAACCTCTCTTTGCTTCAATTGTCTAATCTACAAAATGAATTTGGACTCAGTGACCTCTATGGTTCTTCTAGTTGCAAATCTTGTCTCCTATGTCCTGCCTCAGTGTCTATGTTTGTGTAAACAAATTCACAGAACAGATTCTACATATCTCATACTTTACCCTTCCCTTTTTGACACAGTCCTGTATTCCTGACATTTGAAGGACAAATCACCTGACTTCTACCTTCCTTAGTTTCCTTAACTAAGGAATGGGGATGAAAATATCACTTAACTCCCATGGCTGATACAAAGATAAAATGAAACATTTTTGTAAAGTGCTTTACAAATCTTAAAGTGCAATGTAAATGCTAGCTATCATTTATTATTATTATTGTTCTTATTGCTATTACAAAGGGGAGCTAAGTGTTTACCTGTGTGATTTAGAAGTTGGAGGAGCTTCTCTCTGACTCTGAACTCAAGCCACATCTAATTATGGCATTTTATTTTTTTACCCCATTCAGGAAAAGAGCAGGTTCTTTTGAGTGGGAGGATGAAAGGGAGTCTACTTTCTGAATCATGTAGCTATTTAATTCAGCTATCTATAAATTGTAGCTTATATGAAGATAACAATCCAGGAAATCTCTTGAGTTGCAGGTGTATAACATGCTTATCAAGCAAGTTCCCTCTTATAACTTGTGAAATAGCCAGCCTCCCTCCCCCCCCCATTACCTCAACTTTCTGATAAGTAGTGGATATCATTTGCTTAAAGTTTTGTTTTTCTATGATGAAATATCTCATACTAAGGTGGAAAAGTACCAGAAGGAGCATTTGGAGCTGCTGGTGTGGCTCACGTTCATTGGGAAAAATGAAATCAGAAACTTTTTTAAAAATGTATTTTATTTTTCTCAATTACACATATAATTTTTATTAAATAATATTTTAAAAAATTTTGAGGTGCAAATTTTCTTTGTCTCTCCTCTCCCCACCTTGAGAAGGCAAGGGATTTGATATAGATCATACATGTCATGCAAAACATATTGTCATATTAGCCATATTGCAAAAAATGCAAACCATAGACCAAAAACCCCCTAGAAAAATAAAGTTGAAAAATTATATTCGATCTTCATTTAGACTCCAACAATTCTTTCTCTGGAAGTGGACAGTATTTTTCATCTCAAATCCTTTGATATTGTCTTGGATCATTGTATTGCTCAGAATAGCTAAGTCATTCATGGTTAATCATTGTCCAATATTGCTGTTACTGTGTACAATGTTCTCTTGGTTCTGCTTACTTTACTTTGCATTGGTTCATATAAGGCTTCTCAGGTGGAAATTGGAAACTTTTGACAGATATTTTTCCCATCCATTTTAGAGATCCAAGTTCTGATAGGATTGTCCTAGAATGATTTTTAAATAAATCTTCAGGGACTTTAGGTATTGCCTTTTGTTTTTCCAGAAAATTATTGAACTATATCACTGAAGAGGTTTTTCTTTTTCCCCCCTAGGTAGTTTTAAAAAAATTAGACCTGAAAGGTAAAGAGCTTTTCCATCTTGGAGTGGGTCCCACATGCTATTCTCTCCCTTGCTGACATCATGATCTTTTAAACGTTCCTATCCTATATAAAATTCTGAAAAAGAAACAGAGTTTTACTAAGGACAAAACAGCAGCATCTGTAAAATATTCTTCCCCTCAGGTCTCAACACAATGTGTAGGCTTTTTTGAAATGAAAATTTATTGCTAAATATTTTGGATCCTCACTTACGTTCTACTGTGCACATAATATACTTTTCTTACTTTACATTTAAGTTGATGATATGTTTCTTTTTATTTTCTCTTCTGTATTTGGCTTCTGGTGTTTGAGTCGAAATAAAAAAAAGAATAGAAAAAATATTCTTCTCTTTGTTCCTTGTGTTGCGTGTGGAAGGGTGGAAGATAGGAGGGGAGCTTTGGGGGCCCTAAGTTAAGAGGGGAGTCCCCTGGTCATAGCTCTATAGCTCTGTTACCTGAAAGGCAAGATGTCCTTGCTATTGGAGCTCAAGTATTATCTTCACTGCTTTAGCTCCTTACTTCCATTAGGAGGAGTTTTGAGGTGAGGCTGCTAAATAGACTCCACCTTGCCCTGGGCAACAGTTTATAGATGAAGTCAGGGGATGCCCACCTACAGCTCAAAGGAGCTGGCCCTCAAAGTATATATAGTTTACTGACCCTTGCTTTAAGTCAAAGTTTCCTGATTTTGCCTTAAGGGAGTTTCAGATACCCATAGGGGAAGGAGAGACGGAAAGGCACCGAGGCAGAGAAATAGGATGCAAGACAGCATAGTGATTATTGTCAATACTGCCAGGTAAGGGAATTGTTGGGACAAGAGACCTTGGCTTGAGCAGTAACTGGCTTGTGAGTCATTTATATATACTTTGCCTTATTTAGGTCAAATGAGAAACCAATAATGATTCAGGGGACTGAAGATGGGAGTGTGTTTGCTTGCCTTAGGGCTTTCTAGTTTATTCTTGGTGACTTGGTATTCTGGGGTAGGTGAATGACTGAGGGCCCAGGATGACTATTAGTCTTTATTTACAGCATCCTATTTCATCGTGGTCTAATGTAGCTCCCATAGATTCTCAATCAGTTAATAAAAATTTAGTAAAAACCTTCTCTCTGCTAGGCCCTTTGCTGAGCCCCGGGGATATGAATACAAAAATGAAATTGACCTTGACCTCAAAAAGCTTACAATCTATTCTTTTGGGAGTTTGATAGAGCACTTACCATGTGGCAGGCACTATGCTAAGAGATTTACAATTATTATCTCATTGGATCCTAGTCTTTTAATTTTTTTATTATATTGGATTGACCTACCCATGAACAATGAATATTTCTCCACTTATTTTGTTTTTGGGTGTGTGTGTGTGTGGGGGGGCTATAGCATGTTCACAGAAAAGAAAATACAAGATATATATATATATGAACTAAACACACAATTATTTGAATATCTTGCCCTTAGCTTCAACAGCTGAGAGTTTGGAGACTTTGAAAATAAGCATAAGATCACAAGGAAGAATAGAAACAGAGTCCTTTGGCATCAGAATATGGAAAGAACAATTTTTAAAAGTAGACTTACATGTGAAGTCCTTCCCATAAATAGCCTATTTACCCCCACTATTTTAAATATGAGGAAACCTGTGTCCAAAGATAACTAAAACCATACAATTGTATTGTCTCTGAATAGCCATGTCTTATGAAGTCAGTCAAAAATTTCTCTTGGGTCAGGTTATTTTGAATATAATGAACCTAAGACAAGAAGTATGACCATCAAATTGTAGCTGTTTTCTTCTTCTCTTTAAGAACTCAGTTAATTGACATATGTAAATTGCTTTTGCAAACCATAAAGCACTATATAAATACCATGTATTGTTAATAATAATTGCTAATCAATTAATAATAATAGCTGGCATTCATGTAGTACTTTAAGGTTTGCACAGTGCTCTACAAATATTATCTCATTTTATCCTCACAACTTCCCTTAATTATTTTTAATTATCCCCATTTCACAGATGAGGAAACTGAAGCAGGTAAAAGTTAAGTGACTTGTCCAAGGTCACATAACTAGTAAGTGTCTAAAGCCAGATTTGAGCTCAGGTTTTCTTGACTCCAAGTCCAGTGCTCTATCCACTGAGCTCAATAACAGTAAATAACTGCATTATGTTACTTGAATGAATATGAGTTCACATCTTTGTGTAGTCATCTGTCAAATGGAAATAAAAGGACCTGAAGTATCTCCCTTACAAAGTTATTATAAGGATCTAATGAGATTATATAAAGCATTTTGCAAACCTTAAAATGCTATAGAAATGTCACTACTACTACTACTAGGTCTCATCAATCTTAAAGCTATTCAAAAGTGGTGCTGGATCAGAAAAGAATTATCTTTTCTTTGAAATCTCCTTTTTCTTTCTCATTCAACCACAAGGAATTGAAAATTGTGGCCAGAATATTTCAATATTCTGTGTGGGACCTCTTGACCCTAAAAACAAACAGATAAGCAAATCAGAGGATTGTTTTCCTTTATCAAGATTGTTCTAGATGGTGAAAACAATTGCAATGAATCTGTAGAATCTTGGAGCAGCTACTAGTTAGTTTTCTTTGGCCTTCTTATAGTTTGTTAACAAAAGAATTAGTGAAAGAAGGGGAAATGAGGTAAATGACAGCCTTTTGGTGCTTCTGAGTAAGAACTTGTCAGACCTTGGTGGTTTGTGCTAAAGAAGACCATGGCTGATATTTAGTGGGGAGACAACATAGTATATTAGAAAGATCGCAGATAGAGAGTCAGGTAAGACTTGAGTCTGAGTTTTGATTCTTACTAGTTGTATGACCTTGTATAAATAAATCCACCTCTTTGAGACTTAAATTCTTCATCTAAAAATCGATGACTGCTTGTCAGATAATGTTATAGGAAGGAATCCTGTCTTATGTACCTTTATTCCAGTGCCTAGTATGCAGCAAATGCTTAAAAAAATGCTTGTTGATTGATTGTTACGGGTTGGACCAAAGTGACCTTTGAGGTCCCTTCCAACTCTCAAATTTTGTGACAGTGTAAATTGTAGAATAGAGGCAATATTTGCACTCCACCAACTAGGGCTGTTGTGAGGGAAAGCAGATTGTAAAAATGAGCAACTCTATTAATCCCCCAATCATTAAAAAACAAACAAAAAAATTCGAACCAATTTAACACATGCTCTGTGTAGTTTCACTTGTCAGAGCTAACCTTAAGACTTCAGTGGTAGTGAGACAGTCAGAACATTTGCATCCCTAGTGTCCTTTATCTGCTAGATCCTCTTGGTTATCACCTCCAATGATCCTCCTAGTTAGAACAAATGAATGTAAGGTTTGGTCTCATTTCTAGGAAGTCCTAGATCAGATTCTTGAACATTAATATGTTAATCTTCAATAGACCCCATATCCTATCAGAATTTCAGTGGTTTAGGATATTAGAATAGTTTTAGAAAATAGTACAGAAATCTCATTGTGAACTTTTGACTCATTGATTTCAAAGGCTGTAATTTATATATTATGTTATATATTTTGGTACCAATCACATTTTCCCTCTATCTTCTTTGTTTCTGTCTTTTCCTATATAAGGCCCTTCCTCATTGCCCCTATTTCCATAAATTAATAGACTATTGATTTTGAGTTGGAAGGAACTTTACCAGTTAACTAGTACAACCCCCTAATTTACATATGAGGAAGCTGTGGAAAAGTCACCTAAATTCTTCAAAGTCACACAAGGAGTAAATAGCAAAGCTAAGATTTAAACCAAGGACCTGTGCCTCCAAATTGGTGTTCTTTACTCTGCATTACAGGAGATGTACCTTTTATGAGTACAGGCTACTTCACTTTTGTCCTTGTGTGCCCAGTATCCTGCACAATACACAGGTTAAGAAATGCTTATTAAATGGAGTGAGGCAAACCTATCTGAGTATAGCTCAGTGATAGACCATTATGGACATTTTTGGGGAAACTTTCCTCAATAAATCAAAATCTACCTGTTTAAAACAGAAATTCTGCTGGAAAAAAAAAGACAATATAGCAAAATCAGTTCATCTATATACTGATTAATTCCTTTTCTAAATGTAAGTGCCTCTATGTAGATACAGCAAAAAGTGTTGTATGTTTCCTGGGTCCAACTGTTCAAAATTGATCTTGAAAAATAAAGGCTTGCAACACTGCTGATCAAACCTATATTCACAAATCCTATAGTAGGAAATCAGAATATTCCCATGAAGTATCTAAAAAAACCAACAACAACAGAACCAAATTTCAGGTTCAGATTTATTAAGGATTATTGAGAAAAAGGCTTGAGAAAATGGTATTAACATTATAAAAATAAACATAATTGAATTCAATCAATACATCAGACAATCCAAAAATGAAGGATTCTGTGCCATTGTTCATGACAATATTGATAATCTGGGAGAGGTAAAGAGTTGATCCTTGAAAGTCATTATACTTCTAATTATGCTTATTATCTCCAAAAATAAAAAAAAAATCAGAAAGAAGATTAACAAAAACCCCAAACAAACTGTTTTCTAGTTATTCCTCTCCACTTTGTACCCAAATGTAGATAAAGGTTTTTCTTCTCACAGCTTCTCAGATGCACTCAAGCCTTAGGCATGGAATAAGAGCAAGACCACAAAGATGCTGCCGGTGCCCATTTCCTATCTGAGCACTGTTGGCTTTTCCCTGCTTGGAGCAATTTTAAGTTTCAGTAGTTGGTGGGCTCAAAGTTAGTTCCATGTTTATCATAGTTTTTATAGGCTCTTTCAAACTCCTCATGAGCCTAAGTAATGAAAGGCAGAGAGTCTGAGGAGAGGTCTTGTTTGTGAAAAGTAATTCTGCATTTTTTTCCCTTCTGTGACCCTATTAAGTAATGGGAAGAAATATAATCTACATATGCTCCTCTTGTTTGCTTTCTCCCCTCCCCATCCCTACCTTTTTCTTCTCTCTTGCTCTTTCTCTTCTCTTCTTGCTTGCCTTCTCCCCCTCACTTTCTTCTCACCCCCTAGATATGATACACACACACACACACATACACACACACACACACACACACACACACTCATATACACACATAGATACACAGACAAAATAATTTTTGAGTATGTTTGCGCAGTATACCTATCCTGTCTGTGCATTAGTTGGACTCTAAATCACTAAATTTCCCCCATGAAAATTATACTAAAGGTATGCATTTGTACCTATTAGAATAGTTTTGTATATTACTCAGGGGTGGAAATAAATGGGAGGAAATGATATGAGATAACACATTTCTGATAGCCCTCTTGACCTGGTCACTATGTAATGGTATGCTAATAATTTATTGGTCATGTTCTCAAGATTTCTATTTATGTCAACTGGTTACATTTCATTCACAAATTGTTGGGCAAAAGTTATCTTTGGGCAAAATTGATCTGACTGCATTCCTATCTGCAAAGATACTAATACCTTGATTTTAATTTTATTCATTATTGATATTAACATAACTTTCAAATGACTTAGAAGCTATTCACTGAAGTAACAGTATTTTATGGTATTTAATACAGTAATACAGATGCATATGAGCATCATAAGTAGCTAAAGATCTACAATACTCACCTTTTGAAATATGCAAAATGAAAGAGATGGACTCTAACATTCTTATATTTGATAAAATAATGATAAAAGTGAAGCTTGGCTAATACAAGAAATATATTTTGAAATCAAATTTTAGGGACCCTTTATTATTTAAATAAATCCTTTGGTAACTCATTAATTAAAATAGAGAGCTTTGATAAAACAAATACCCCTTGCTTATTTGTATTATAAACAAGGATTTTGCATATGATAGATTACTGAGGTTTCTTAAAGTGAGGCACACCTGTACATTTAATACTTCATTGTTCCTAAATGGGTCCCCTTTAAAAAAAATAATTTATGGTTTACATTTTAAATTCTAAGCTTTCCTAAAGGATTTCCCTAGATAAATTTCCCTACTGTGTCAATATGTGGTCAGAGAATGCAAACTGAATGTTATCTTCCTAAAGTAAATATACAGTGCAAAGTGGAAAATTAGATATATGCATATATGTGATATATATATATATATGTAATTCCAAAGTTAATTAACCAGAATTTATCAAATGCTTACTATGTGCCAGATACTGTGCTAGTGAAACAAATAGAAAAGTAAGACATCCCCTGCCCTCAAGGAACTTGGAGTCTCCAAGCCTACAAAAACAAATGGTTTTAATTTTACATTATCTACATTATTTCCTTCCAGTTGTTATGGGAATCTGAAGATCTTCCCTGCCCCTAGGTCCTTTGCTAAAGTGGCTACGTGACCCTGAGGACCCTCAGATATTTGAAAGTATACTCTGTTCCCTAATAGGCTGAATGTGATCATGTGGAGCCTGTGGCGCCAGGCTTGTT
>CM053582.1:472484132-472498458 GCA_028627135.1 Pseudochirops cupreus
TTGTATTGTATTTGATAAAAAAGATTTTTCTATTCCCGTTGATATAATAGTGATGTTCTTATTTTAGCATTAATATGATCTATTATGTTTATTGAACAAACCCTCTCTTCCTGATAGAAATCCAGCCTGGTAATAATGATAATTTCATAATTATATGTTGTTTTAGCCGCTTTGTTAATATTTCATTTATTATTATTTTTTACTATGTATTACAGATATTGCTCTTTAGTTATTTTTCCTTCCCCTTTGTCTGTGTCTGATTTAGTCATGAAAATCATACTTGTCTCCAAGGAAATTGCTTCTTTTTATCTTTTTTCAAACAGTTTATATTATACTGGAATTAATTGTTCTTATGCTTCTTGATCAAATTCATTTTTAAATCTATCTGGTAAGTGGAACTTTTTGTCTTCGAGAATTCATTTATACTTGGTTAAAAATTTCTTAAACTTTATCAAATTTTTGGTTTATAGTTCAGTAAAACAGTTTCCCAAAATTTCCTTGATTTCCTTTTCATCTATTGTGAATTTTCCTTTTCCTTTTCGATGTTTGAAATTTGGTTTTTCATTCTTTTTAAAAGAAATCATATTATCCACCTTAAAGTCTGTTCTATGAATTAAAAAAAAAAAACCTGTCCTGATTTTATTTATTAATTCAGTGTTTTCTCCATTGTGCTAATCTTTTCAATATTTCTACTTTTCTTATTTATTTGGGTTATTTGATTTGTTGTTTTTCTATGCCTTTTTAAGTTTACATGTTCAATTCATTTAGAAAATTTCCTCATAAAAATCTTTAGTTACGTGGATAGTCCTTTAACTATTCTTTTTGCTTCATCCTAAAAGTTTTTTTTAATTGTTTTATCATTTTGATGATAGTATCTCTCATTTCTATGATTTGTTCTTTGACCCACCAGTTATTTAAGCTACTTAGTCTTTGTTTATGTGTTTATCGTGATGCAGCCAGTGAAGGATATGTATATCCTTTTCTGTATTTGCTTTTCTGTATATGTATATGTATATGCTTTTCCGTATTTGTTTATAAGGATAAGGACGTAAAATATAAGGTTAAGTTTGTGCAGTAGTACCATGGTCAACTTAGAAATATATATCTGTCTTTCTATTCCCATTCATTAATCACCAGAGATCTATCTTATTTAACTTCTTAAAGTCTTTTTAAAGTTCTTTAAATCCTTTTTTGTTTATATTTTTCTTAGTTTTTTCCCCCCCAGGAGAGAGATAAACTAAGTTTCCTAATATATGTGGTGTTTTACCTTCTGTTGTCCAGTTCTGATGAGAGTGAGGTGCATGCGATTTTAACGTCTCCAGCTCCTTCAACTGTTTTCTGCATGTTTGTATTTTCTTTTCTTACTTCCTAATTATAAGAAAAAAGATATGTTCCCTTATTCATTTCTTTCTTAGTATATTCTTTATTCTCTCATTTTCTTTTCTTTCAAGACCAACAAAACAGAACAAAAAAAAAACACCTTCTGTCCCCTCTTTCTTATTTAATTCCTTCTGTGACTGTTAAAAAATTTAGGATTTTGTACATAGAAAATTGAGTCAAATTTCTAAGAGTACAAGTCATTCCCTAATTGATAAATGGTCAAAGGTATGAATAGGCAGTTTTCTAATGAAGAAATTAAAGCTATGCATAGTCATATGAAAAAATTCTCTAAATCGCTATTGATTAGAGAAATGCAAGTTAAAACAACTCAGGTGCCATATCACACCTATCAGATTGGCTAACATGACAAAATAGGAGAATGATAAATATTGTAGAAGATGGGGGAAAATTGGAACACTAATGCATTGTTGGTGGAATTGTGAACTAATCCAACCATTTTGGAAAGTGATTTGGAACTATGCCCAAAGGTCTATAAAACTGTGCATACCCTTTGTTCTAGCAATACCACTGTTAGGTCTGTGTCCCAAAGAGAACATACAAATAGGAAAAGGAGCCATATGTACAAAAATATTTATAATAGCTCTTTTTGTGGTGACAAAGAATTGGACATTGAGGGGGTACCCATCAATTGGGGAATGACTGAATAAGTTGTGGTATATGATTGTAATGGAATATTATTGTTCCATAAGAAATGATGAGCAGGTAGATTTCCGAAAAACCTGGAAAAACTTACATGAACTACTGCTGACTTAAGTGAGAAGAAATAGAAGAACATTGTACACAGTTACAGCAACATTGTACGACAATCGTCTTTGATAGACTTAGCTTTTCTCAGCAATGCAATAATCTAAGATAATTCCAAAAGACTCATAATGGAAAATGCTATCCACATCTAGAGAAAGAACTATGAAGTCTGAATGCAAATGGAAACATACTATTTTTCTCTTTATTTTCTTCCTTGTGGTTTTTCCGTTTTGCTCTGATTCTTCTTTCACAACACGACTAATGTGGAAATATGTTTAATATGATTGTGCAGGTATAGCCTATAATCAGATTGCATGCCACCTTGGAGAGAGGGGAGGGGTAAATTTAGAACTCAAAATCTTATAAAAATGAATACTGGACACTAAAATTTAATTAATAAATTTAAAAAATGTTAGGATTTTGTTGGGACACTGTCTCTTTTCCTATTAGAATATGATGTACTTCATGAGTATGTAACTTTTTTTTTTGCTTAAATATATTTACTTTCCTGTTTCTCTTGACTCCTATATTTGCAATTAAAAGTCTCTATTCGGCACTGGTCTTTTAAATAGAAGGCCTCAAATGTCTATTTCATTAAATATCCAATTTTTCCCATCTAGGATTATTCTCATTCTCACATCTTTTCCTCAAGGTCTACTTCTGTAGTCATTCTAGTGAAGATTTTCTCTGTGTGTGTGTGTGTGTGTGTGTGTGTGTGTGTGTTATTGGTTGTTTTTACTTTATAATTTTGTAACTGTTTTTGCAATTACTCTCTTCTTCTGGTTTTCCCTCTTGGCTTACACAATATTTCTTCATAGCATTCAGTTCATTCTGTTTACTCGTATCTACAACATCAGAACTTGATTGCTGCTCCCCTCCCTTTGTCCTTTTTCTCCTTCCTTCCCCTCTCCTCTTCTTTTTATTTTTTTTAATTGTCAAGTCAGAACCTACCCTCTCCCGTACTCTTAGATGGGGTGGTTAGAACTTATTTAGTCCTTACCTATATTTCCAGGGTTCCTGCAACTGGTTTCCACCTGTAATCCACATACACTGAGAGTAATGCTAAGTTCCAATGGTCTTATCGGAACTCTATGGTCAACTCTCCTTGGGCAAGATTTTGCTAAGGGCTTTGTTTCCCCATGGGGTCTCACTGGCCTATGTGCTTCTGCAGACTTTAAGCCTGTTTACCTGAACTTGTGCTGAATATCTTGGCAGGACACCTCTTCTAGTGACTTCTGACTATATCTTTTTGTTCAATCTGAGACTGGATGACGCAACTTATGGATGTTTTTCCTTCGAATTTCATGATAATTTTTTTGTTTTAGTAGCTACCCCTTTTAGATCATTGCAGAAGCATATGTGTAAAAAAAAAAAAACCCAACCAAATAAACAAAAACTTGGCTTCTCTCTGACGTCTTATGCCACCATCTTAATTTTTGTTGTTTTGTTCTTCAGTTGTTTTGGTTGTGTCTGGCTCTTTCTGACCCCATTTAGGGTTTTCTTAGCAAAGACACTAAAGGTGTTTGCTATTTTCTTTTCTGGTTTATTTTGTAGAGGAGAAAACTGACACAAACTTAACTGAGTTAAGTCACTTGCCCAGGGTCACACAGCTAACAGGTGTTTTAGGCTGAATTTGAAATCAAGGGATGAGTTTTACTGACCAGGCCTGGCACTCTATAAACTGAGCCACCCAGCTGCCCCCACCGTCTTAATTGGAAGCCCCCAAAATTTCTATTGTATTGCATCTAGGATTTTATTTTGAATAAATTTAATACTAATCATACCAAAAAACAATTGGATTCTGTCATGTAATCATGAGATTTGAGAGATCTGTATTAACCAACTTAACTGAAGTCTTTACTTTTTCATACAGATGTATGCACATTCTTAGATCATTTCCCTCCAGGCCTATTTTGATATATAACTATTGTCAAAATGATCCAGGCTCAAGTTGGGATAATCCTTGGGATGTAAACTTCACAAGAGCTCACATCATGCCCTTTCTCATTGATCTATACAGTGGCTATTATATTTCACAGAACTTAGGCTCTACCTACATGACTTCAGCAGGATCAGCTATACGAAAAATATTTGATTTGTTTGAGTCAACATGGCAAATTCTAGGCTTTAGAAAGAAAGGATCATAGGATTAAGAGACAGAAAGAGCCTGGCAGATCATCTAGTATAGATCCTTTATTTTACAAATGAAGATACTGAGGCCCAGACAGGTTAATGATATTCCCAAGGTAATAAATATAGTAACATTTTCTTTTGAATCCAAATTCAATGTTTCCACACAATATCCCACTTTCCTGATTATGGAACAGAAATATGTATTTATACATCTATATACACATATGTATATACATATATACATCAATAAAACTGATAATTCAAATGATTTCCATGCCTAATTATCTTCTTTTTAAAATCAGGTTTCTTTGAAAGCTATGTTAACTTTTTTTTTCTGAAGGAGAAAAGGAGAAGTGTGGAAAAAATCCACAGAAATAGACCTCAAAAGCTACTTCTAGCTTGCAACCTTGGGATGAAATTTTCAACCACGGACTGAAATGATTTTTGAATCCCTAGATCCACTATAATTTCCCTCAAATAGTTTCAGAAATCACCTTTTCTCTGGAGTGTCCCTCAAATCAATTTTTCTGTGGACCTCTTGAGTTCACTCCAGATTGATCCATATCATCCTTTTGCTCTATAAGGAATCCATAAAGGATTTTGTTAGCTAATAAAGAAAGCTTGTAGACCATTGAACTAATACTATTTAGGTCAGTAGTAGTAAAGTACCGAGTTTGATTTTTCACTTGTCTTTTTTCAACCACTCCCACCTCACCCTTTGCCCCTACTGTCCAAATAATAAGGAAGACTCTGTGCTCAGTAGAAATGTTGTATGCAAATACAGAGATGCTACATATTGATTTGATTGACATCAGAAAACAATTAAGCATCTATGTGTCTAAGAATAGGAATGGCTGAAGTAGAGTAAGGGATAAAATTGTGCCAACTTGACTTGAACACATATTAGGCCTCAAAAGGCCTCTTCTTAAGAGTTCATATCAAGATTTCATGACAAGAGCTTCAAATCAGATGCTTATATGACAGAATTTGAATATATCATAGATTTCCAGTTTCCAGAGGATCAAAGATTGAGAGCTGAGTGCTTCCACACATACAAAGCATCTTCTTGTTAAATCTTTTGTTCACCATCTTGTTGGAAAGATGCAAGTCTGGAATCTGGCATGAGTTCAACCTAGCAGAGAGATTGGACTTTTCTCGACTCAGATACCTGAACAGACTCATTCCCATCTCCATTTGCTTGCATCCTTTTGTCCCTTGTATTTGGAGTGACCAGTCAAGGAACTAGCAGCATTGGTCTGTGCCAATTCCATGCTATCATCCTTGGCCTGTGGAGGGAGAGGACATTTATTCCCTAGTTCTGGGTGGGTAAGATCCTAGCTTAAGCCTAATGGATGTCAGTTGTTCTCTCTCCTACCTCTTCTTGCAATCTTGTCTTTATCCACCTGAGTTTTCTTTTTCCTTTGTCTTTGGAAACTTATCTCTACTGCTAAAATATTCTCATTATCCTGGCTCTGTTTACTTCGTGTTCTTTCTTTCTTTCTTTCTTTCTTTCTTTCTTTCTTTCTTTCTTTCTTTCTTCCTTTCTTCCTTTCTTCCTTTCTTCCTTTCTTCCTTTCTTCCTTCCTTCTTTCCTTCCTTCCTTCCTTCCTTCTTTCCTTCCTTCCTTTCTTTCTTTCTCCAGTAATGGAAATCTGGCGCTTTCCAGAAGAAAAATGTTCTTCATTACTATCTTCAACTGTGTGTTCTTTTAACATTCTCTTAATACATTAGACTAGAAGGTGGAATTGGAATACTCCTATTCCTCAATGCTACTTCCAAACCACTCCTTGCCACGACTTGGCAATCTCACCTCCTTTGATTTTCATACAATTTATAATACATCAGTCACAGTCATCTACTACCCTCTAGGTATTTCTCCCTGTTATCACAAGGACACAGAATGTGTTCTTCTTTTCCACAACTCCTGTCATCATTCATGGGGAATTTAATAAACATGTTGACTGTTCCACTTGAACATCCTGACTTTGTTCACCAATCTTCTTAACTTGCAAACCTACATCTTTACTACACTTTATCTACTTATAGGTCTTATCTGCCCAAAGAGTTATTATTCTCTTACTTTCTTTCATCTTTGTTCTCTTCTTATTCACTGACTTCTTTCTGATCACTTCCAAATCTACCCAGGCTATCCTCTAAATTTATTGGTTAAACTCTTAAGCAAGGGTTGTCTATACTCATTACATCCATTACATTTTTTTAGGCCCTTGCCGCCTAGTTTCTGATTCTGTCATTTAACTGAATCTTCTCTAAGACTATCAATGATCTCAACTTCAAAATCCTATGGTTTTAGCTAATCTGGGGGTACAAAAAATGGTAAAAAAAATCCATCTTATTTTAGAACATGTGTATTGGTTTATGACTTCTATAAAACTTTAATATACTTAAAAAATTAATGGCTTTTTTTCCATCCTAATTTTATTTGATTTTTCTGCACATTTTGACACTGTCCACCTCCTTTATTCTTTTTTCCTTCCATGACTTTTGTGGCTCTTCTGAGTGATTTATCTTATCTGCTTGTGAAATTCTGTTCCTTTTGCATCAGCATTATTCAATTCCTACCCACTAAATATGAGTACTTCTTAAAGCTTTGTCTTGCCTCCTTTTCTCTGCTCTCTACACTCTGTCTTGGTGATTTAATAGCTCTCAAGGCTTCAGGTGTCTCCTAAAACAGGGCTTCTTGAACTTTTTCTTTGGGAGACCCCTTTTCCTGTTTGGCAGAATTTATTGGCATTGCATGGCCTAAGGGCATATGCTCATGCTCTGTGTTCAGAACCAAGACTGAAATGAAGTTACACGATGCAACATGGACCAGCGCTACCAGAAGCACCTTGGATTCGTGGAGCATTTGAGTTTTAATTAATTTTGTGATTGTTGCACATTCAGAAACCTTTTATTATTGCCATTTTTTTCTTGACCCCATATGGGGTCACAGCCCACAGTTTAAGATCTGTCCTAGAAGATGATTATTCTTACTGGATACCTCTAATTGGATGTCCAATCTGTATCTCAAATTCAACACGTCCAAAATAGAGCTTGATTAATATCTCCCATATCTCCCCCCATCCCAAAATCCTTCATCCTACTTTGCTTATTCCTTGTTAACCCTCAACCCTAGACTGTTCCTACCATCTACCTTTTCTGCACATATCCATGTGCTCTTAGCAGTGATACAAGTCATATAAGTATGTTATCTGAATCTGCTACAAATTTATACTACATAGCAGAAATTTATCTATTATCAACTAGGCCTTCATTGTGACAAGGCAATCCTTTTATTCCTCACTAATTGATTATTGCACTCTTCATAGTGATGACTCAAAATCAAGTCTTCTCTTTTCTTGCCTCCCATATAACTCCCCCAACAGAAAAACTTGCCTCATACACTAGGAAAAAAAATATAGACATCATTCACAGTGAATATCTTTTTCTCCCCTTCTTTAAGTTCCTTGATATTATCCCCTATTTTTTCTTCTTCTGCATTAGTTTATGTTTTATTCACATAGGGCAATCCTTCTACATATATCATTGATTCCATCCTTTCCTGTCTCTTCCAACAGACTGCCACCCCGCTCATCCCCTTTCTCTAATCTTTAATTTCCCTTCCCACTAACTCCTTTTCTGCTATTTACAAACATGGGAAAGGTCTCACTCATCTTTAAATAAAACCATAACTTTATCCTGCCTTTCCCTTAAGCTATCATCCTATATTTCCCTTTCCTTTAAAATCAAACTCCCTGAAAAAAAAAAAAAGAAAAAAAACCTGGTCCATTCTTGTTGCCTATTCTTCCCTTCTCACTCCTTAGTCCTTTGGCATCTGATTTCTGACCTTATCCCTTCTTCCTGGAAGGTCTCTCTCTTTTGGGTTATCATGACACTGTTTGCTCTTCTTCTCTGTCTCTCTCCTGATGTATTTCTCTGTCTCTTTGTCTCTCCCCACTATCTTTGTCTATCTCTTTCTCTATATATCTCTGTCTCTATATGTCACTCTCTTTGTCTCCCTTGTTTGGGAATCAGAGGGCCTGAGTTCAGATCCTGGTTTTGCTTCTTTCTTAATTTCTGACCTTGGTCACATCACTTCATTTGCCTGGACATGACTTTCCCCACCTGTACATGAGGAACAATAGAAGTTTTCTAGTTTCCCAAGGTTTCGTGTCTGGAAAAGCTTTACTTCATAATTTTACAAAATCTGGTCATACTAATGCACATGAGGTTTGTGTATGGTCCAAGGAAGAAAATACAGGATTTGGAGACTGAAGACCTTTATGTAAATCCTGACTCTGGTTTTTTTTTCCTGGATGAGCTTGGGCAAGTTACATAACTTCTCTGAGCCTCCATTTCCTCATATAACAAATGAGGAGGTTGGACTAGATGACCTCTGAAGTTACTTACACCTCTAAATCTATGATCCCATGATCTTCAGAAACACATAGTTAATACTGGACGGAATAAATTGATAGTAGTTATCTATTTAATTGTGGATAAAGATGTGTATTTAGGGATGCGGAGAGAGAAGAGATTATTTCCAAATCAAACCCATCATATTACCCTGGTACCACAAATTTGTTTTGAAGGTACTGCAGTTTTTGGCAACTATTAAAAAGTATTTTTTAATTATTAATTTTTTTTCACTAGAAAACAAAAACTTTGTATGTTGAAATGACTAGCAAAGAATTTGGGGACTTCTTGTGTAATGTTTTCTTATATAAACAAAGTGGCAAAAAAAAATTCAACAAGAATAGTACATATTTCTCTAATACAAGTTTCTTATCTTAAAGTCTCTTGCAGGTAAACTGTTAATTGTTTTCCTGGTGAGCTTCAGGCTAGAGCCAGCTATTTCCTCTCTCTGCCTAAAGCTCACCATAGTTGGAGCTACTATGACTAAGTAGGCAAATTGGGAGAAGGAAAATCAGTAATGGAGATGAGGGGCTGAACGAGATCATCCTTATTGTACTCAACTGTATTTCATTTCCGAGTAAGTGGTTCTAACTAGACAACAGATAGTATTTTCCAAGGTTTAAGCAAAGCTTTTTCGTGTGATGTGTATTTATTACTCTCCTTCAACATTTAAAGACTTGGGCAGTGGGAGAGAGATGTGGCATATCTGTAAAAGCTGGAGAGCCGATGAAATCTCAGTCAGATCTGTTATCTCTCAATGCTTTAAAGGTCTTCGACTGGGAGATTAGAGAACAAGGTTACTGTGACAATTTGTTTACACGCAGGGAGAGATTAAGATCTCGTTGAAAAGGAATAAAAATAACATCATCTTGAGCTGTCACAGCATGAGACCCATTGTAATCAACACTGGTCTGATTTCAGGGATAATTTAAGACCAATTTATTATCTTAATTAAAAAAAAGAAGAGAGAATTCAATGTTTCAGATGCCAGTTGGATCGTTAGGAGATGATGCCCCTGGAGGATCCACACACAAAGTAGTGTGAACATGAACAGGGTTCCAAAAATAAATTTCCCCTTGCTGATAAAAATACAAAACTTTTAAAAATAAGCACCAGCATCAATAATATTCTCAACAGCAAAACCATTCCTTTACTTCTATTTTGTGACACTGTTTATGAAATTGACAGACGGTCACATATATTGAATTCTCATCAATGCTTTCATTTGGAGCCTTCATTGCTTTCTTGATTTTCAATAGCCTGCTGGCAAAATTTTGTGTTCTTCCATTTCCTCTGTTTGCTTTTTCCGTCTGCCTATGAAACCTGCTGCCTATATAATCTTTGCCTTCCCTTATCCCTTATTTCCCCGGTCTCTTTCCATGGGACTCTTTTCTGCCAACTGAGCGAAAATATGAACCACACAACTACAGTTGGAGGTGGGGAGTGGAGAGTATTGTGAATCACTATACTCGCTCCCGCCCTACCCCCCCCAATGTTCTTGTGCCCAGTGCATGTCCTCACTCCTGGCTCTCACCACAAAAGCGACAACAACCCGCCCAACCCACAGAATGAGTAATCTTCTCACAAAGAGCCCTTTGAGAGGACAAAGTAGTTGCAGTAAAGGAAATGTCCCACTGGGAAACCAGGTGGACAGCAAACACTCACTTTCCATTACAAATGAGTTCAAGGGAAGCAGCCACCCCAGCATGGGATGGCCAAATCCATCCAAAGCCATTTTCGACCATCCCACTCATTTGAAAACCAAACATGTATCCTTTCCACTCTCCCCCTCCCCTTGTTTACAAACACGTTTACAAGTACTTTGATAGGTGACCTTATTTACTTAGTAACCTGTGGATTCATTTATCTTGAAATTAGCAGGTAATGAAGTGGAAAACCTCAACAGCCCTCCCACTAATTAACATGATAATAAGATTGTTTTGCTACAGAGGTACAATTAGCATGTATGAGCTAGAGGGGGAGAAAGATCAATAAAATGTCTGAAGGGTACTACTAACAGGTCTCAAGAATAGAACAAAGAAAAGGAGCTTTATGGGAGGAGAGGACTAACAACAGCTTATAAGGTTCATCCATTTAAACATACCTAAATCTGTGCATCTGCCCAAGTTAAAATTGTTTGCCAGCCTTCTTGACAGGGGAGGCAGGCTGAAAAGAATCATAAAACATACTCTCTGGTGCATGTGAAATGAGTTGAATTTGATAAGGAAGGAAAAGATTTTGTTGACAGTTTCAGATGTGCAACTTGAAAATGCTTTAATTGAAAGGGGGAAAAAAGAGAAGAATGTTGGCAAGTAATTATGTCCATAAAATGGTTCCATTTGCTCTTTTTTCAAACAAGTCAAACAGCTCAGATATAAAACTTTGAAAAGAGATTCTTCTCATATATGCAGCCTCAACATACATTTTCATGAGGAACTTTAACACACAAAGTGCACATCTCAAATATTTATTTATTCCACAGACTGAGGTGTGCAGAGTAAATAAATATGACTTTAAAAAATTGCCTCAATATGTATTTACCCAGTAGACTAGTTTCTTAGGTAAATTACATGGATTTTGGTAACCTTCCCTGACACTTTGCCTTGATTTTAAACATACACAAACAAGGAATTTAAATGTCCAAAGTGTCTAAATAACCTAATTGAACTTGTGACACAAACCAGGAAGTGCCAGAATACTAGAGTACAGGGAAGTTGTAAGGACTTTTTAGAAGGGTAATAAAATGATGGAGAACTTTTTAAAGATCTGCAACAACTTAGAGAATAGCATAGAGAATAGCAGATAGACAAAAAGATGAAGAAATGGATGATTTTCTATCCAAAATCCTCCTCCTCAGCCAGGGTATTATCTGTATATATTTTCACCTTCTTGGATTCCCACCAAAAAGTACTTGCATCAGATTTTGTATATCCTTTATTAAAATTAATAATCTACATATGAACAAAACTAGTATTCTCTACCAACTATGTTGTCTTGGTTCTTTTGAGGATAATAATTCTAAAAACACTGTCTCTACCACATCTTTTGTCCAAAATGAATTTTGCATATTTTGGCATGTGGCTAGAGGAAAACTTCTTTCACTGATTTGGAAACACGATGATCATCTCTGAATCAGCAGTCTCTTGAGATGCTATAGTCTAAACAGGGTGACCTTTGCATTCTTTGTAGTAGTCCAAGGTGCTAATTTTTCATTTTGGACATCCCTAAAGTAGTGGGTATCTTTAGTTCCTTCCAATTGTCTAAGACTTTCCTCATATGTGACTTGTGGAGAAGATGAGTGTTGAGAGCTCATCAATTCAAGGATAGATTTGGATTCATCTTGGACATTAAATTAGCATCTACTGGTTCAGGAAAACTCAACAATCTGTTTAGGATTAAAGCTCATTTTTAATTTAAAGAGTTCTTTCCTAGCACATATCTCTACATGAACTTCTTACTTTGAGAGAGAGGAGAATGCTTCTTGATTGTGAGTGGCATTTGTTTGATTTTGTTAATTGCTTCAGGTTTTAATTTGGAAAGGTGATGGTTGCATTTGTTTGGAGGTAGCAGCAGTGTAGCTAAGGAACACAAGAGAGGCTAAGAATTTCAGCTGGGAGAAGCTGAAACTTTCTGCCTGAGCAGTCATCCCATTAGACATTTTACAACCAATGGTAGTAAGGCTCAATCGCCTACTGTGTGAAGGTAAACACCAAAGAAAGCTTTGTACAAAGAACCCTGGGAAGAAAGAAAAAGGAAAGATTTGCACACACACTGTACCTTTCACCTAAAGTCAGTTGCAGTGAATATAATTGTAAATCTACTTCCATTACCCCACATAGAACTAGTGAAAGACTGCTTTATTATTTTGGTAATTCACATCCGCATTAGGAGATTTACCATAACCAGTGGCTTCTATTTTAGGTGAGAAAAGAGTGGGGGGGGGGGGGAGGGATGCTACCCTCTTTTGTCTAAAGGAATACCTAGCCAAGTTTATGGCTTTATCTGAGATTCCCAATCTTGTATCTCATTTTACTTTAGACTAACCTGATTGAAAAATAGTAAACTCTGCCGAGCAAGTAGGACATCTATTTTTTAATAGCTGTTTTTTTTCCATTATAACATTGTATATTTCCAACTTTTTTGAAGTTGGGATATTATTCATTTCCATGCTTTCACATAATGTTACCCACCCCAAAAACTTTGTATGGCATACGTTTGTTTTTAAATTGGTGAATTCAAATTGATTTTCATTGGAGAAAATATTTCATTATTTTAAATCGTATTTTAAAATATCTAGATGCCCTGACAAGGAATTGTAGACAACCAGGACTGAGAATATCTATGGTAGGGGGAAAAAAGATTGTAAAGACCTCGGGCTAAGTCCTTATCCTGCAGAGAAATCCCTTAGAGTAATATAGCTTAGATTCAGATCCAAACTTTTCATCTGTGAAAAATTAAAACAATATGGAAAAACCCAGGAGAATCAGAATCTGAATTTATTTCAGAGAAATGTTTGTGAGTTCTGAGAGGTAGCCGAAGTGTTTCCAAAATGGGATCATCTTAAGTTGTATTTGAATTTAAAAAAAACAAACAAAAAACAAAATCTTCTTAGGCAGCTGAGAACCAAAGACCTCTACAATTAATCTTCACTAGTTGAACTATCACGGGTCTATTTTTAAGAGAGGGAAACTGAGGCACATATAGGCTTACCGTACCAACGGTTGTTGGTACAACTTGTAATACAAACTGATTTAGGATTCTCCTTATTTCTAAGCCAGTGGTATCATCTGCAAAATGCCTCTCTCCTCAGAAATGAAGAATATTTAGACTGATGGTTCCCAAAACTAAGTTGCAGAATGAGATGCTTAACATTTTACTATTTGGGTTAGGACTTTGCAAAAGGTGCTCAGTGCAGTCTGAGGAGAGGAAATGGAGAGTAGTGCTTTAGTTTGTCTTTGCTGGCTCTCTTAGAGGAATGTCCAAGTTGGTTTCTAAAAATAAATAAAGGATTTAATGGGAGGGGAAGGATGATATAAATTTAACCTAATATGGTTTCCTCATTCCTTACTAAGATTTCACATGTGACAAGAAATTTTTAGAAAGGCTCCTATGAGCTTGTAATAAGTAGTCTTTTTGGCCTAGATTTGTATCTTCCTTGAGAATAGATGTAATTTTAGAGTTGCTTTTAGGATTTTTTTGTCTTTCTCTGCATATTCCAGGGTACAATAGGGATCTTGTCTCAAGGTGTGAAGCCCTTCCATATTTATAAAGTCATGTCTCCTGCCTTGTATCCTTGTAAAGTATCTAACATTAGTAAGAATAAAGCCTCAAGACTGCTCTGAGGATACAAACAAGGTCTTATTGTTATCTGTGTGGGGAGTTTGGGCATTTTTGGCTTTACCGCCTGTGTTTGTACAGCTCTGAGGAGGTTGCTTAACAGTGTATTTCATTCCAACTATACATTTTCTCAGGAAAGATGCTTTACCGTTTGAAGGACAAACAGGGTGGCCCAGGTTTCAGATTTCCCCAGCAGGGATTCATCTCTCCCAGGAAGGCTGGAGTGAAGTGTGTGTGTGTGTGTGTGTGTGTGTGTGTGTGTGTGTGTGTGTGTGTGGTTGCTGTGTTCAAACTG
>CM053582.1:472498558-472521038 GCA_028627135.1 Pseudochirops cupreus
CCCCCCCCCCCCCCCCCCCCCCCGCATTGTTTCTAAAATGATTCATTTGGAGTTCAGGGCAGTTTTAGAGAGCAAGCTACCAGTGACTGACCCCTATTCCTTTTTTAGAAACACTGTCAGTTTAAGGTATTAATTCATTCAAGCTCTTTACCATGATAAATAACTTCAGAGCACTTGCCATGTCAGAGACAGAATTAGGATGGGAATGCAGAATGCTGTAAGGAAAGTGCTATGTGCATAGGGATAGGTATGTTTGAACTCTATGTGTAACTGCTGAGAATACTATAGTTTTAAAATGTAAGATCCATTTTGTTATCCCCTAATAGATGCATTATTGGGATCCACAGTATTCTTTTACTATTTATTTTATGTTTAAGAGGAGAAGGGTCTAAACCTATTTTTCATCAGTTATAAAGGATCCTTCCAATGGGAAGAATCCTTTCACCATTCAGCTCCATAGCTTATAGTCTTAGAGAGATAGATGTCTAGTGCATTGAGAGGTTGTATTTTACCCATGATCACTCAGATGGTATGGGTCAG
The DNA here is from genome assembly GCA_028627135.1 of Pseudochirops cupreus. Classification (NCBI taxonomy): domain Eukaryota; kingdom Metazoa; phylum Chordata; class Mammalia; order Diprotodontia; family Pseudocheiridae; genus Pseudochirops; species Pseudochirops cupreus. Next base: position 472,499,099 of record CM053582.1, read on the forward strand.
AGGCAATACTTGAAACCAGGTCTTCCTAATTCTAAGACTGGCTCTGATTTTGCATTGCTATTCTTTCTTTACTGAAAATAGCACAATAATAATTTCTGTTTTGTTCAAGGTGATGCCATTTCACAAAATATTTTATATCTAGGATTTATGTTTCATTTGATGTAATTTAATTGTTCTATAACAGTGTGATTAAAGGTATAATTTCTTAATCACCATTCTGATTATGAATATATATTATTAATAATAATAACACTTTAGAATAATATTTGCCTATCTTTTTAGGGTTTATGAGACCATTTCCCAGGAACAACACTGTGTAAGTAAGTTGTATCTCTTACTTTCTGTATTTTATGAGTGAGGAAACTGAGCTTCATAGAGATGATTTGGATTTATGCAGAATCATGCTAGCTGAGTCTAACTTCTAGGTAACTACTATAGCCATTGTACCTTGTCTTCTGGAAGTATCTGGAGAAGAGTATGATTCCTCAAGTAGCATGTAGGATAGGGAGCTTATTAAACCTATAAACTGAAGTCATCTTTAGCTCTGTGCAAGGGGAGAGAATGACCCTTCCTTCCTTCCTGGGTGAAGTGCCTCTCTACAGTGGCATTACTCACTAAAATAAAGCCACCATAGGAGGTGTAGTATAAAAGGGTTAGCAATGCTGACTGATATTATTCCAGGAGAACGGTGACCACTCCTGACTGCCCAGTCCTAAAATACTTAAACACAGCAGCTATGTAGGTTTTTGGCTCCATTTGAGCAAAGAACCCAAAAATCACATAGAAGAAAAATTATTTTTCTTTCTGGTTTTGAGAGGTGACTTTTTGTGTTCTTCTCTGAGGTCCTTTTGGTCTGTGCATATACACATACATCCATGCAGTTTATTTTTTGTAATGAAATTCAATGTAGTCAACCTACATGAAGCTTATTTTGACAACCTATTATTAGCAAAGTGACATCGTGATTTTTAGGTGAAATATATGTGCTATTTGTATTTTAAACTAAATGGTATGTACACAAACATATACCTTCATATTTAAAAGATAGCAGGGGCATAGTAGATAGTGAACTGGCTTTGAAGGTAGGAACATTTTGGTTTAAGCTCTGCCTCTGACACATTCTGGCTGTGTGACCCTGGGCAAGTTTTATAACATCTCCATGATCTGGGCACCTCTCTAAGACTATAATTTCATGAATAGTTGTTGATCTACACTGGTAGACAGTTTCTTCACTAGGAGTTCCCTAGACCATTGAATTCACAGGCTAGTCCAAACAAGACAAAATGAGATGAGACAGACATAACCTTCAGAACCTGGCCCCATTCTACCTTTCCAGGCTTCTATCTTACTCATGTCCTCATACCCTGCTATTGAGTGACACTTGTTTCTTGAATGAAATACTGTGTCTCTTGGCTGTTGATATTTTCACTGACTGTCCCCCAAACTGAGAATGTTGCCCCTCCTCATCTCTACCTTCTGGCTTCTCTGGCTTCTTTCAAGTCCCAACTAAAACCCCACCTTCCACAGGATGCTTTTCTTGGTCCCACTTTTGATTATTTCTAATTTATCTTGTATGCAGCTTGTTTGTACAAAGCTTTTTTCATGTCTCTGCCATCAGATTGAACTCCCTGAGAGCAGGGACTGTTTGTTTGTTTGTTTGTTTGTTTGCCTTTCTCTGTATCTTCTGTTCTTCTTGGCCCAATGCCTGGTACATACTAAGTACTCAATAAATGTTTGTTAACTGATATGTTCAGGCAGGGTTATGTAAATGACATTCATTTCAGATGACATGTCATCATGTTTGGATACTTTTCTTGTACCTGGTTCACTCCTTGGCACTAAAAATGTAGCCTTAACTTTCTCAGCTTCCTTTTAATAAAGTAAAAGTGTAGTGACTGGTTTGAAAGAATTACCTAGTGCCCTTCCTGAGATACCTAATTTCTCTCTTGGAGGCATATAAGATGAAGTCAAGTCTGGGTTGAGCAAAGCCGGAAATGAAATCTAGAAAATCTTCTAGTAATGGAACAATGACAGAACCTTATCTCTTGTTTGAAAACCAGCTGATCAATGTTTAAAAAATTCATACTCCGTGACTGTGCGGTGCTGGAGTTTTGAACCACAGAAATTTTTGAAGAACCTTTGAAAAGACATAGAGGGAACTTGTTCTGTATCAGTGGCAAGATTACCTACACTGATTAAATTATAAAACCTTAAAATCCTGAATGATTATATCTGGCTGACTATGCAAACAAACCAATTGCATAGAAATCAGTGAGCCACAGGCTGAAAAATAGGAACAAATTGCTCTCTTTTAAGGTTGATTCACTGGTTACATATCATTACAGACTAAGGCCCAGAATCTAATCATGTGATTATCAAGAAAATGGCATTTATTCAGTTTATTCGGAATTCCTGACACTTTTTTTTTACATTCCATATATATTATTTGGATGAACATTTTTTTTATCAGAGTTCAACAGTGTCATGCTGCTATAAAAACATTGACTCTGAGGGTACAATGGTTTTCCTTTTCCAAGTTTGATAATTGACACTAATAAATTGGTCTTTTCCAGAACTTTGGTTCTGTGTCAATGTGTTTAAGACTTGTGTTTAATATTCCCAAATTAGTAAACAGTGCTATGATGTGGATATTTCCAAATAAAAGATATGATGTCATGAATTCCTTCCAGTTAAATACATCTGGCATCCTGGCAGAATTATAAAGCTCTGGATATAGAAGAAGCAGTTGGTAGGATGACTGCAGGTCAAAGTATTGTTGATTGTATCTCCTATATTGTCAATGATCACATATGTCCTATCAGTGAAATTATTTTATAGAATAGATACTGATCCTTCTTTGACTAATGTGTAATGCTTAAGGGATGATTTGAATAGGGTCTGTCACCTCCCTAGGCATCAATTTCCTCACCTGTAGAATGAAGTGATTGGAATAGATAAAGTCTAGCTCTAAGAGTTTACTAACTCTTCTTCAAAATGAGTAAATAAAATTAACCTCAGGTTTTTTTTTAAAACAATTGTATGTGTCATATAAATCCTGTATTCTTAATCTTGAAAATAGAAATATTATAAGATCATCAGCATAAGTAACTTCTAATAGGTCTCAGTAGACCAAAACAGGTTCTTGTACAAATCATTCCTTTTAGACCTTGATGTTATGAACTTTGTCATTTATGTTGGTAGGGTCATTTGACGATTACTCAATTCTACAACAAATTCTAACAAAAAAAAAACTATAAAATGGATTGTTCAGTCAGCTAGGGAATGGAAGTAGATGACAGACCTACATGTAATCCTTTTGGAGGGAGTCAGCCTTTTAACTTGACTGATGAAATTATATCTAGATCTAGTCGATTTTGGACTTCAAAGGCATTTTTCCCTACTTAGGGCATCCTGGATGAAGGGCGTATGCTATTTGTACCAAACTCCCAGGCTCAAGTGGTTTGCAAATTGACCCCTTTGTAATAGGTTAAAGGTTTCTTGCTAGATAACGGTGGTTCATTTTGATTAATTATGTCAGGGAATTAATGTATGATTACTAACTTTTAGCAGACTCTGCTCTTTCTGACCTCGAGCTGCTTGTTTGTATGGCTGGTTGTAATTTTCGACCGATGGGTTAGAAGAGGTCACTGTGTGGTCAGCATATTTTAAACAAAGAAAGAAAAAGAGAAGCAGAGGCCTCAGACCTGAATGGACACACTGCAGTTCACAGCCTTGACAGGAGAGATTTGTTAAGTGTTTTAACAGTGGGTTTTTATATATTTACTCTTTCCAATAAAAGATTCTTCAGCCGAGTGGAGAGTAGACCTGAAAAGATGTGGAGAATAATTTAACAGTTGAATGTTAGTCCATAAATTTCACTTCATACTGTTTTCAATGGAATAGAACCTTGTTAAAGATTAAATTAGGCAGAGTTGAGTCTTGTCTTTTGATTGGCTGAGAGAGCCAGAATGAAGGAATCTTGTTAATGAAGTGCTGGAGTGGTTGGCTTATAAAGTTCTAAACACTTGTGAAAGAGGAAGCATGGATAATAAAATGATACTACACTTTATTTTTTTTTCTTCAAAACTGAGGGAAAATAACCAATCTAACTTTTGATTTTGAATCCTACAATATATAAAATTATTTTGTTCCTTTGCAATTGAAGTAGAATAAAAGGATGGAACTGGCATTAACTAATAATGTTGATGGCCCACATTCTACTCTCACCTATTGATGCCCAACTGCCTCAGACTTCCACAATGAGATTAACTTCTGTGGCTTTGTTGTCTTTAATAGGAGCTATGCATGTTTGTGGATAGATTTAGGCCCTAGGGTGGTGATCAGGTGCTGAAGGGTTTGCCCCTAAAAAAGATCCTCACTCTGCCATTGATATTACTCTATTAAATATCTCCATTGAAAAGCACCATGCTTGATGTGCTGTTTTTGTTTTTCAAGTAAGAACATAGAGAGATGCCCACCAATCACTTGGAATGAAGAGAGAAATCCAAGAGAAAGGGAGACTCACTAGAGGAAAAGAAAAAATGGGGGAGGGGTTATCAAGGAAGAACTGGGACAGATTTTTTTAAGGTTAGAGAAAACCAGAAAGAGAACCAAAATGGTTTTGTTTTGGAACAGGAGTCACATACCATAAAACACAGGATTAAAAACCACAGATAGCTAAAAAGTCAGAAAGAATTGGAAAGATATTAAGAAGATCCTATGGCTAGTTTGTTAATGCTCTAAAACATTTCATCTATAAGAGTATTTGGAAATAAATTAAGCGTTAACATTTAGATTTGCTTTTGTTAAGCCAGGAGCAGATTGGAAAAGCAATGCAACTTTTTAGCAAGAGGCATGCCGACAATTGCTGATCTTCCATAGCCTTTATGGACAACATAATCACAATTACTGTATTTCAAAAAGCCCCTTTCAAAAATTAGAGGTGTTGATGACTTTAATGGGAACATAGACCATTTGTCGGTTCCATTATTGCAATTACTGTCTGGCTTGGTATCTTCTCTCTGACAATGGCTAATGTTGTATACTTCAAAAGAAGATATAAACCCCCAATAATGCACTTATGGTGCAATTCACATCAAGCTCCTCTTTTTTTTATTCTGTTGTACTTTCTCCCCTCCCCCTAAACACATACACTATGATGAGTCTGCATTTCCATGATTTAAATAGGTGGTCTTGCACTTGGAGTATCTCCATGAGGGTGGACAGCAGCAAAGAGAAGGCCATAAGATCATAAATCCTAGGCTTAGAGGGGACAGGGAGAGGTCACCTCATCCATTTCCTTGTCCCCAGCAGGATTGCTCTTAAATCATACCACAGATGGTTGACTATCCTAGTATTAAAATCTTCCTAGGGAAAAAAAAAATCCTTAAATACCCTTTATAGCCTCTTCTAGTTTTTAAAAACAAGGTTGAAAAACATTTTCTTTTCTCTAACCTGGGTCAATCTTGCTTCAGTTTAAATCTATGTTTCCTTGGTGTAGCTAGATGGTAAGCACCTGTTTTTTTTTCTTTCTCAGTAAAGCTAAATCACTGAATATATTTTGAAAATATTTTTCTCTCTGAATGCTGAAACAGCATACCTCATACTTGGTCAGTTTATTTTGACTGTAGAAAATATTGTTATCATTCTTCTATTATATTTTCTATGAGACAACACATAAGTGAGCAGACAGGTCCAGATATGAGCTCCATGTGGGCAATTTGCTTCAGAGCCACTCATCATTGAAGCTAAAGGTCAGTTTTCATTCAGGTTGGGAGAGAGAGTTGATTATTTGCAAACTGTGTAACAATTTTACACATATTGTCCATTTACTTCCTCGGATGGAATGCATTGAAGTGCAGTTTCTAAGGCTGCCTTTCGTCAAAGTGAAGATATGGCTAAATTTCTCTTTATTTATAATGGCCTACAGTTTTTATGGCATGTTAAAGTTTGCATAGTACTTTGCATGTGTTGTATCACTTGAATCTCACAACCACTGTGTGAACTGAGTAAGGCAGGTGATATTATCCCCATTTTCTAGATGTGAAAATTAAGGTCCCTGAGAGGTTAAATGATTTACCCATGACTACCTAGTTAGAAAATGTCCAAGGTGGAATACAAACCCTGTCCCTGAGATTCCAAATTCAGCATTCCTTCAGCATTAAAATTGTCCACTCTGCTATTGGTTCATGCTTTTTCCAAGAAGATTTAGGGAGCAAGGTGGAGAGATGGGCATGAAAAAACAATTAATCGATTTGTAAATGTAGCAAACCCTAAGAGGCTGTTGTATTAAGCCAACTGATTTCCTAGAGTTTGAACGATTTGGTCAATTTCATAGGTGAGTGCTTCTCCAAAGGTTATGATATCCATTTCTGCCTATCCATGCAAATATTTAGTGACGTAATATCAGTAATTATTCAGTTAGAGCTATTTTACTTGACTTCTACTCTTCCAAGGTACCCTTTAATTTGCTGGAATCAATTCAGCAGCTTTGAATATACCTACTCTACCCAATGGAACAAACTGAGTCTGGTAGACTCTAGGGAAAGATCCAAGGGGCTTCCCTGTACAGCAGGTGCCTGAGTCTCCATTCATTTGGGACATCACACAGTATAGGTGATGTATTCCAATGTATGATTATTGACGTCAGGAATGCAGATGTGTTCTATCTAGAGGTAATAGGAAAGAACTGAATAGCAGTGAACCAACATTAGCAAAAATGATTTCAACAAAAATTGGCAAGCAGAGGCCAATTTTCAATTTCTTTTCTGTGGCATACTTTTTTAGATGGAAACAATTTGTTATCTGCATACTAATATGGTACCACTCTGAGCTGTTTTTTTGGAAAAGCTGAATGAACTTTAATAATTCTAATGACAAAAATAAACGATTTACCAAATGTTATTAAGCTCTTGGAAACATATTATTTAATTTGGCTTTACAGAGCCCTATTAATCCTTCTGAACAGACACAAATAAGGCAACATGCTACAACACAAAGTACAATAAAGGTTTTCAATGAACTTTAAAAGAGAAAAATATTTTGTGTGCATGTTTTAAAGCATAGAGGCAACTTTTAACAAAACTTCAAAACCAAATTGGGTAACAATGAACATAGAGTCATTCTTTTTAATCATGAACAAAATCTATCACACATGTTCTTTCAAGTAAAGTTTATTAGAAAGAAATTGCTACTAGAGAACCACATGTTAACTCTTACTTGGCAAGGTCAGGCCAGGGCAATAAACCCTTGAACCTTACAAATATGCAAAGCTGACATAAATAACAAATTAAACCCAGCCAGGTAGAGAACTTTAGTTAGTTGGTTGCTAGAGAGATTCCAACTCCAGCCAACAAGCCCCTGTTGACTTGTGAGGAAAACCTGGTCTTACCCCCTCTGTTCGTTGCCCATTAGTCTTGCATCTGGAGGTCATCTTACTGCTTCCTGCTGAGATAAATCCTTATAAAAATGATTTTGTAGCATTATATGCCATTAGTTCAGTATATTATAACATGTGCTATTATTGTGGTATATTGGCAAAATGCTGTAGCATATACATATATACATATGCATATGTGATATATGATATATTCATACACACATATATGTATATTTGTATGTATATGTGTGTGTGTATCTGAAAGAGTATAAGTCCTCAGATAGAAACGACATTAGACTTTTTCTCCCAATTTTAAAGCCATCAACAATTCAGTCTGTTGAGTTTGCCTGAGTGGTTAGCATTGGGAAATGGCTACTGAAGCAGTTTAGTGGAAGAGTTGGGATAGTGATTTGGATTGGCATAATATATGAATTTGAAAAGAAATGAGTAACACTTATGTGCAAAGTAAAGAAAAATACTTTTGTATTTAAAATATATACCATTATATAGATTTTCAAATGAGGCTAAACAATAAAAGATCTAAGAAATTGGGAGGAAGTGAATTAAGAGAAGTAAATAAAATATTGTAGTACATTGTAATCTAAATGGGTCATCAAGTGACAGCTCCAGCAGGTAAGTGAAGCCTGGAGAATCCTAACATATTTCCTCTTCTCAAAATAATGCAATTCAAATGAGAGGAAATATACATGGTATAATTGACAAGAATCTGGCCTTGGAGTAAGGAAAATGTGAGTTTTGAGTTCCTGCCTCTCACATATGCTGGCAATGTGACCTTGGGCAAATCTTCTAACTTTTCAGTGGCCAAGCCATTCTCTAAAAGGATTAGTTGTAGAGAATGTTCCTACCTAACACTGGTAGAGGACTTTTCTTCATTGGGATTTCTCTTGAAATGAAATTACAGGTCTGGTCCAATTTATAGAGTAAGACAGGAACTATATAGATCAGTATATAGTACCAAATAATAATTCCAATACCATTAGCCCTTTTATCAAACAATAGTTTTGAATGATATATACTGTAATAGGCTTAATCTTAGTAGAGTAGTCATACTTTCTCTTTTAACTTACACATTGAACCTTGTTCTTGTATACTCTCAGAAGTTCTGAAATCATGAAATGTTAACACTCTGGTGAATGGCTTTCTGTGATAGTATAAGATGTCCTCTGATGAAAGTCCTTCTGATATTTTTCTGAGTGTCCCTTGGGGGAAAAACTTATCTCCAAAGAAAAAAAAAATCTTAACTATCCATCACATGTACCACTTGCTTTCTCTTAAACACCTTTTTTTAAAGAGAAAAAAAAGTGTTTTATACATTTAAAGCTACTATAATTTAATTTAAATATATATTCAAATTTAGAGATGTACTTAAGAGGCAAAAAAATCACAAAAATAAAATTTGTTAAACTTAAAATATTATAAAATTTGATATGTTTATAATATATTGGAATATGTATTCTAACAGACAAGACGATTGGTTATCAGTGTAGGAGTCACTTCCAAATCAGTATAATCAAATAATTAACTTGTTATAAAAAATAAAAAAACACCAAATTTGAAGTATATAATTGTAAAGATTTCTTACTCGTCCTTAAAATCCCCTTGTGTGATTCTACCATCATTCCTAGATATTGTCCCTAACTTTTCTTCTACTTCAAAATTTGAGAAATCCTTCTGTGTCTATCCTTTCTGCTTTCTCTCTTCAGTCTCTTCTAAACTCTCTCAGATATGGCTTCTTATATCATCATTCAAATGAACATACCCTCTCCAAAATTACCAGCAATCTTTTCATCACCAAATCTAATGGTCTAGTCTCAGTCTTTATCTGTCTTGACCCCTCTGCAGTCTTTGACACTGCTGCTCATCTTTTCCTCCTAGATAGTCTGTCCTCTGTAGGTTTTTGTGACAGTTATCTCCTGGTTTCTCTCTCATCTGTCAGAGCACTCCTTCCTAGCCTTCCGTGTTGGTTAATTATCCATATCACGTACTCTAAATATTGATATCCCTCAAGGGCCTACACTGAGTCCTTTTCTCTTCTTCATTTCTACTCTTTTGTTTAGTGACCTCATCAGCATTCATGGATTCAATTATTACCTCTATGCTGATGATTCCTAGATTTTTATATGCATTCTCCTATTCTCTTTGTTGAACACTAGTCACCCATCACAAATTGTTTTTTTCAATATTTCAAATTGAACCTGTCCAAAACAGAATTCATTTTCCCCAAAACCCGCCCAGCTTTCCGAGTATTGTCAAGGGCACCACCATCCTCCTAGACACTCAGTGTCATTCTTGACTCCTTAGTCTCAATCCACATATCTAATACATTGTCAAATCTTGTAATTTCTACCTTCATGATATCTCATATCTGTCTACTTCTTTCTCCTCACATATTCAGTACTTAGCTAGTTTAGGTATTCATTTCTTGCCTAGATTATTGCAATAGACCTGGTGGATTGTTGTTGTTCAGTTTCTGCATGGCCCCATGGACTTTTGCCACGGGTTTTTCTTGGCAAAGATAATTGGAGTGGTTTGCATTTCCCTTCTCCAGTGTGTCATCATTTTATAGAGGAGGAACTGAGGCAAATAGGGGTTAAATGATCTTCCCAGGGTCATTCAACTAGTAAGTTTAACATGCTGGATTTGAGTTCAGATTTTTCTGACTCCAAGTTTAGTGCTCTATCTAAGCTACCCTTTAGGGGCATCAAGATGGTACTTGGTGGATTAGTAAGTAAATAAATGCCTGCTGACTGACTGATCCAATAAAGCAAAATGCTGCATTATATACTGTCTTCCAACAAGGTGCCTCCCATGTATGTGTTAAAATAAAATAAGATTTCTTAAAAGATGGAACAATAGACATGACTCTGTTTGATGTCCTTTGATTATGAATATTAGTTAAGGTATAAAATGGGAAGAAACCTACCAAAGTTATTTGCCATTGGTATAAGGGAGATTCAATTCAGAGTTCAAATTGAAAAACAACTCTTTGTAGATGGTGACGTCCTTCAGTTGCTCTTCTTTGCAGTTTATATTGTGTTGATTGAATCAGTGCCAGGAAGACTGCAGGGTCTCTTAAATGAAATCCACGTTGCCCCTGAAGAGTTTAGCCTAATTCCATATGAGGGAAGCCAAGGGAACAAAGGATTCCTTTTGCCCAGATTATGACTAGAAGGACAATCATAGAACTCTTTTATCAGATTGTTGTTCAGTTGTTGCAGTTGTGTCTAATACTTTGTGACCCCATCCAGGGTTTTCTTGGCAAAGATACTAGAATTGTTTTGTTACCTTCTCCAGCTCTTTTTACAGATGAGGAAACTGAGTCAAATGGAGTTAAATCACTTGCCCAGGGTCCCACAGCTACTAAGCGACTCAGGTCAGATTTGACCTCAGGAAGATGAGTTTTCCTGACTCTAGATTCAGTACTCTATCCCTTGTACCACCTAATTTTCCCTCCTATCAGTAGTAATAAATATATCTCACAAAGGCAACCTAGATAGATGAGAGACTGGGCTAAGAAAGGAAAAGGATGAGGAAAAGGAAAAGAAGGAGGAGGAAGAACAGATGGAGCAAGAGAAGGGGATGGAGGAGAAAAATGGAGCACATGTTGAACTGCATTTCAGAAAGTACACAATATTTCTAACCATCCCAAGCTTCTCCTTCAAACAAAGTCCTTTCTTTTGAACCCATTTCTTCCAATAAAGTTCTATGGTCTCTACAGAAACAAAGTTGTAGGTTACCCATAGAACAGTGATGGGTGCGGATAAGCTGCATCACGTTACCAACAAATATTTGCTCAGAAGAAGTGACAAAAGAAAAAAGCTTAGAAACATCTTAAAACTGTCATTTTGTAGCAAGAGGGAGGGAGAACTGGTCAATAGCCTGTTTTCTCCATTTGTATCCATATAATATTAAGCAGTTTAGCAATCTCTAGAAGGGCTACCACCATGTTGGGTGAAACTGCTATGATGGATGTATGGGAACAAATAGACCAGAATCCATAAAGGATACAGGACAAGAAGGCATGGACAGATTAATTATGCAATTGAAAAAGGAGCACCCATCTAGATGAGCTCACAGATCCATTTAAATATTAAACTTCTTTTCACCCAAACTGAGAATTTAACATGCTGTTGAAATCTAGACTGATTACAATCACCAACTGCAATTCACAAAACTCATGATAAAGCATGTTTTTCATTACCAGGTAGAGAAGAGATATATTCAGAATTCAAATTGAAGTATCTTTTTTTCTTTCCTTGTTTCCTTTCCTTTCCTTCTCCCTTTCCTTTCTTTTTCTTCCCCCTTCTCCCCTTTCCTTTCCTTTCCTTGTGCTTAATGTGAGAATGTATTTTACAAGACTGTAGACATTTGTAATATGCTTCATTTTTTCTTGCCTTCTCAATGGATACAAGAGGTGGGAAGAAAAGGGAGAGAATTCAGAACTGAAAATACAATAAAATTGAATTAAAAAATGAAAGTCACTAAAGCAAAACAAAATAAATCTAACTTGATAAATGAATGATCTTTGACTCTTTCTTTTGCTTTACCCCCGACTAAATAGTTGCCAAGTAGTCCATTCTACCTTCATATCCAATCTTACATCCATCCACTTTTCCTCCACTCACAGTATTACCATTCTCATCCAAGTTATCATCATTTCTTCTCTGAGCTGTTGTGATTGCCCCATTGACCTCCTTGCCTCCATTCCATCCTTTACATAGCCACTAATTTTTCCCCCTAAGAGATAAGCATGACTAATTCATTTCTCTGACCAAACATCTTTGGGATTCCCTACTGCTGCTAGGACAAAATATAAAATCTTAGCGTGACATGCAAGATGTTTCACAAACTGGCATCAACTTATTTTTCCAACTTTATTTCACATTACTCATCTTCCCGTACTGGACATTTCAATAAAACCAAACACATAACTTACTATTTTTTGAACTTGATATGCCAACTCTTCATCCCTCTTTTCATGTTCCAAAAGCCCTTTGCCTCATCATAGATCGAAAGATCATAGATCCAGAGGGGGAAAAGAGAATGGAGTTCAATTGCTGTCACTTTAAAGATGAGAATATTAAGTTTTCATTTCCTATCAATTATTATATTTATCTCTGTATATGCCGTATTTATATCCTCCTTTCCCCAACGGAATTTTAGCTTCTTTATGGCAGTCACAGGTCTATTTTTAATCCCTGAATCCTAGCCACACAATACCTGTATTTTGCATGTTAGTTAGGTTTTTAATACATAAGTTTTATAATAATCATTGTTTATTGAATAGATCTTCTCTTGAGTTTGGGCAACTTCATTTCCCTGAACTTTAAGTTTTTTAATAGATAAAATGAGGGTTTATTTTTAGATAACATGTCTCTAAAGTCTTTTTAATTTCTACATTTCTATGACTGCATGATTCTGAAGGGCCCGTGCAATTGTAATTAGGTGGCAGCAGTCTTCCCTTAAACTTAAAGGGAAGAGACCTAAGGAAAAAGTGTTTGAGGTTGGGTCAATTAAAGTGTAGAGAATGAAAAGAAATAAGAATTGTCAGTGTCAGAGAAGATCATTGGAAGATTAAAAAAAGACCATAAGCTGCAAGTAGCACAAGGAACAAAGAGTATAGGTTAGAAAACGATGGACTTTCACAGGAAAATGGAAGAAAACAAAATTCTGTGGATTTCCTGTAATGAAATTTAAGATAGATGTTTTCTTGTTCTATTTTATGATGTGAGTGTAATACTTCTGTGGCATAATCATTCATAGAAGAAGCATGTTTCCCTCAGGTTGACAAAAGAAGTGGACAATTATAATTCAAAAAACCTGTCTTCTCATCCATTTCCCAAACTATACACAAGTCATACTTTGGTGGGGCATCAATGAAGTGGACAAAATGTATCAAGAGTTCCAAAATAGGTTCCACCCAGATCAATATGATACATTTTCATGATAAAGCCTCATGACTGTAATCTGTATACATTCATTTTGTTATTCTTAGCACAGTTGTTCTTCACTTTGAAGAGCTATTTAGTTGTTTTGCAGCCTATATTCTAGCTCAGTCTAGTCAATAAATCTTTAATGAATCTGCTTCCCATATCTTCAGCTATGGTGGTGGCTATATGGCACTAGTTAGGGACTGGAGTTTCTTTTCTTAGGGAAAATTGTATACCTAAAAAAGTTTTTATTATAAAGTTTTATGATAAAGCTATTTCATCAAAATAAGATAATCTTTTTTAAGATGTAAAAGATTAAAGAGATTAAAAATTTAAAAAATAAAATAATCTTTTTGCCTGTGTATTGTATGGGTGAGAGGTACATAAAGAACTTAGAGAGAGGTAATTAATAGGTGAGAACTTGAATCACATAAAATATAACTTCCCTATTTATTTTTGGATCCTGGTGGATACAGAGCTGTTGCCTGTAAGTCTCAAGGACTAAAGGATTAGAATGTATGCAGTATATGTATGTATGTATATATTACTTAGTAGGTAGGTCTGGAACTCTTGTCTAGTCAACTTGGGCCTAAGGGCATGCACTTTTGAATAGTATTGAATATTATTTTTTGAAGGTTTATTTAAAGTCCTCCAAACTGACAGGTTCTTAAATACTACATCATTTGACAAGAAAATTCAACATCAGACTTGTTAGAGGGTGAATTAAGGGTGGAATACATTGATTCTTATATAAACAAACAGACTTGAAAATATCTTTAACTTCATTGAACCTGTTGAGCAGCAGTTTCAATGAAAAGAGATATTTTTTTTTCAAGCCATCTAAGGGCAATCAGAATTGGCAGAAGTTCGTGTACTGACGCATATTCTGAGAGAGTAAAAATGAATATCCTTAATTTTTGCAACAGATGTTTGGCAACAGGACTTGGCTCAAAGGAATAAATGTTTTAGTGTTTAACCCAAGTCATTCACCTCAGACCACAGCATAGTTTGACTATTATTTTTCAGGTTATTCAGGGAATAGGTGAATAATGAACAAAGAGAGAATATTTTCAACTGTTTGCTGTGCTATAGGTGCAGATAGCGGAGGAGGTATGTAGCTGAATGCATTTTGGTGTGGTGTTTGATCTGTTAATGTTGGAATGATTTGAGCTGTTGCAAAAGGCCCATATTTGGTACAGTAATAGGAGAGCAGAGTCACATTGATGCTAAAATGTAAGCCTCCTGACAGGAGGTCAGTGGAGAAGTGTAATCAGTTTAGAATTAGATGTTGTAACTTACTTGAATGAAAGACTTTTCTAACAGTGACATTAAGATGAAATATTTAAGATAAACCAGAAGATTTGACTGGAAATTCACAATGGCCTTCTGAAATAGTCTACCCTGATTTACTGATCCTCAATTTTCGATTTATGAGCTGAGACCAGAGTATACCACCGGAGGATGGGAATAGAGTAGTCATATTAGAGCCAGCTCATATATCCTAAAGACAGACTTTGGAAGAATTAGAAAGTATAATAAAGTACCTGTCCCTTTAAGACAGCGACTGGCTCACCGTCAGTTGAAAACCAAGAGTATTTGATATTTTAAAAGCCCTTAAAACTGTCATTTAATTTAAAAAAAAAGAAATTTGCCATTTATCAATGAAAAAACAATAGAAGTGATTTTCTTTAGACAATCAAGTCTCACCAGGATATTTTGAAATGGAAATATTTATGACTACCAAGAATTTCTTGCTCAAGTTTTCTTCCACTCTTTGTGAAAGTGATAATGTTTTCAAATAGAGAAGCTTCAGATTCATATGAATGGTTCTAATATTTGCTCTGAACCTTTCTAAAGACAAAACTGTACTGCAAACAAAACCATATTTAAAACTAAATATATACAAGTCACCCCTTTCATCTTTTCAAAAGAAAAAAACTTATAAATGGTTTTATTAGTTGATAATACGGAAGTATCCAGTGCTCAAAACAGTCTAAAACTTAGACTGGGGCCCAGGCTATCATTAAACCATAAATTGTCAAATTCAATGACCTTTTCTCAATCTCTGCTCTTCTAAAGTTCTCTTCAGTATTTTATAGTCTTGACCTTACTGTCCATTCCTTATTGAAACTATGACCTGCTTTGGTCTCTGGAGGGAAACTATCATATAATTTCTTCACTAAATTGTTGCTATGTTTTGGTAAGTTGTCTTAAAAATATGTGAAGATGTAAAAAAAAGGAATATTTTAATGGCAAAGCTCATTTTATGGGAATACAATAGAAGACTAGATATGGTTTAAGCAAAGAATAGGAAAGGTTTGACTAGATGACATTTGACATCCTTTCTGAATCAAAGATTCTTTGCTTCTTTGGTTTTCCATTGCTTTTACCACCCTTAATGATTGAATTGGTGGGTGAAGTGATGATACCTGGGAATTGTGAGAACTAGCAGAAGGTAGAGATGTGATCAGAGAAGGTAGCAAATCTAGTGTATGCCCACAAATATGGAGGCTTTCAAACTTCTAAAAGCCAAAACATCTTGATAGCAAATAATGCCAAATCTGCTCACAACTTCAGAGACTTATTGATTTGTGGAGTGAATATAATACAGATGACCACCAATTCTAGGTAAAGGGATTCAGGGTGAAATTGTAAAAAGACTGAAGTATACCAGAAATTTGTTTAAAGCTTGAATAAATGTAGAATTAATAAAGATGAGTCAAAAATTGGAGCTAGGTTTTAGAATCTATTTGTGTTTCAAATTTATGTCTCACTTTCTATGACATTTTTATTACATATATAATTAAATACATACCAATATTTTATTTAATAAGTATATTTTTCTTAAAAAATTAAAATTAGCTACAGAATATTTATCTCTGTAATTCTCAACAATCATTGCCTTTAATTGTTAGATCTATCCCATGTGACAAGTTATAATCTAGTTACAAATACAGAGAAATCATCCCAGATTCTTGAAAAGGTGCTGAAGTACATGTCTGACAGAGTTAATCTATGTCAATGGTAATAAATGGTTTTATGATATTTTCACATTTCTCATATACAACCCCTTCTCTTTACACACACACCGCTATTATGTTCATTCAGGTCCTCATTACCTCTTTGCCTAGATTATTACAAAAATCTCCTAATTGATTTCCATATCTCAGTTGTCTTCATACATCTTATATCCTACACACTGTTGCCAAAATAATTTTCCTTAAGCACAGATCTGTCTGACCATGTGCCTGCCCTACTCCAGGTACATTTGATTGCTTCTGGGTTAAAATATAAACTCCTCTGTTAATCTTTTAAAAGCCCTATAGAATCATCCCCAGTCTATTTTTCTAGTTTCATTGATTGCTACTTCCTCTCCCACATTTTGCAATGTAGCCAAACTGGCCTCCTATTCATTCCTAACACAACCCTCCATATCCCATCTCTTTGTGGTCATACTATAATGGACTTCTTCCTTACTTCCCCCTCCGTTATCTACCTCCCTTCCTTTAAGATGACATGAAGGTACCATCTTTTACATGAATCTATTCCTGATTCCCCTAAGTGCTTGTGCCCTCCTTCCCAAACTGTTGTGTATTTACTATATGTTTCTATTTATTCATTTTATATTTATGCTATATGTTTTATACATACTTGTAATTCTCCCCTATTTATAAACTCATTATGAGTAAGAATTATTTCATTTTTTGTACTTTATACTTTGTACTTTGTACTGTACACAGGGCATTGCACAATGCTTGCCCCATTGTTGGTACTTATAAATATTTATCAATTGATCCATATTGCATTCCCTTGTTATCATAATTCTAATCATAGGCAGAGCTAAGATGGCAGAAAGGAAGCAGTAGCTTTTCCAAGCTCCTCTAAGAATTCTGTTGCTAAAAGCTAAAAAGTGAATTTGAACGGATTTAGGAGTGACAGAACCCATTGGGAGATGGAGCATGGCAGATTCCCAGCCCAGGAAAGTGTCTACTCAGGTCTGGGCAGGGAGAATGTGGAGCACACAGTTGCTGCACCAGCGTGGATCTGAGAGCAGAGTATGGCAGACTGAGAAGAAGTCCCAGCCAGCCAGTAGACTCACCCATCTTGAGGGCAATTTGCAGCCGTCTCACCACAGTACAGAGCATCCTTGGAGCTGGGCAAGAGAAAACGCAGAGCCTGCAGCAGGAACAGCAGCTTTTCCTAGGGCTACCATCCTGTAGCCTGGATGTTTAAAAATTACATACCCAAACTTCCAGAAATCAAGATGAAGGAATAAAACATAGTTGCTCTGATCCCCCCTCCCTGACCCAGAAAAGTCCAGAGATAATTGCCCCACCCAGAGTAAAATTCTGAATTAGTGGAAACAGCCTCAGGCTTGGGAGTCACTGAGGAAGGAGGAAGTGAGGCAGTACAGAGTCTAAGCCCAGGAGGGTGGATCCAGCAAACACTAATTAAACCAAGCCCAGGTGTGCTTTAGCACCACTGCGGGGGAATCAGCTGACAGCAGCCCTGCTGGCCTCCTGCTACTAAGCCTGCCTGAGCTGTAGCCTAGAGACACAAAGGTGGAAACCTGAAGTAGCCAGACTACCCTGCCCCCATAGGTTACTCTGTAAGCCTCAGGGTAACTCAGAGGAAACACTGACAGTCCTAGCCTTGGCCTCAGTCTAGTCACTCAGAGGCTACAGTTCATGAAGTTAACGACCAAACCCATATCTCTCAGCCTGAGAAGCTCAATACTCCTACACCCCAGAAGCTAATAGTGACTTTAAAAATCTAGGACGCAGGCAATCACAATGGGCAAGAAGGAAACTACGAAGGCTAGGACCATCAGATCTTTTTGTAGTGAGCAAAAACAACCAAATTCAGAAGGCAACACAGAGTCTATACTCATGTTGGAGACCACAGAAGGAAATATGAATTGGTCTCAAGTCCAAAAAGCATTCTTGGAGGAACTCAAGAGGGATATTAAAAATGAAAAAAGAGAGGTAGGAGATAAATTTAAATCTAAAGTGACCAAATTGGAAAAAAATCTCACTGAAGAAAGCAAATCTTTAAAAAGTAAAATTGGAGTAAAATTGGAGAACTAGGACAGGAGATCCAAGAAAATACCTCCCTAAAAATGGAAACTTAACATATGGAAAAGGAGCTTCAAAAACTAATTGAGGAAAATAATTCGCTAAAAATTAGAATCAGTCAGATTGAAGCTAAGGACTCTATGATGCAGCAAGAGTCAGTCAAACAAAACATAAAGATTGAAAAATTAGAAGAAAGTGCAAAATATCTCACTGGAAAAAGAACCAATCTGGAAAACAGATCTAGGAGAGAGAACCTAAGAATTATCAGCCTACCAGAAAGCCATGATGAAAAAAGTATCCTGGACAGCATCCTCCAAGAGATTGTCAAAGTAAACTGTCCTGAGGTCCTAGAATCAGAAGGTAAAATAGTTATTGAAAGAATTCACCAATCTCCTCCTGAAAGAGATCCCAAATTGAAAACTCCAAGAAATATAGTAGCCAAATTCCAGAGCCACAAGGTCAAGGAGAAAATACTGAATGCAGCCAAAAAGAAACAATTGAAATATCATGGAACTACAGTCAGGATTACACAGGACTTAGCAGCTGCTACATTAAAAGATCAGAGGGATTGGAATTTGATATTTTGTAAAGCAAAAGAGCTAGGACTGCAACCAAGGATCAACTACCCAGCAAGACTAAGCATAATCTTTCAGGCAAGGAGATGGTCATTTAATGAAATGCAGGACTTCCAGACTTTTGTTATGAAAAAGCCAGAGCTCAATGGAAAATTCGATCTCCACTTACAAGACCCAAGAAAGACATACAAAGGTAAACAAAGAAAACACATAGTCACACATACACATACACACACAGATGCTCACGCATGCACATAACTTGGGACTCAATAAGAGCAAACTGTTTACATCCCTACATGAGAAGTGGATACCTGTCAATATTGAAATTTGTATAAGTATCGTGACATTTAAAAGGGATGTACATAGAAAGAGGGTGTGGGTATAAGTGAACTAATCTGAAGATTTAAAAAAAAAACAAACCTCTTTTCTCTTCTAACCTCTGTGGAAGTTTCATCAACAAAATAGAGCTTGACTTTGAAGAAAAAGAAAATAGAATTTAGTCTGAGAAAGCAAATGAGAGTGTTCTGCTTGAAAGTAAGAATACAATCCATGGTATAAAGGTAGAAGTCATTTTCTTATACTTAGAGGATAGTAAGAAGACTGACAAAACCAAAAAAGGGACACTGTGATAGAGAGTAATAGAAAATGAAATTGAATTCACAAAATTGGGTCATGTCATAAATAGTTCAATTTAGTAAGAAAACAGGAAGCAACAAAAGTTGGAGGAGTGGAAAAAAAAGATGAATTGGATATTTAGGGAAGGATAGTCTGGTACTAGTATGTACAACAGGTAAGTTGAAGGCAAACTAGAATTGGAATTGTAACCATCCAAAATCATCCAAAAATGAGATGATAAAGAGCTGGATAAAGGTGGTACCTATGGAAATGGGAAGAAGAGATGGATAAAAGAAACATTCTGATAAAAAAAAATATCAGTAGGATCTAACTGAGAGTTAGTAGAGCTTATTTAAAAGTTATCATGATTATCTGGTCTTGGAATTAGAAGAAATCTTGACTTGAATTCTGCCTCTGACGCTTATTAGCAGTGCAATCATGGACAAGTCATTGAGCCTCTGTGGGTCTTAGTTTTCCTATGCAAAATTCAAATAATAATAATTGTAGTACCTGCGTCAAAAGGTTATTGTGGAAAATAAATGGAATGTAACATATGCCAAATTCTTTGTAAAATGCTATGTAAATGTCAACTATTGTTACACTTTTTTACAGGGTATGAGAGAGAGGAATCAGTCAAAGAAAATCTCAAGTATTCAAGACTAGGTGACTGGAAACATGGTATTTCTGCTCTTAAGTATGGGAGAGGCATTGGAGGTAGGTAATAATGAGTGTGGCTTGGGCCATATTGGATTTAAGGTAAAGGCAAGACAAACCAATTCTGTGAACTCAGATTCTGAATATGTTGATTAAACTTTGCAAGGAATGGCCATTAAGGAAGACCTAAATCTGGAAAGCAGAGAAGGGAAAGCTAAGAAAAGTAGATTTGAGTTCTGATGGATATTCTGTACCCATCACTTCTGTGAAAAGGGAGCAGTGCTTCTCAGAGCTTTGTATACAGTTTCATAATAAAAGACTTCAAATCAAACGCAGTTCAAATGAGTGATCAGTTAATTCAACTCCCTCATTTTACAGATGAATAATTTGAGGATCAAAATGGTTAAGTGCCTTGAATGTAGTCATATAGCTAGTCAGTGACAGAGCTGGGATTAGAATCCAGATCTCTTAACTTCCAGTCCAGTTCTCTTTTTAGTATACTCTATTCCCTCATGAATTGAAATGTTTATCATTTTGTAGCTTCTCATGATCACCTATGTAAATATCTTTACATTTTAAAAAATTCACTGATTTCTACTGAACTTCTTAGAGAAGTTCAAAATTTTAAAGCTCTTGTTTTTACACATGAGAATAATGAAGTTTATATAGCTAAACACTGAATCTTTGGATAATTTGATGAGCATAAAAAGATCTGGCACATAGTCCTGGGAACTGCTTTAAAAGGCAAATACATTTCATTTTTGATTACCTGTTTCATTTTCTTAAATACTTGATTAATCATATAATCACTGTGGTATGTATTTCTCAAACTAACTATGCTTATATTATTTATAAGAATTAAACCTGTTTATTGTTTCTTTTTCTAGTTCAAAGAATTCCATTTTTAATAACCTAAAGATAAATCATATCTAACATTATGATCTGTCCTCACTTTGCAATGTTTTAAGAATTCCAGAGGAATTTTGATTCTTGCCCTGACTTGGGTGGGTAATGTTCCTCTGAGTTTGTAGGCAAGCATTTTTCTTCCCATGTAGAATAGGGGATTAAGAACTGCCATTAGTGTTCTTTCAGGGAAGATCCTTCCATGTTCCTTTCCTCTGAAATATTCTCTTCCTGAAGATTAGGAGATAATGCATCTGGAATAACATTAGCTCATCCAGGTTTGTGGTTTATCTGAAAATTAAATCCTAATAATCTCATATTCCATCTGGCTTGGGTAAACTTGAAATATCAATCCCTAGAGAGGACTACAGCCACAGCAAATGAGAGACATTGAAAACATTAGAAGCAAAAGAAAGTTCCATCTTTTAAGTTAGGGCTCAACATTCCTTTGCCTCTAGTGGTATATTTTTCTTTCACTAGTTGGGGAAATTTTGTTGGCAGAAGTCTCTTTAGTACGTTTATTTATCTTGTGTTAATATGTGCTCAGTAGGCCTCTCTAAAGAGGAACAGAGCATATGTGTATCTCTTGCTCTCAATGAATCAGAATTTGAAGAGGCAAAAATAGGTGCTAAACCAACAAGCCAGAAATGAGGTGGATTAACTTTTTAACACTTATGTGTAGATCTCCATGCAATGCTGTGGGCCATTTAGAATGACTTTGGCCTTCCTTGGTCTCAAGATGCATGCAGGTAACAAGCATAAGTCCAGCACAAGGTAAGAGCAGCCTGT
>CM053582.1:472521538-472548363 GCA_028627135.1 Pseudochirops cupreus
GGGAGAAAATATGTAACTCAAAAAAAATTTAATAAAATAAATTTATTATTAAAAAAA
Organism: Pseudochirops cupreus; assembly: GCA_028627135.1. NCBI lineage: Eukaryota > Metazoa > Chordata > Mammalia > Diprotodontia > Pseudocheiridae > Pseudochirops > Pseudochirops cupreus. The sequence goes on from CM053582.1 coordinate 472,521,596, forward strand.
AAAGAGTGGTTAAGGGTCACATTAGATCATGCAGGGAGACAAGAAATCAAAGTATGCAAGGAAAATAGAGACATAGGTTTCAAGAGAGGTTCAGCACAGTTCTGGTGTTTTCCTTCTCTTTGACTTTCCTATGGGGATGCTTCTGGATGTCTGTGTGGGTCCAGAATCATGTTCTTGTGCCAGTGCCTAGATACACTGTGTGCCACAATAAGAGGATATATATTCCTAGTTCAGTCAATAGATGTCTATATGATCATACTGACTGAACTCACTTCTTTCATATCCCAAGGAAGAAATGTTCGGTATGAACAACAAGAAGGGAACTGCCACTAGCCACATTTAATGCTCCGAGGACCTAAAGTACAACTCAGGCATTTTTCCCAAGGTTGCACAGGTGTTGATGCAGGGAGGAACAAAGGCCAGGCTTGTCTTGTTTTCTAATTGAATGTTCATTTCATTAAACTCTGTTTGTATCCACCCTATGTTCCATAGTGTGGGCACCCTTTAGCTAGACATATGGGATATAAAAGAGGCTTCAGTCATAGACCTGATATTTGGATCATGTGCTGAGCTTTCAATACATTAAATACACTAGTTTTGTTAGGCAATGGGAAATCATTTAGCAAATGGTCTCAGGGATCTTTAAAAAGAATACTGATCTATCCATCACCCCAAGTAAAAAAATAAATAAATAAAAGTATAATCCAATATAAATTTTAAGTAGTGCTAATTAATGACATCTTTTGGTAAACTTGGTGGTGGTAGTGGTTATAAAGGTAAAGGGGGAAATCTCTTGAATTGTCTATTTTGACTGTTTAAAAGGATAAAATGACTCGGGTCACAGGGGCAGTATTCCAATTCACTTTGTGATGGGATAAAAAATCAAGGCAATTGTCTGGAAAATTCACGGCAAAAGAAATTCACTTTTATTTGAAATAATCACGTAACAAAATAATTGTTTTTGTACTGGAATCATTCATCTAGTTATGAGTTTCCTCTTTCACTTTACATTTGTTGGTCTTTTAAAGAAAATAAAATAAAAATGACACTTAGATATGCCTGTGTTTGAGTATACAAGTCAATATATTTTATCTGTATATACCATATGTAGCTAAACATTCAATTTGCCTCATAAAATGTGAAGATGTGACCAGAACTTTATAAGTAATTATTGTCATTTCCCTTTAAGAATAAAACACCACCAAGCAGTGCAAGCACCTCAGGGAATAAATATGCACCACACTTTCATGAAATTTGCACACAATACAGGTCAGATGGTTAATGAAGCCATAAACCATAATATGTCTGAACTACTAAACATCACCTTATTCACTTGGCCTTGGTGTTTTAGAGAGCTAGAGATGTTTACTGCCATGAGCCACCCTTCTCGCCTTTAGGATCTCCATTGGAGCCAGCTCTTTGTAAATAAACATATAACCTTTGCAATGGTAATTTAAGACTATGCAGTAAAGAAGATGCTATGAGTGCAGGGAGAGTGAGAGAGAAGATAAAAAATCTCATGAATAAAGTCGAAGGCTGCAGGCTAAGGTGTTTATTAAGTCCCAAGCTGTTTTTTTCTTCACTTTTCTTCACCACTGAAATAAAAACAATTATTGCTATGATGCTCTAAAATTAGAACACATTTGTCGTTTTTAAAGGCAGCTTCAACTAAACTTCAGCTCAGCAATAAAATCCTAGGCAAAGAAAATAGTTCTGCCCTAGGCCTGCCCTCCTCTGTTGTGTCATCATCCAGTAAGGGAAAAAAAAAAAAGATCAGCAAACTTCAATTTAGAGGTTTATGCAGAAGGAAAGGGATGCTGGAGTAATGGTATATTAGAAAAAGGAATTTAAGAAATCTGATTGGATGATTTCCTAGGGCACTGAATTTACAACAACAATAAGAACAATGACACTGTGAGCTTTGCTAAAACACAAATCTGCTGCTGTTGGTGATGGCCCTGCCAGAAAGGCAGCTTGATCATTCCAATACTACAGATGATGAAATTGACTTAAATAGTTAAATGTCCATTAGAAAAAAAAAAGGTTTAGATCAGGATAGCTTAAGTTTCTTACCAACCTCTCACACCTCTTCTCTCTCCTGCCTTCCTACCCCCCCCCAAAAAAAAAAAGGTTTCTTCCCAAATATCTACTGTTTGGGAAGAACGGGGGAGAGATTATGTGAATTTTCTCTCCTGCTATCATTATTTTACATTCTTTTCGTATAGACAATTATGGGGGTGGGGAGGGTAGGGAGGGAAAAGAAAAGAAGAAAAATGTGGATTTCACACTATAGACATAATCATAAGTCGTCATGGGATCCTAACAGATTCAGAACTGGTGAAAAGACTCATTCCTGAGGTATCTTGAGGGCACAGCAAATCAGTCTTGCAGTCACACTCAATTGGGCCTCAATTGTATAGACTCATGCTAGGTGTTGTACAGCCCCAATAGGCAAAGTGAAATGTAGAGTTAACTTGTTCAGGGGTCTTAGTTGATGTAATCATCCAAATAAGAAACTAACCTAGCTTTTCCTCTGTAGAAGTTTTACAAAAATGATCACATATCAATTCCTGCAATTCTTTACCTTACTTTGCTTATAAAGGAACAATAGGAATTATTTATTTTCATCTGACCTTTATTTGTATAAACTCCACTTCCCAAACACACATAAATATAACAAAAAAATAGTTTTCTTCTTGAATTATTTAGCTATATGAAACCCAAAAGCTTGAGATCTCAACTGACTGATCTTCACTGCAACTTTCAATTCTTGACAATGTTAATGTGGATATGATCTTTGCTTGTATAGTTAGACCACTGAGTGATGATCATAAGAGAAAAAATAAGTAGATAACTTTCCCCTGGAGTCATGATCTATTGAATATTAGTGTTTTTATTTCGTACCATGAAACCACCATTTCCCTCAGAATATCAGTATTAATATAATTGTCCTTGTATAGACATTCATTTAAAATTGATTTCTAAGAGAGCTGAGCCTAACAAATTCTCTCAATTTTTAGGGAAAAAATTGACATATTACTAAAAATAACAAAATCATTCTTTTCTTTGAAGGGTCTGATAAGCTTGACAAGATACCACACACACCCACATGTAATTTTTTTTTTTTAGTTAAAACTGCTTGGTTTGAGAATTGAACAGTAAAAATTCAGGTCTTGAATTTTAAGGATGGTTATGTTTCTCACTATATTTGTATTCTAGTAAGATTTAATAGAATACAATTGCTCCATTTCCTCTAGAAATTATAACACCACATTTCTCATCTATAAATGGAGAGTTTGTCTAGATGACCTCTGCGGTCTTTTCCTGGTTTTGCTCTATGATCTTGTACAACATTAGGGCCTAAACAGCTGCCAAGGTTATGAACAAACAGCAAGTGATGGCAGGGGTGTAAAAGTGGGTCACGTGTTGTTAGTATAAGTTCCCAATCTGGTTTCAAGGAAACTGACTTTTAGTTTAGATCCCTTGACGATGCTGACAGAAGGACTGGCTTTTCATTTTTAATGTTATTGTAAAATGTCTAAAGCTGCTTTGCTATAAGGCATTATAAAAGTTTAAGCTGGTTTTGCTGAAAGGACAAAGTGATACTATTCATTTAGGAGGAGAGATGTAGGCATGAAGCACAAGAACTGAACCAAAGGGATGAGATCACTTTTGCACACCCATCTATCAACCATCTTTAAGGTCCTGGTCTTGAGGAGGCCCACCAGGTGGGAACCTCAGTTTGGCTTTTCTTCACATAGGAATAGTTTTATTTCGACTGAAATGATTGTCTTTGAAAGAGTCAATGAATCCAAGATAAAAACAAAACCAAGATTCACTGTTTGCCAAAAGGGAAAATTTTTGCTTGTAATTCTGGCTCATCTTTAAAAAAAAATCTTTCCTTTGGACCTTTCATAAACTCCTTATTTCTTCTTTGCTTTCAATTTATTTCCATAATTTAAAGATCTATAAACTTATAAGCATGGACACTCCCTACACTTTTGCATATATTAATATTTTTACAACTTAATAGATGGTATATGAATACTGTAATTGCAAATAAATAAATAAAATTATGCACCCTATAGCCAGCATAGTGATGAGCCTGAGTTTAGCTAGGTCCTTAGATAACAGAAACATGGTTCATTCCTAAACCAATACTTGGATAATCTAGCTTGGTAGGATATGCCAGAACCTTCAGTCCTCTGGTAGATTATTTAAGAACCACAGTCAGTCCCACCTTGCACCAGCAAAGCATCAGAATAAAAGTTAATGCCATAATTATCTGTTTCCTATGGGCATAGAGTCTGGAATGTGATTTTATTAATATAGGGAAACTCCAAGTAGGGCAGCTTTATCAATGCAGTTTGTTACCTTCTTTGTTGTTCATATCCTTAGAGAGTTGCCCTAAGGCACTGATTCAATAAGTGACTTTCCAAGGTTATACAGGCAGTATATGCCACAAGGAGGATTTAAATCCAGGTTCTCCTTGTTGTGAAACTACCTCTCTATTCAATATATTACCTGGCCTCTCTACTTAGAAAAATAATTTGTACTATTCTTAATTATAAGCATGATGTGTCAAAAAATGAACTTCAAATCTGAAACAATCATCCAAGTAATTCAGTCCAAAAATTCTCTGGGGCTGTAGATGGTGATAAATGTCTGCCTAAATTATCCAGATTGTTTATTTCTGGTTTGTACTAAATTGAAATAATTTGAAAGGTAATTCAAGACATAAAATGAATCCAAAAGATAGCTAAGTTCATTCATCCTTTAATTAGAAAATGCTAGATTCTATGCAATAATCGTTCAGGAAATGGGAGGGTTTTTCCATTGGTTTTGATCAAAGGTATTAACTAAAGCATATTCACTGGATAATTTGTTGATCATCCCTTTGGTCTGTGGAGACAGTTGAAATGTGTGTCTCAGGCAAGGAGTAGAATGAAGCTATCTTAATTCACCATAGTCTAAATGAGGTAACTCCAGAGCTGAGAACCTGAATGACTAATCTCTCTGCTCTTATGGTGAAGACAACCCCTGATGAATTGAGCTGACCAAAACATACAGTTTTCACTGAGCCACTGTGATCATATAACCATGGACAGAGAGTACTTATCCTCTCTGATCTAGTCTGAGTTTTTCCTGATCCTCTCACTCTCCCTTCATGTGACTGACCTTGAGACCCATCTCATCTTGTAGCAATCTGTCCTTTCCTGAATGCTCTTATTCCTTCTCTCTTCAAGTCAATTTGCTGTCTGGATGGTGAAGAGATTAAAGGGACCCAAAATGGGTCACAGCTTTCTGTGAAAACTTGTACAACCTTGGAACTTGAACATATCATCCATAGGGTATTTGAATAAATATGACACTTTATATTGGTTTGTTAATACACATTACTCTGATTGGTTCTTGACAACAAGGGGAAATTGTCCATTAATAAAAGCATAACTAGAGATGGAATAGCATGTTTTCCGACCCCACATGAACCTTATGGGTTCAATCTCAAACCAAAATTGAGCCTTTTGAGTTCAGATTCCAATTACTTTCAACCCAATTTGACTTCCTGGTTCAAATAAAATAAGGTTAAAGATGGCTTTTAAAAATGTTCACTAGTCTTTTTGGATACCAATAGCTTAAAACACACACACACACACACACACACACACACACACACACACACACATACACACACACACACAAAACATTGTAATGAGTTAAGTGTAAATGAATCAGAAACATACGGATCAAATTTTCCTTAAAATACACTTGGGCTTAAAAATTAAGGGAAAATGCACTTGGCAAAACCTTTTTTTTTTCTGGTTTGTGCTGAACCAAAAGCATTTGAAAAGTAATTCAAGACATTTGATCGACCTAAAACACAGCCAAGTTCACCTATCCCTTAATTACAAAATGCTGGGCTCTATGCAGTAATTGTTCAGGAAATGGGAGGGTTCCTTGATTGGGTTTGGTCTGAGGTGTAAATTTTTCCTTAATCACTTAAAAACTTGTAGACACACAGCTATTTCACTGTGATCAAAAAAGGCAGTCTAAAAGTTTTCCAGAGCAACTTTTCAGAGTCTATTAAAGGCATACTGTAGGCAAATTGAGACCCAATCTGAGGGGTTAACCCTAGGGAGAAAAAATAATGTGTCCCTCCATTTATCCATGAACTCTGCAGCTGGCAGAGACCGTACTCTGTTAGCAATTACAGTGAGCAGATGAGGGTTTTTTAAATTTTTTTTTAAATTTTGACCTGCAGTTAAACAAAATTTGCTTGTTTTATTTTTGGTTTAAAAATGATGAGGCAGCACCAACCCCTGTTTCACCCCAGAGCTGTTGATTTTTTTCCCCTCCTTCCTAATTTGTTTCAGACTATGAGTGCACAGATTCCCAATTTAGTGGGAAACATTTGCTGCCAAGACCTTCAGGGGCTTTTTCTGCAGTTTATTTTGTTAACTACAAGTTTAAGGTTGTTGTGCCTTTTTTCCCCTTTCAAATTCTGAATACATAAAAAAAATTCACCTTTTGCATTTATGAAATAGACAAAGTAAAATAATGGGTATGAGGACAATCCAACATTTTTTAAAAATGTTACCAAACCAATGACAGTCATAGTAAAAAAAAAAAAAGAAAAGAAAAAACTACTAAAATATTACAAATTAATTCCCTGCATTCTTAGTTCATAGTCTCTCTTTTCTTTTTTAAAATATAAACTTAACATTAAAAGAAACAGGAAACTGAAGATAATTGGTTTTAATCAAGCATCACTTATCAGTTATTTTACAAGGGAACCCAATTCAACAAAGGCTGTTCAGTTCATTTTAAGTTGTGATTTCAGAACAAGAAAGAATAGTTCACAAGATGGAAAGAATGCGGTCCATTACCTTAACTGCCCTGGCTGGTATTTATAGATTTTTGGCAAAATTTCATAACAAATTCTAAAATCATGTAAAAATAGTCATTTTCCAGTTTCTGTCATAAATCTGCATTGTAGTGAGGATGGTAAAGTTGGGGAAGTTGACTATATGTTTCCTGGCAATACGTTGAGAACAGCTGGAAGCGAGACTGAAATGTAGAGCATTTGTTCCCTCTCCCCTAGTAATCCTATCCATTTTCATAACAACACTTCCCCTTCAAGCTCAATACCATTCTTCTCTTCATTTAACATCCCTAGAATATGACCTGGGCTTCCTGGATCACACAGTTTCCTGTACCAAGAATGCCTTCCTTCCCTCACCTGGTCTTATGAATTTACTGAACATCCTGTGAGTATCAGCTCAGATGTAACTATCTCCCTGTACCTCCAAAGAACCTTCCTCTCAACTTCTCTCTCAACAAGGCTTCACGTAGCACTTGTCAGCACATCTCCAGCACACTTGTGTTTGTTATTATTGCTACTGTTATTTATATACATGACATCTCCCCCTACTATACATGTAAAATCTGTGAGGGTGAGGACCATATCTTACCTAAATTGTGTACCCCCTCCAAGCAATCAACAAGGATTTAATAAAAGCTTAGTATGTGCCCAGTACTATGCTAGCTTCCAGGGACACAAAAACAAAAATAAAACAGTCCTTGTTCTCAAGAGCTACTAATAAATGGGGATACCAGAGAAGCCATAGTGAAGGATTTGGGAGGTGGGTTGAAACTTGAATGAAACATATTTTAATCCTACTTTGGCATGTGCCAAAAATTGGATAAGCCTTATCTAATTGCCTGGTGAGCAATATGTCAAATCAGAGAATATGGAATGAACAGATACTGATTTCAACCAGAATTTTTTCTCTCTCTTATATTTACTTCATAGAAATAAGCAGAAAATATAGGCAACAAATCTCTGTGGGGAACTCCCTTCACAGATATAGTCAACTCTTTCACCACCATGTACCTTCTTACAGAATTGTGTCTGAGCCACTCAGAGATTAAATGACTTGCCTGTGGTCATATCATGAATACACATCACAGACCAGACTTAAACCATGGTCTTTCTGATTCCCTCTATTTTCTACACCCGTTTAAAAAGATACAAATTTATAAGCATCACTAGGTAAAAATATTGTTACAGTCATTATAATTCATTGATTCTTGTGAAACCTTTTCTTTTGAGGAGATTAGCCAGACATAATATTATCTTATTGCTGTTTATACACACCATCTGGGTGATCAATATGGATTGTTATGGCCCAATAAATCATGTGTTAATTTGCATCAGTTGCTAAGATGGCTAAAGGTGAGAGTCTAGACTAAATTTTGGTCTGCTTGTCTTACTCATATAGATCCATCCTATCCCTCCACAGGTTAATGAGCATTTATTAAGCAATCCAAGACCCCAAGTGAATAGCAGTACCCCATAGACTAATGTCTCAACATCTAGTCGGGCCCTGACAGCTATCATTCAGGGAATCAACCCTGATGGAAATGTAACCTGGCAACTGGTCTGCAGATACTATAGCCCCAGAATCCTCCATAAATATATCTGCTGAATGCCCAGAAAAGAAAGTTCTCACCACTAACATCCTTGGCACAATCAAATAGTTCAACATCAAAAATAGTTATGATTTTTTTCAGTGGATAATGGTAGCTAATAAGTCAGATAAGAATATAAAAGAATGCCACTTAGACACAAGGGTCCACATAATTAATCCATTCTCCATTTTACTTTGAGCTTAGAAGACCCAGCCATAGTGCAATTAATCTGATCAATTTTATTGATAAACATATATAGCCAAATAAGAAAATTTGGTTCCTCCGAAACTTTGTTTCAGGTGTATACTTTATCCTAGATTGGCTTTGAAAATATCATAAATGCAAGAATTCTCCTTCCCTTTGTTCACTGTAGACCCAACTTCATGCCAAGTCCATGTTATAAGAATAAAAGACCAGATATGAAAATATAAAAATATATTCTATTAGTTCATCTCTTCTTGGTGCTTAAAATGTTGGAAATTGGGGGCTTCTAACTTCTAGCAGCATAGACTTGTTATGATAAAATGGACCTTCATAACCAGACAGATTATACTTTGAATAGTAATGACAAAATGTATTTTTCTCTTTTTTAAAATTTTTTTTGGGGGGGAAGGGAAATGTAGGGCAATTGGTGTTAATCAACTTGCCCAAGGTCACATGGCTTGTAAGTGTTAAATGTCTGAGGTTGCATTTGAACTCAGATCCTCTTGATTCCAGGATCATGCTCTATTCACTGTGCCACCTAGCTGCACCAAAATGTATTTTTCTAAAATCTGGTCTAAGAAACACTTCGGGAGCACTGCAACCTAGAATAAATTTGTATAAGGCTTTTTAGAAAGTAGTTGAAAATTAAAGTAATGCTCTTGAGAAAATGTAGAATTTTAACTGGAAATTTAATCCTATACAATGCAGCAGGGACCTATTAGGTGCCTTCTTTGTGCAAGGCAATGTGCTCAGTCCTAGGAATTTCACAAAGTGAGAAAAGGTCCTGGCTTTCAAGGAGCAGAAAGGTTTTTAGAATGTGGGAGTTCATTCAAATATAAACCTATAAACAAACTCTATAATTCTATAAAGAACTTGAAATTTATAGGACAAACTCTGAAGACTCCATTTATTATGCTAATAGTCCTTTATGTCACATATTAATTTTCAAAAAGAATAACATATTCTAGGTTCTTTTTTATATTCAGTTTTTACCACTGGATTTATATTGGACTTTGGATCACCCTGTTATAAAGTCAGTTGTTAATATATCAGTAATAGATTGAAATGTATATCAAGGTACCTCCAGAAAGATGGTTGAGAGGTTATGACTAAGTCAACCTTCTCCTCATCTTCTCAAAACATCAATGGACATATCAAAGAGAAAAACAACCAAAAAAAGGAAAGAAGTCCTCAGGAAATCCAAACCAAAATACCAGCAAAGAGTCTAAAAAGTTAAATGAACCTAAAGAGGAAGATCTCAAAACAATGAAGAAATATTACAATGCAAATGACTGGCAAGAGAAATAATCAGAAGAATAAAATCCAAGTACTTATTAATCAATTACTAAAGTGGCCAGATACAAAGGCAAAACAGAAAAAAAAAAGTTCTTGCCCAGAAAGAGCTAGTATTTGATAGGGGGAGCAATACCAATACACCAATAATTCTATATGAAATAAATATCAAGTAATCTTAGGGATGGAAGAGCACCAACTTCTGGGAGAATAAAGAAGGGCTTAAATTATGAGGTGACAACTGGAGGGGGTTTTGGAGGACATTCAGGACTCTAAGAAGTGAGGAGAGTAAAGAGGGAGTTCATTCCAGACATGCAGAACCACCTAGGCAAAGGTATGGAGATTGTACATACAATGTCTTGTATGGGCAACAGTGAGCAGAACACCTAAGTAGAATGGAAAGTACTTGATAGTGATATGAAACAATGTATGTGGAAATTATATTGCAAAGAATGTTAAAAGTTAGGTTTAAGACTTTCTATTTTATCCCAGAGGTATGTGAGAAACAATTAAAACTCTTGAGTAGAAAAGTGATATGTTCAGAACTATGCTGCAGGAATATCAATACGGCAATATCATAGAAGATGTATCAAAGAGGGAAATACCTAGAAGCAAGAAAACCAGGTTATTGTAACATTCCCATATAAAGGTGATGAGAGCCTAAACCAAGGTGATGGCAGTGAGCAATGAAAAGGAAGAAGCAGCAAACTCTGGTAATTTATAGGATATGGAGGATGAAGCACAGAAAATAGCCAAAAAAGTGAAATTGGGTGCAAACATGGATAATTGGAAAGAAGGGAGAGTCCTAGAAAGACAAAGAAAAGTTGAAAGAAGAAATGGGTACAGGGGGCTTCAGGTTCTATTAACATTACAGGGGAGGGAATAAAGAATTAGTTAATACAACAGAAAAATAAGAAGACGGTAATTAAGGATCAGTGTGGGATCACAGAAAGCTTAGAAATGAATAGACTTTTGGTGACAAATAAGTGGAATTTCTTTTTTAAAGCATATTTTAATTTATTTCATTAAATATTTCCCAGTTATATGCAAACATTTTAACATTAATTTTTTTTATTTTGAGTTCCACATTCTCTCCTTCACTCCTGCTCCTCCCCTATTCTCTCAAAAGGCAAGTAATATGATATCAATTACTCATATGAAACAAATTTCTATATTATCCATGTCACTACTCCACCAAGAATGCATAAGTGTTCCAATTTTCCACATCCTCTTCAGCATTTATCATTTTTTTTTTGGTCATGTTAGCTGATTTAACAGGTTTAATATGATTTCTCAGAGTTGTTTTAATTTGCACTTCTCTAATCAAGAAGGACAACACATTTTATTCATGTGACTATTGTTTCTTCTGAGCACTGTCTCTGCATAGCCTTTGACTATCAATTGGGAAATGGCTCATTTTTTTGTTTTTTTTAAACATTTTTTATTGATTTGTTTGTTTACTTTTAGTTTACAAGATTCAGTTCCACAATCCCTTGAGTTTCAAATTTTCTCCCCTCTCCTGCCATGGTGGCATGCAATCAAGAATAGGATCTGCAAATACTTTCACATTAGACATTAATCTGGTTGTAAAGAAGAGTTATAACAGATAAGATGAACAATGGGAAAGAGGAAACAAACCAAACACGAAAAAGAAAGAGAGCAGGCAGTTTGCTTCAGTCTGCATTTAAATTCTATTCTTTCTAGATCTTTCTCTGAATGTAGATATCTCTTTCCATCTTGAATCTTTTGGAGTTGTCTTATAACCTTGCATTGTTGTGAAGAGAAAATGATTCACTTAAAAAAAAAATTTGGCTTAGTTCCCTATGTAGGGAATGAAGGAATGAAGGAAATGAGGCCTTTATAAAAGAAATTTTCTGTAAATTTTTCCCAGTTATCTGTTTTCCTTCTAATTTTGGTTGCATTAGTTTTGTCTATGCAAAACCTTTTGATTTCATGTACTCAAAATTAACCAAATGGGACTTCTGAGAATTTATTTATTTTCAGAAACAGCTTCTTTACAAAAAGCTCACATTTTAAAGCATAAAAATTCATAATTAATTACAAAAAAACAATATTACTAAACATCTCTTACAGAATATAAAGCAGAAAAAAAGTTTTCAAAAAATTGAAAAAGTAAACAAACTACCCAGAATTTATATGAAAACTAAAAAAGTTGTCAAAAAATGATCAGGTTTTTTTTTTTTACCCAAATGGTATAGCCAACAAGTTATCTCAAATGAGATAATGTATATAAAGTGCTTTGTAGATTTTAAAGTACCAATCATTATTTCATCTCATCATGGCATGAAGGTGACTTTGGACTCTTGAAGTCTATTCCAGAGGAACACAAGCTCTGAGTGAATCTACCTTACTGGAAAATATTTGCCTGTGATTCTGATATAGATTGTGTCTACCTTCTGAGGAATAGCATAGTTCCACAGTATGGACATTCCCATCAACAGCAGATTAGCCAAGTGGTAATGACTTATTTTGCTGTGGCAGACTATGAAACAAAGAAAAGACTAACATGCCCCTTGGTCCTTTAAGTCCCCTTACTCTTGCTTCAAGAAAGATGCAGTATGGCTAGAATAGGGGCAGAAAGTCCTAAGAACCAATTTTGAAGACATCTTTAAATATCAACAGCTTTTGGCACTCTAAATGTGAGAATCTTATTCAATAGCCAATGAATGGACATACTACTGGAGGAAATGAATCATAACAATCATGATATCCTTGTTATAATTAAAACCAGAAGACAAAACTTAGTTGCCACTAAATGGAAGGATGGTTTATAGCTTGGCTTTAAAGAGGCAGATAAAGTAGTTGGTGGAGTTAATTTTATTGTGCATCCAAAATCAACAAGAAAAATCATATCATGGGACATTTGGTCATTTTATATTACAGTGCTCATACAAAAAGACCACCATGAAAATAATTGCAGTTTATGTGCCAACATCTGTTGCAGAGATTGAAGGAGAAAAATAAATTCTATGAAGAGGTCAACAAGGCATTCCATATTAAATCAACATACACTTTTATGTTCTCTGACTTCAAGGCAAAGGTAGACATTAGCAAGGATAGTGGAAAAGAGACAGGAAAATTTCGATTAGGAGTAAAGGAGAGAGGCACAAAAGTTATAGACTACGCATAAGCCCCAGATCTATATATCATAGACATTTTTCTTCAAGAAAAATATGATGAAGAGCTAGATAGGAAGAATATCAAATAACAAAACAAAACATGAAACAGATTATATTTTAATGGACAGGAAATAGTATATTACTGATGTGGGAGTTATTCCTGAATCCACTGTCAATATACAGACCACCAACTTGTTAGAGATAATCTAAAAGACATAACAAAAACAAGGGGAAAAAAAGATGTCACACATTTTAAACATCTTCATGATGATCTGTTTAAAGAAGTGATTGGTGTCAATAATTAGAAATGGATTGAGGAAAAATAAACTCCTTTCTAACAATTTTGTATAGAAGTTTAGTTGAAATAAATTAATTTCCATCAATTTCCATCTAATAGTTGTCTTGGTCAACAAAGACTTCATTTCCTTATCTAGTGGAGATATATGACAATCAGGGGCAAAAATGGTTTACAATATAAATTCATTTGAAAAATATTAAGAAAGAATGTAGAAGACAATGTACACCATGACTCCAAACAATGAGAAATAGTGTAGGGAAAAAAAGGAATTTAGCCACCAAACAAATTTATTCCAAGGATATTTAAATATGAAACTGGAAGAACAACAAACATACAAAAGATTTAAAGAGATCTGCATCACACTCTTTTCTATCACAAAGACAGTGAAATTTCTATACTTGGGTTATAGTATCAAAGTCTTGCATATATTTCATCATGAATGGATATGTCACTGAAGCAAACAAAGATGGGAAAAATAGCTGGACTAAACCAAGTATAAACAGAGGAAGTCTATTCTGGAACATTATTTTTAGACTATCAAAGGATTTATCCTCAAGGTCCTTGAAGGAGAATATACCAAAAGCATAGGAAAAATTGAACCTTATTATTACCAAAAATATATATATATCTGAGAAATTAATATAATTATGTGCATTTTCACATCTACATAAATTTTTGATGATAATCTTTCCATGCATATAGATCATTAGAAAAGAACAGGAATATTTTGCAAGTCATATTCTATAGTAAAGTGGATATTTACCATATTCAAGTGACTGGAGAACACAGAATCAAAGACCCACTGTGTTAACTCTTAGTTATTTTTTAAAGAAAAAAATTGATTTAATAGAGCAAAACAACTCTAAAGGCTTTCCCTCCAACTAAACATCTCACTGGCATGTTTCAGAATTCTACAAGATTTCTTGAAAACTCTAACAATAGAGACAACCTTATTTGATGACCCTATGATTATTAAGCAAAGCATAAAACAGAGAGACTTATGCTTGCCGAAGATTTTCACCACTGTTGTGGAGGAGATTCAGCACAGGGTCTGTTTCAAGGAGGGATTCCCTATGGATGATGAGGTCCTCCAGATGCTCCCTGTTTGTGGATGACATTTTGTTTATTGCATCAAACTCTGGGACATTGCCAAGTTTCCTAAATAATCACACAAAAGAATTTCGCCTAACCATCCAGACCAGAAAAAAAAAAAGTTAAAGTAGAAATGCTTCTGGCCCTAGCTTTAACATCCAATCTTGGATATATGCTGCTGTTGGACGATAACTTGCGACTCCGATGGAACTATAGGGAAGAAGAAAAATGACTTACCTTTGGATAAAAGCAGAGTTCTTTTAATGACCCCAAACTCCTCCCTGGAACAAAGGCTCAACGTTTTAATGCCAATATTTTTCCAATGCTATTGTAAGTTTGTGAGTCACAGAACACTACATGCTCCAAAGAAGTGAAGTTGAATGTCACTCAGAGGGCACTGGAGAAGTATATGGTGGGCATGAGCAGTCTGAAACACATTTTGAACACAATATTATAAAGAATAAGCTGACCTCATTTTTGAGGGACTCAACTTGGATACTTATGTCCCCTCAAATATCCTTGTTTCCCAGTTCATCAAATTCAACTCCTTTATTCCATCTGTTACGTACCCAGGAATGGTCAGAACTTTGATCCCTTTATCACCCACAAATATTCCACTTTCATAGTCCATAACCCTGAAATTTCTTTAAACTTAATCTATTCTTCCAGATGCCCATGTTTCAAGTCTCTAAATACTATTCTCTCTCATCATTCTAACCTCTAGTCATTCCACCCCCTACTTCCTTCCCAGGACATCATTCTTGCTCTGGCCTCACTTTTTTTCCTTCAAACTCTTGACCTTGTAGTTAACTGGTTCAACACTGTATTATTCTTGATCCTTGAATTTCCTGCCTCAATATCCTAAAACCATTCATCTTTACAACCCCTTACCCTGGATTATTTCTATCTGCCTTTCCACCCCTAAGGCTGAACATTGTTGGAGAAAGTCAACTCTTTGTAAAGTCCATTACAAGTGTCATCCAATCTTAATTGGGCCCTCATTACTACACAACATCTTTTTACTTTTCCAAAAGACTGATTAAACTACACCCTGACAGTAGCTGCTATAACCTACTCTTCTGCCATCTGCACCTCTTTCTTCTCTTCCATCTCTGTAACAGCAATCAATTTAGCAGATACTTAGCCCTTAGTAACTTAGGGCTATGTATGGAAGGTGTGAGCTCTGGCCCCTGGTGAGAGGGTGTGAACTCCCCTCTCAATGACTTGGCAAAAGGGTGTTGGCTGAGACAGGAGGCCAGTGTGTATACAAGAAGATTTCTGAGACAGAGACAGAATTGGGTATCTTCCTTCTGGTGGCTCCCGTTGGAGGAAGCAGGATTGTCCCAGCATCTGGCAACTGGGCTGCTGGACTGAAGAACTAAGTTGGAGTTTTCTTGAGATAGACTGAGACAGAGACAGAGTTTCTCTCCCAGCATCTGGAAGCTGACTGAGAACTGAGTTGGAGTCTTCCCAAGACCAGAATCTGGTGAAGGCCACCTGGAAGGCTGAGAGGGCTTGCCTGGAAGGCCTCCTGGAAGGCCATTTCTCCTGGGTCCTAGTGCCAGCTGAATTGCTGGAGGACTAAAGAAGCATGACTGGGATAAGACTTTGTTGGTTTGTGGCTTGGCTGATCTTTGAGTTCCCAGCAACAGAAGTGGTGAAGGGTTTGAGATGTGCAGACCCTGTGAACTTTAGTGTGTACCAGGGACTGGTATGAGAGCCTGGAAGCTGTCTGCCCCTGAATCCAGATGACTATTTGGTGGATGCAGGTAGGAGGTAGGACCATGGAAGGGGATCCAGGGAATCAGAGAGACCACCTAGAACCAAGATGAAGAAAAGGCCTCCCCGTGGATGAAATTGAGGTTTGCTGGACACCAAGGAGTTGAGGGTTTATGTGGTATTTTAATGATTGGATTTAACGACTGATTGAGTTGATGTATGATTGCCCCCTGAGTGGAAGATTGATTTTTGTATTATGAATTGATTGAATGATTAAATATTGATTTGCCCCATGAGTGGAAGACTGATTATTGTATTGTGAATTGATTGAATGCTTTATTCTAAATATTGTGTCCTCTGTAGTGAAAACTGTGTTGCCACTCTAATGTTAAGCTGTTGTGAACACTATATTATGATTTTCTGGGATAAGATGTAATGTTGTGAATATTGTACTGTACCTTGATTTGTTGTGAATGTTTGCCTTGATTTGTAATGGAATAAACAGAGTATTCACTATATTGGGTAATCCAAAACTTAAAAGCTGTTCACAGCAGCACTCTTTTGGGAATCTGCTGGAGTATGGTGTTACACTCTCATAGAAATTTACTTCATACTTCATTGGAAAACAATTTAGGAATTTACACCATCTTTCCTATGCTCCCTCTCCTGTCCAATTTCAGACTTCAAATTACCTCAACAACTCCCCCTATCATCTTTCCTCTTTTCTCAGAGGATGAGTTGTCAATTCTCTTTGCTGACGCAAGCATTGGTACTTGTGACTTTGATTCTTCCCATCCCTTACCTCCTCTTGAAGCCTATCCCTTCAACCAATCCCTCTCTCTCTAATTTTTACCCTTTCCTTATCCACTGGTTGCCTTCCTAAGACCTTCTAATACATCTACATCTCTCCAATCCTTTAAAAACCTTCACTTCAATCTAACCCTATCATAACCTCATACTATCTTTTCTTTCTTTTCACAGCCAAATTCCTAGAAAACTTGTCAATGCATGATGTTGATCTCCTACTCTCATTTTTACCCCTACACAGTCCAGCTTCCATTACCACCAGTCAACTTAAATTGATCTCTCCTAGGTCATGAATAATGTTTTTATTGCTAAATCCAGTGGCTTCATATACCTTGACTACTTAGAAGTCTTTGACACTACTGACCACCCATTCATTTGCGACATTCTTTCCTCCCTGAGGATTTGTGAGATAACACTGTAATAGTTCTTTTCCTACAAATGCTCTTTGGTCTTCTTTGCAGGATGATCATAATCTTTCCATTTATTTACTCTGAGATCTGATACCTTTCTACCCTGGACCTGAAAGGGAATTAGAAATACTCTTTTCTCCCCACTGTCACTTCCAGACTCTTCCCTTTACTTCTTTCCTTTGGCAACTTTTTTTTTCTTTGAAGTTCAATCAATCAAATTTCTCACTCAATCCAAAGTATGGTAGCTACAGTATATTGAAAAAGGAAATGGCAAATCACTCCAGTACTTTTGCCAAGAAAACTCCATGGACAGCACTAAAATGTTAAAAGATATGATAAAGGAATATGAATCCTCTTGGTCAGAATTTATAAGCTTAAATACTTTGGCTACATAATGAGAGAACAGAACTCATTGGAAAAGACCTTGGTGTTGGGCAAGTTTGAAGGGCATGGCACAGAATTAAATGGATAGATATTGTCATGGAAACAACAAACATAAACTTGGACAGACTTTGAGAAACAATGGAGAGAAAGGCCTGGTGTGCTATGGTCCATGGAGTCACAAAGAGTCAAACATGATTAAAAGACTGAACAAAACAGTATGCTGACCACAAAGTCAGGCTCCCTTCTTTCTCCAGGAGTTCAGTACCTGTCTCACTATCTTCCTCTCCTCCCCAGCTTCTGAACTTATACTAGGAGGCTTTAATAGTCTTAGAGATACTTTCTCAAACTTCTTAACCTCTCAATTCCATAGCCTCCTTAAATCCCATGACCTACTCCTGCATTCCACCTCATTCACACATTCAACACATAGCTACTCACATGCTAGATCTGCCGTTACTCACAAGTATTCTACTTCCCAAATTAGAAACCCAGACATTCTATTATCTGACAATAACATATCATTCTGACTTTCCATATATGCCTTATCCCTCCTAAACCCTGTTGTTCACTTTCTTTGATACCTCCAATCGCTCCACCCTCAATTATTTCTTAGGCCCTTACTCCTCTGCCCTGACTTTTCTTTTCTCTCCAACCTCACCCCCAAAGTCAGTCCCACATTTTCCTCAGCTCTTAAAGCCCTTGCCCCCCATGTCCTATCACTATTTCCCCCAAAAACACTTTAGCCCTACATTATTCCTACCATATGACCATTTTTCTTCTATGCTCTTACTCATAAGCTACTCAATGCACCTGGAGGAAGTTTCACAGTCATGCTGAGTGAATACATTTAAAATTCATTTTATCCAACTTTAATTAGGCCCTCACTGTGGTGAGGCAGTTCTTTAATTCCTCCCTAATTAATCCCCCTATCCCACTTCTCAGAACCTATTCCAAATCTTAGCTTACCCTTTCAAACTGACCATTCCTTCCCTCCCCCAAATGGGAACTTTGCCTTTTGCTTTGTTGAGAAAATTTAGGCCCTTCAATTTGACTTCCCTCTTCTCTCATTCTCTTCATCTCAAACTCCTTAACATTGCTTTGTACTCTTCTTTCCACCAGGCTCTGAAAAAGTCATCAGTCTGACAAAGAGGTAGCCCTTCTTGTCAAGGATAACTAACTCTGTACCTTCATTTAATTTCATGTCCTTTCTTCTCCAACAGATAAAATCCTAAATCATTCCCTTTCTGCTTCTAATCTTCAACATTTCCCTATAGAGTGGTTCTTTTTCTACTGCTTTCAAACATACACCATTCTCCCTCATACCTGTAGATCCTACCACCCCCTCAATCTATTATTCTATATAATTCCTTCCTTTCTCAGGTAAACTTTATGAATAAAGCAAAAAATAAAAATTATTTATACTCATAGCCTCCACTTCTTTCATTCCTCATCCTTTTGCAATCTGTCTTACAACTTTATCATTCAAATAAAATTACTCTCTCCAAAGTTAGTAATGATCTCTTTAATGACAAATCCAATGGTTTTTCCTTATCCTTAAAGTTTCTCAACCTATCTACTACCTTGGATCTGTTAACCATACTCGTTCTCCTGTATAATCCCTCCTCCATGAGTTAACTCCTGGCCTACTTCCTACCTACCTGACTACTTCTCATTGTCTTTTGCTGGTTCTTCCTCCATATCATGCATCCTAATGGTGGATATTTTTCAAGGTTTGGAACTAGATCCCTTTCTCTTCTCCCTTTGTGCTTTCACTCATTCTCTTTCTCCATAAACCCCACTCTCTTCTAAATTTCTCTTTTTCTATTGAACACAGCACCACCTCTCTATTCTCCATGGCTTCTATCCTCAACATTATCCTCAACTCTATCCTCTCACTCACTCCACATGTGCAATCCCTCATTTGCTAAGTCTTGCCAACATCTCTCACTATCTGACTCCTTCCTGCCTTTCACAGAGATTATTGCAAGAGCCCCTATATTGTTCTCCCTGCCTCTATGCTCTTCCACTCCAGTGCCAAAATAAGTTTCTTTGATTTCCCTACTTGGTCAATTAAAATGAGTTCTTAATGCTTCTAAGATAAAAATAACACCCTCTCTTCAGTTTTAACACCCTTCACAATCTGGCCCCTACTTCTGTTTTCAGCCTTATTGGACAGTCCTCCTCTCCTACTTTCTGCCATCTAGCCAAAATGGCCTTTTATCCATTCCTTGTACACAACACTTTATACTCCATCTCTGCCTTTGCCCTGGTCATCCCACATGAGAGAAACTCCCTCCTTACCTCCATCTCAGAGAGTTTTTCCCTCTCTCTTTAAGATACCAATCAAGCATGATGTTTTGCATGAAGTCTTTCATGATCTCTCCAAGTGCTAATGCCCTCACTACTAAACTACTGTGTATTTAATTATTTTTACATATTTGCATGTATTCATTTTATGTCTTTTATTATTATTTTATATGTACTCATTGTATCCCTCAATATAATGTAAGTTCCTTTGAGTAGGAATTGATTCATTCTGTGTACTTATATCCCCAATGCCTAGCATATAGTAGCCACTTAATCAATCACACACACACACACACACTCACACCAATACTCTGCTGAATTTTCTATTCTCTCCACATACCTCTGGATGATCTCATCAGCTACCACTGAACAATTATTTCAATGTAAATATCCCACCCTTGTGTCTCTAATGAGCCCCAGACCTGTACACCCAATTTCCTGCTGGATAACTCCACTTGAATATCCTATAGGGATCTTAATACCATACTCAACATGCTCAAAATATAGATTCTCTCTCCCCCCACAAAAACAAATGAAAACCAACTTCTCTGAATTTCCCTATTCCTGATAGAGCACCAACATTCTTCCAATCAATTAATCACTTAAAAGGCATTTGTAAAGTACTCTACAGATAATGTTCTATATTCTGAGGATTCAAACACAAAAAATGACATAATCACTACTCTTAAGGAATTTATAGAATATAAATTAGAATTATAATATAGATATAATATAATATAGAAATATAATAATAATTAGAATAATTAGAATAAATTAGAATATAAATAGAATATTATTTACATGGGTTCAAAACCTAGGAATCTTTCTCCCTTACCCTCCTCATATACAATCAAGGTGTCAAAGCTCACAGTTATGCATAGGGGAATATTTTGTAAGGAAATGGCAGAATAGAAGGCATCATAAAAGTCAAAATAGACAATCTCAATTACATAAAACTGAAAAATTTTTGCACAAATAAAATCACTACCAGTAGAATACCAAAATAAAAGAGTAGAAAAAAATCCTCAGGAAATATAATAAAATTCTGACATTCAAAAATAAGTTAAATTGACATAAATTTCTCATCTTAAGATCAATTTCCCAATATGCAAGTGACCACAAGCTATGGATAATTTTCAGAAGAAGAAATACAATCAATTACTAACTAACAAAAAGGTGGTACAGTGGATAGAGTGGTGGGTCTGGAGTCAGGAAGATTCATTGTCCTGAATTCAAATCTAGCCTCAGACATCTACTAGCTGTGTGACCCTGGTTAAGTCACTTAACTCTGTTTGCCTCAGTTTCCTCATCTTTAAATGAGCTGGAGAAGGAAATGAAAAACCACTCCAGCATCTTTGCCAAGAAAACCCCAAATAGGGTCATGAAGATTAAAACATGACTGAAACAACTGACCAGCAACAATAATCTTTAGAGAAATGTAAATTAAAGTAACTCAAGGTTAATATTATATGTCCATCAAGTTTGTCATTATAAAAGAGAAGGAAACTCTGTTGAAGGAATTATTAGAAAACAGGCATTAAATTTTACTATAGGCACAAATGTAAATTAATTCACTAATTTTTGAAAATAATTTGGAATTAACAAAGAAAAGTTACTAAATTGTTCATAAGCTTTAAATTTCTACCAGAGGGGTTTTGAAAGAAAGATAAAATCTGTATGTATATGAAGGTTCTTAGCACCATTATTTGTGAAAACAAAAAGCTGGTAAGGAATATACGTTGAAGACAAGTTGAATGAATTATGTTATATGAATGTAAAGAATATTAAGGTGCCATAAGAAATGACATATGAAGGATTCAGAGAAACACAGAAAGATATATACAAAGTGATACATACTGAAGAAAATAGAACCAAAAAACCCTCAGTAACTGCAACAACATAAATGAAGGCATCATTCATTGCAAGACAAGGAAACAAAGCCACGGCCCAATACACATTTAATGTTAATACAACATTTAAAAGTAAAAAGATGTTGCACTCTTTTCTGTTAAAAAAAAACAACTATTTTTTCAGTAACTATTTGGAGGCAGTGCATTGTTTTATAAAAATACATATATACATATATTAGAATATGTTTGTTGTCAAAACAAAAAATGTCAAAAAATTCAAAACAATAAATACATATCTACTTATGGATATTCATTTTTACTATCTTGTGATATTAAAATTCTAGGTGGGAGAATTTGATTTTCCAAGAACACAGGCTATTAAAACCTTTAAAGTTCTGAGTTTTGTGGTTAGGCTTCCCTTACCTAGAACCTCAGCCCACACCACCCCATAACACACACACACACATTTCAAATTCTTTCCATCAATCTTTACTTTTTTTGGTCAAATTCAAAGTTCTGGTCCAGCATTTGATACAGGTGCAACTTTCCCATTGGAACTAAAAATATGGGGGGGGGGAGAAGGGGGTTAAGATCAATACTGATTTTTGGAATGAATATTGTTTTGTCTCTGTAGAAATATCATGAACATATGAGGTTCTCTCAGAACTCCCCAAATACATAAGATATCGCAATACAACACTGGGGATGGGTTAGAGAGGAAAAGAAGGGAAAGAGACCAAGAGGAAGATAGATAAAGACAGGGTGGGAGAAAGGGAGAGAGGGAGAGAAAGAGGGGGCGGAACAGAGAGACAGAGAGAGAGAGACAGAGAAAGGGACAGAAAGGGAGAGAGACTGAAAGAGAGATGGAGACAGAGACAGAGAGAATGCTTTCTGCTTTCTGCTCTAGGTTCTTTGCACAGAACTAACAGAGTGGGGCTGAGGGAATTCTAGCAACCTAAAATGACCTTCCATTTGCTGCACTATTAAAAAAAAAAAGCCAAACTCCACCAACATTTTTTTCTCACATATTTCTCACAGACCGGCTGTCTATGGTACAATCCGAACTAGTTTCAGTTCACTGATCTAATTTGTAGTCAAGTATGGCTTCTTTTATGTCTTCAGATGTACAAAATGAAAAAGTCCTTTTACAAATGAAAATATTTTTCTACTTACACGATGTGTGTATTTTTAGGAAAAGTAAAAACTGCTTTACGCACACTTGGCAGCAATGTTCCAGTTGTTCAGGCAATGAACTCATTCGTTTGCTCTTTGGTACTTCCTTCAGTTCCATAATTAATTATAGTCCTTATTCAAAGAACTTACACCCTGGTTGTGTCTAAACAAACAAACAAACAAAACCCCAAAACAAAACAAGCAAAAATGGAGACTTGAAACAATTATCAAAATAATTCAGGCACACATACCCACTTTCACTTCAAATAGCCAGATAGGGAAAATGGGAGAGTTTTTAATTATCCAATAATTTCCTTAGCTACTCATTTAGTTTGTATTTCTGCAACCAATGTTTAAATGAAGATTGGAATCTCCTTAATCATTGGGTGTCTTGATTTTTCCTCTTTTCTAATAAGAATTTATAGGTGGCCGTGGAATCTTATTCTACAAGTGAAGCAAATTATCAAAACAATTTAATGTTTATTTTCTAAATTTTATCCTAGCTCCATACTTGATTTCTTAGTCCTTTTTTTCTGAACCTTATCTTGGTCATCAAAATTATTTCACCCAGGCTGTCATCTTCTCCAATCTTGGCAAGTGCAGGAAATCTAAACAACCTTCACCTCCTCCTAACATCACCATTTTCACTGACAGCAGCACTGTCCTAGAGCTTCAGTGATAATTGGCTCTTTTCTCTTCCTCAGTTCCTATCTCCAATTACTTGTCAAGTCTTTTTCATTTTTATATTCCTGGATGCTAATAGAGTGCATGGTACCCAGTAGGTGATTAATAAATGCTTGTTAATTGATCAGCTGTTTCTAATGTCATATATGTCATAGTTATCCCCTCCCTTCAAGTTCCACTGCCACCACAGTAATGGAGACCCTCTTACCTAGACTATTGCAATAGTGTCCTAATGTGTCTGATTCCCTAGTCTCTCCTGTCTTCTGACCATCCTTTACACTAATACCAAAAGAATCATTTCACTTCCATGACATCTTCAACCTTACTCAGTTGCCCCTGATGGTCTACAAAATGAAATCTGAACTGCTTGGACTAGCATTCAGGGCTGCCTATGATATAGTTATGGTCCTCTTTGCAGGCTTACTTTACAATTCCATTTTTCACATATTTGATTGTCTAGTTGATAGTTTACTCTCTATTCACCATCTTTGCCCTGAACATAGATACCCTCATTCCTTTACCTGGATTGTCCTTACAGGCAGAATGGACAATCCACCCCCTTAGCAACATGTTGTTGTTTTTTTTTCCCCTTTTCAAGGTCCAGATTGTGTCACCTGCTCCATGATATCCTGATGCCCTAGCTGAATGTCTTTTTGTCCCTTCTTAAATCTCTCATCCTATCACACATGTGCACTTAACCATTTTCTAACTTGTTTCACCATTATTATCACGTGTTTTTCACATCATTCCAATTAGGTTATAAGCTTCTTTAGAACAGGAACTATGTCATTTTTCATCTTTACATTATCAATGCCTTATATAGTGCCCTACCTTAACACAAGTTTATGCACTTAAATGCATGATGAAGAAAGTTTCCATAATCTCACCCAAAACCTTTTCAACCTATGATGTCTCTATGAATCACAAAACAGTTGTGAGAAGTCTTCTTGCTTTTTTGTAAACCCTTCTACAGTGACAGGAAGGTTCTTTATACCATGGAATATCAATCAGGCAACAGAACAGAGGTATGGGTATGGTAAAGCCAGGGACAGAACACAAATGCAATGGAAAAAGAAGGTATTGAACATCAACAGCAACAAGTTCTAGCCTGGCTCATCTACCAACTGGGTGTGGGACCATGGAAAATAAAGATGTGTAGTTTAAATAATGCTTTAAAGATTGCAAAATGCTTTCCTCAAAACAAGCTTAGATAGCTCAATGGATAGAGAACAGGATTTGGAGTAAGCAAGACCTGAGTTTGAATCCTGCCTCAGACCCTTACTAGCTTTGTAACCCCACAAAAGTCCCTTAAACTCTATGGCTCAGTTTCCTCATCTTACAGATGGGGATAATAATAGAACCTCTCTCAGAGGGTTATTGTTAGGATTAAATGAATTAACATGTAAAGCCTGTTGTAAACCTTAAAACACTACATAAATACTATTATTATTGTCATATAAATAGTGAAAGTATTATTTGTACTTTAAAGATGAAGAAATTAAGGCCTAAAGAATTAAGGAGATTTTTCCATAGGAACAGAGGTAGTGAACGTCAAAGCAAGGCAGCAAGCCTACTCAAGGACCAGGCACCCCCAGTTTCAAGGCCAATTTCTATCCTGCTGGATCACCTAGTGACTTAAATCTCCATGGTCATTAGTTTCCTTATCTATAAAACAAAAGAATTGAACTAAATCCACAGTTCTTAACCTGGGGTCTGTTAGGTTTTTCATCTTACAATTTTGATAACTGTATTTCCATAAAATCGGTTCCCTTTGCATTTTATGGTTTTTTTTTATTTGAAAACATCAGTCTGAGAAAGGGTCCAGAGTCTTCATCAGACTGTGAAAAGGGTCAGTCGCACCAAAAAGATTAAGCACCCTTGAACTAGATGCTTTCTCAGGTCTTTTTTGTTTTTAATTTTCTATCTCATTCCATAATCTCTAAAAGCCAGGTTCCTCAGTTGTGTTAATGTTTGCTACCTTTTTGCTCCATGCATGAGTGTTCTTTCCTCTGAGGATCGGATATTGTGATTATTGTTGTTACTTGTCCTGCGTTCTTGAAGAGTCTCAACGACAGTGCTGTGGTGACGATGACTTAAGTAAATTGGATTTATGTGAGGCAGAACTTCGAAAAGTCATCACCTAGCTCTGCTTCAAATTGAATTCTTTGTTAAAGAAGTTATGTGGTACAATGCATAGAGCTCTAGTCCTAGCATCAGAAAGATCTGAACTCAAACCTAGACTCAGGTACTTAATGGTTGTGTCACCTTGGGCAAGTCACTAAAGAAATCATTTTTGCCTCTGTTACCTTATTTGTAAAATAGGGATAATAATAGTGCCTATCTCTTAGGGTTGGTGTGAGGATTTAATGAAAAAAGATATGTATAATGTGTGAGAAATAATTCATTTGGACCTCTATTCCAATCAGTATTAATCAATTTGATATGATTCCATAGGGGTAGTGATTACAAGTTCTGTACATTAGGCCCCAGAAGTGTGAGTAGCAGATTGTAAATTCACTTGCTTAATCATGGCTAAATAGAGCTCCTCCACTCTTGCTTTTCCCTGTCACGTTGACCAAATCCAGTGTGGCAAAGGTGACTCAGTTACATGGAAAGTCCTCCAATTTATCTTTGTGCCTCTGGACCATTTTGTTGTCCAACACAAGCAGGTAACCATCTTATGACTGCTTAGTCAGTGGAGATGCTCCATGCTTTACCCAATCTGTGACCCCCTCCTCTGAAGCGGGCCTCTCACTCCCTCGGGCCCCCTGCCCTCTACTTACCCATCTACAGGGTCTTTGGTCGTCACCAGCCCCGAATCGGGGAATAACCAGACAGAACGCCCGAGGTTGATCAGGGGTTGTTTATTCGTCCACTGCTACATCTCGACAACTCTCTCTCACTTCCGTGTGAGCAGCAATTTAAAACAATCAGC
>CM053582.1:472548863-472563230 GCA_028627135.1 Pseudochirops cupreus
ACACACACACACACACACACACACACACACACACAGAGTTTCCTTCTTGTTTTCCTTCTAATCTTGTTTGAATCTGTTTTGTTTGTGTGAAACCTTTTTAATTTAATGTAATAATATTGTCCATTCTGCTTCCTGTGATAATCTCTATTTCTTGTTTGGTTATAAATTCTTCACTTGTCCGTAGTTCTGACAGGTAAAATGTTCCATGCTTACCTTATTTGATTATGATATTTTCCTTTATGTCTAAAATCATGAATTTATTTTGAGCTTCTCTTGGTATTCAGTGTAAGATGTTAATCTATTGTCTAGTTTCAAACTGAATTTCAGTTTTCCTAGAAATTTTTGTCAAATACTGACTTCTTATCCTAAAAGTTTGGATCTTTGGCTCTATCAAACACTAGATTACTGTGATAATTTACTAC
The DNA here is from genome assembly GCA_028627135.1 of Pseudochirops cupreus. Classification (NCBI taxonomy): domain Eukaryota; kingdom Metazoa; phylum Chordata; class Mammalia; order Diprotodontia; family Pseudocheiridae; genus Pseudochirops; species Pseudochirops cupreus. The sequence continues at coordinate 472,549,286 of CM053582.1, forward strand.
TGTGTATTGTGTACCCAATCTATTCCACTGGTCCGTCAATCTGCTTCTTAATCAGTACCAGATTGTTCTGATGATTAGCACTTGAAATAGAGTTCGAGACATTTTATATCTATGTCACCTTCCTTTGCATATATTTTTAAATTTATTTCCTTCATATTCTCAGCTTTTTTTTTCTTCCGGATGAATTTTGTTATTATATTTTCTACCTATAATTTTTAGTAATTTGATTGGTGTGTCACTGAACAAGTAGAAATATCACTTTTATCATATTGTCTTGGCCTACTCGTGAACAATTAGTATTTCTTCAAATTGGGGTTTCATATAATTCCTGTGTTCATCTTGGCAGGTAGATTCCCAAGTATTTTATATTGCATTTTAAGTGGAACTTTTCTTTCTATGACTTCCTGCTGGACTTTGTTGGTAATATATAAAAATGTGATGATTTATGTGGGTTTATTTTATTACCTGCAACTTTACTGAAGTAGATAATTGTTTCAACTAGTTTTTTAATTCATTCCCTAGGATTCTCTAAATATACCACCATGTCATCTGCAAATACTGATAGTTTTGTTCCTTCAATTTATTTTTCTTCCATTGCTGTAGCTAGCATTTCTAGTATGATACTGAAGAATAGTGGTTATAAAGATCACCTTGGTTTCACCAGTGATCTTATTGGGAAGTCTTGTGGCTTATTGCTATTACCTGCTGATGATTTTCAATAGATACTACTTATCATTTTAGGGCAAGTTCCATTCATTCCTATGCTTTTTAGTGTTTTTAATAGGAATCAGTATTGTATTTTGTCAAAAGTCTTTTCTGCATGTATTGAGACATGATTTTTGTTGATTTTGTTATTGATATGCTCATCTATACTGATATTTTCCCTTATATTGAATTAGTTTTACATCCTGGTATGAAGCATACCTCATCAGAATATATGACTTTTGTGATGTGTTGCTGTAATCTCCTTGCTAGTATTTTATTTAAAATTTTTGTGTCAACATTCATTATAGAAATTGGTCTCTAGTTTTCTTATTCTGTTTTTGTTCTTACTGGTTTAGGTATCAGCACCATATTTGTCTCATAAAAAGGATTTGGTAGGACTCCTTTGTCTATTGTTCCTAATAGTTTATATAGTATTGAAATTAATTGTTCTTTAAATGTTTGGTACAATTTACTTGTGAATCCATCTGGTCCTGGGAATTTTTTCTTATGGAGTCCATTGATGGTTAGTTCAATTTCTTTTTCTAAGTAGGGTTATTTATGTATTGTATTTCCTCTTCTGTTTATCTGAGCATTTTATATTTTTGTAAATATTCATCCATTCCACTTAGATTGTTAAATCTGTCAACATATAACTGGGTAAGATCATGCCTACCAATTGCTTTAATTTTGTCTTTATTTACAGTTAATTCACTCTTTTCTTTTTTGATACTATTAATTTGGTCTTTTTATAGTAATGAAATAAAAATAAGTGCTTTGTAATTATAAAAAAGAAAGAGAAGGTATAGGCAATAGTGAGGTTGTTTCTCATGATCAGAGCTACAAAATAATAGTCATTACACTTATGTGTGATGCCTAAGAATTCAGACCATAAATCAGTTCTATCCAATGGATCCAGGACCTCCAAAATTTTCAAATTCACAAAATTACTTCTAAACCTAGACATGTCAACATCAAGATTTATACCTGCTTAGGACAGGAAATGCAAAGCAGAAAAGGCAACTATGGTCTTGAGAATGTCTGCTTGAGACCCTCTGTTCTTCTTACCACCAGGCAGCAGCTGTCATGATACTAGAATGGGGGGAAGGACATCAATCCCTTCTTACCTTCTCCTGCCCCTGTAAAAAGTTTTAAGGATATTACTGTAACCTGAAGCTAAGAAGAGAAGTAAATAAGCCAGGAGCCTATTACTTTTTTTTTTAAGTCCATTGGGACATTAACTCTTTTTGTTCAGCGACCAATATCAAACTGTTATGGGAATCTGAATATCTTCCCTGCCCCTAGGCCCTTTGATAGGCTTAAGTGGCTCTGAGAACCTTCCTTGATTTGAAAGTATACTTTGCCCCCTCATAGGCTGAATGAGGTCACATGGAGCCTGTGGCAAGAGGGTTGTTCTTCAGGAATGCTCACGCCTTATTAGTTTGTGATTGGGCAGTGGGTCAAGAGGGCTGTGACAGCCTCTGATCCAGGAGAGGGCTATATATACTGCTGATGTGAGGTTTTGCTTTGGGGCTCACTTGAGAAGAGTTGTGTGATTTGGCTAGACGAGACTTTGGGAAGCGGTTGAGCCCCGTGGCTTTGAAAAACTCAGATATTGGTGCTTCCCTCTCTGGTAACTGAATAGGTATGGATGTAATGGTCAGATGATTGGAAGCCCATCTGCTGATCTGTTTCTTTGTCTGCTTGTAACTTGTTTGAATTCTGTTTGTATTCTCTGAAGTTCAGGGTGCTGACTTTTTCCCCTGAACTAGGTAAATGATATATGTTTGATTGGTTAAAGTAAGATTGTTAACCCATTTTGAGTTGCTTTCCTTTAGAAAAGCAGATCTAAGAACCTGTGCTAGCAGCCATCCTGGGTATGCTAGGGTGCTTGCTGATACACAAACCCAAAGCACCTGAGTGCTGAGTCACTGATAGCCAGCCAAAAGCATCCACATAGTTCACTATCACCAAAGTGCTCAATTTCTGCTCTAGCAACACATTGTCATTTGGATCCAGGAAGGGTAGCCTTGCAAATTTCCTTTTTGATCCCCATTTATAACTGAAAAAATACAAACCCCCCCATCCCATTTTTAGGAGACTCAGCCCCATATTTCATCTTTTTCCTAAGTTTCTCATCTAATTCTTGACCCTATCCATAACTTTCTCTTAAATGTTGTCCATTGTAAATTTACTAATCTTAAATTTGATCCATTTGTGCCCATTCAGCCTCACACCAGTTTGTTTTGAGTCATGAGGATTATTTTATACTTTCTGTGTGTCATCAAGTTCTGCGCCAGTCTGAACACTCCAGACCCCATTCCCCAGCAATATTTCTAGAACAGCTTCACATATGTGAGTTTCAACTGTGCAGGTTTGAAGGCTCAGGTTCAGAATCAGGTGAAGTACTTGGGCCCAGGAAACCGTAGCTTAAGAGATCATGTTATTTCTGAAATTACCCTTGGCAAATCAAGTAAATTCTGAGACTACACCAACGTTCATGTCTCTTCTGAAATATATGCGAAAGAACTAGAATTAAGTGGTCATCTTGAGTGAAGTTTAGAGTGGAACAAAACTTAAGTGAAAACTCTGGAATTATTTTTGTTTTTTTTTTTAAACATAGCATTTATGTAGTGCTTTGAAGTGTGCAAATTACTTTACAAATACTATCTTTCTTTATCCTTACAACAGCTCTGAGAGGTAGGTCCTATTGTTATGTTATTTTATAGATGAAGAGATTGAGGCAGGCAGATACTAGTAAGTATCTGAAGTCCTATTTCAAATGGAGTTTTCCTAGCTCCACTTCTAGCATTATAACCAGTGTAACAACTATTTGCCTCTCATAAAAAGATGAGGTCATGGCAGAACAGAGACCAATACTCTTCCTGAAATAGATACCTAGAGACACCTAAGTCTAGATATACATCCTTGGAATTGCCCTGGAATTGATCGGTCTTCTAGTGTGGATAGTATCTTATCCAGTTATGTTCCTAGCTGCAAAAGTACAAATATGGAATGCCCTCTGAACCTCTAGATATTTTTCCATATCTCTTGTAGGACACTTATATCAACATGGTATCATGGAATACCAAGATCCAGAAATAAATTGATGGACTAGAACACTGGGTAAAAACAAATAAGACTACAGCCATAAATACAGTCTTGCACTTGGCTTCAACAAAATCATCTAAATAAGCTCAAGACTTGGGCTAGATAGCAGTACTTCTATAAAAGTTCTGGGAATTTTGATGACTTTCATATGTATTCAGCCACATGATTGTTTTGGTTCCTGAGAATGGTGAACTGATTTGATCCGAGCAAACAGTATGATATGGTGGCCAAAAAGCAAATGCAATCTTAGGTTATGATAAGAGAGACATGATGTTTGGGACTAGGTCCTAGCACTTCTGCATACTGCCTTAGTCAGACTATATGTAAAGTAAGGGGCTCAATTATGAAGGCCATATTTTAGGAAGGACATTGACAGGGTAGAGAGTAGCCAAAGGTTGGTGACTAGGATAATAAAAGACCACATGAGCATTAGTTAATGGAATTGGGCATGTTTGTCCTGGAGATGAGGACACTTAGGAGCAACATGATACCTATCTTCAAGTATTTGAAGAGCTATCTTGTGGAAATGGGATTAGACTTGTTCTGTTTGGCTCTAGGGAGCAGAACTAGGCAGCAATGGGTGGAAATTAAAAAGAAGCAGATTTAAGCTGGTTATAAGTAACAATTTCCTAATAATAAGAGCTATATAAAAGTCAAATGGGCTGCCTCAGGAATTAGTCAAGTTGACAAGCATTATGAAATGCTTACTATATGGCAGGGACTGTACTACATGCTGGAAATTCAAATATAAGCAGAAGGAAAGATACCTGACCTCAAAGACCTTACATGGATCTTACATTATGATTGGGAAAAGATAGTATATAAAGAGGAGCTGAAGAATAGGGATGCGGAGGACAGATGGAAGGCTAGTGCATGGTACAGAAAGTCTGGAGGGTAAAAAGTGTAGACTGGAGAGGAATGAAGACATGGTTGACTTGGGTATTCTTAATATGGAACATCTGGGAGGAACCAGCCAATCACAGAGTGGAAGTGTGAAGTCCAGCAGCTGAGTGAGCTTCTTGGCAGAAGGATACTTCCATTTTTTAAAGTCCATAGGTGGAATGAACTTTCCTGGTAAAGAAATTTGTGAGGTATGGTGGAGAAAGCCTGCAGAGTTAGGGATACAGCCCAGAGAAAAATCTTGGGTTTACTCTCATTAAAGGTCTTCAGGCAAAGGCCAGAAGACTATTTCTGGGGTATTTTGTGAGAGAGATTTCTTGTGCAGGTCTGGTTTTAGAAGTGTCATTTTGAGCAAGTCACTTGATTGCTCTGTGCTTGATTTCTCTTTTTCAGTATGGGTAAAATCAAGGACTTGTACGCAATGATTTTTAAGGCCCTTTTTAGGTCTGAAATTCCATGATTCTTCTTTGTACTAGATTTATCTTAAATAGGCCTAATTGCTGAATAGGAGTTGCCTAAGTCAAAGTGAAAACTCAGAAAGACCTTAGCTTAACAAGGCCAAGGTCTCCCACTGCACCCTGGGCCATCTCCAGTTGGCCTGATTTATATTTGACCACTGGACCCAGATGGCTCTGGAGGAGAAATTGACACTAGTGACTTTACACAGCCCTCCATCACTAAAATTCAATTCAATTGCAAGTCCTGTCATCATCTTCCTGGTGTCATGGTCCCCTTCAAGAACAAAGGACAAACCATACAAGATCAATCTTCCTACTTGGTTACTGAACAATAAAGTTTTTCAGGGCAGGAATTGTCATGTTCTTTTGTTTCCCTCATAGTACATAGTATATTGTCTTGCCCTTAAATACTCACCGAGTTAAAGTGAATTTTTTTCAAATCAGAATTAGTGAAAACCACTGATAAATGTTTATGCCTGAGAATTAAGCACAGATTTCCACAGAGGTGAGTTCCTGAACGGTTTTGGTATGACTATAGCAAAATGTCAACACAGCCAAAGGGGACAAATGAGATTTGGAATCAGAAGATTTGAATTCAAGTTCTGACTCTGACACTTCAAACTGTTTGATCTTGGGCAAGCTAATTTAATTCCTTTAGCCTCAGTTTCCTTATTGTAAGTTGGAGACAATAATACCTGTATTATCTGTTTCATAGGATTATTGTAAGGTGCTTCATAAGTCAAAATTCTCTGCCTGTGAAATACTGTTGCTATTAGAAATTATATATTCTATTCACAATTTATTCTGTTCTATACAATGCTCAATTATTTTGTATATAGTGACACGAAAAGGGGAAATGACCACCTGTAAAGGTGCCTCTGGGCCAGGCAATGTGTTAAGCATTTTGTGAATACTATATCATTTGATCTTCACAACTTCACAACCTGTGAAGTAGGTGCTATTATTATCTACATTTTACATTGCAGGAAACTGAGATAGACAGAGGTTAAGTAACTTGCCCGGGGTCACACAGCCACTTAAGCTAGGTTTGAACTGAAGTATTTCCTATCACTCTATCCAATGTGCTACCTAGCTGACTCTTTGCATATATGTACATATACATATACACAATATTTATGTGTACGTTCATAGTATTTACCTTATCCATGTAAATAAAATATATACATTTCTATTTAGGCCTAGGATTTCATTTGTAGAGTGAACTCAGAGCAGTTAATATCCTTTTGTCAATGACCAACATAAATTAACAAATGTCCTGTAACTTAATAGTCTTAGAGAGTCGCCTGGTTCATGGAGGACTTGCCCACAACCATTTAGGTATCATGTGTCAGAGGAAGTGCATGAACTCAAGTCTTCGTGATTACAAAGCTCAGTCTCTATCTACTATACCGTATAGTTTCTTAGAAATTAGTAAATAGTAACTACCTTATATCTGTTTATATTCATGTATATTGGAAAAGTGCAATTTGTCCTTCCACATACAAACACTTCAAAGACCACTTTTAAAAACTGATAAATATACCATCAATTGTACTTATTCTCTTTATTTTCATTCATTTGGAACTGGCCCTGTTTCCTGTCTCTTCATATCGCCTCATCCTCTTCTCCAGAGTGGAAGCTCGATGATAGGTTACGTTTTTCTGTATCCCTTGAGATTGATTGTAAGTGGGCTTCCCTCGGCTTCTGAATGAAGAGGATGGAGAGACACATGGGAAATCAGATGCTAGTTTTTTTTTCAGTGGACAAGTAACATCTGTGTTAGTATAGATGACTCAAAAGTACTCTCAGTGATGAAGCTTGCAGAATTAATTTGGTTATGGATCTGATCACACACATAGGATACAAGTTTAGCTTAGTCTTCCCCTCAGGCAGGCTAATTCATAAAATTTGAAATATAATTTTGGCAATGAGGTAATGTTTTCCCTAACTAAATAAGTAAAGAGAAGGAAAAACCTAATAAAGCCCAAATCCCCAGCAGCTAAAAAGTTAACACCTCCGTGGTGATGCCAAACTAAGAAAGAACTGACTGTTTGCCAGCACTTGAGGGGTCCCAAACCTGTTAAACCTTTTTCTTAAAACTGTGACTCTTTTCTTTCAAGTTATTCAACCTTTCACCCAATAGGCCTCTTCCCCTGACCCTTGACCTGTAGTTATTTGTTTAGCATTGTGACAACAGAATTTGGAAATCTGAAAATCATTAGGTTAAATGCAAGGGTGTTGGGGAGGGGAGATTCCTGAAGTGGGCTGAAGAAAATTCCATTTGGAAGATTTTAAACTTTATTTTCCTGTAGGAATTAATCTGTAGGCTTGGGATTCTCAGCCTTTGGAAACATTTTCAATAGATTTTTTTTTCTCTTAAAGAAAAGAATTAAATTCAGCTGACAAAGTATCTGTATACAAAAGATTATATCCATTAACAGCTATTCTAAAAGCTCATTACAAAAAAAAATTAAGCCAAATGAAAAATTGTTTAAGTGTGGCACATCATACAACTAGAAATGATACGTTCATGTGCTTCTAACTTCTTTGGATTTATTTAGAAAATTACCAGCAGAGAGAGGGTGTTAAGTGCCTGGGAGAAGAGCTGACTTTTGGCAAACAGATTCTCCTAGTGAATCTGGCAAATTGAGTGCGCAAACTGGCTCAAAATTATAGAAATTCAATGACAGTTGGAAAGTTAGAAAACAAAGTCTCAGAGTTAGGCCAGAGAGCTCCCTGTTTCACGCCTTCATCTCTCACCTTCAGCAACAAATTGTGGCTAATTTCACTTGAGAAGCTTTCTTTCTTTGCTCTGACACGCTGGAATCAGCCCTTGGCATTACCTCAGATATTCTAAAGTAGAATAGAAAATTATAACATCACTGGAGGAATTTTCACTTCACATGAGTAGGAACATGACAACCAAAATACCCTGACTGTGGATGAAAATTTCATTCATCAGCATATTCCACATACATTCCACTAAATCTGCCGTGTTCAAAAAAAATCTAGCCAGTTGACTGAATTTTTAAAATGTTTACTCATATTTTGAGTAGATCCTTTTGTTTTCCATGAAAATGTTTGCCTTAGAAGCATAGAGAGGGAATACTGAGAGGACAAAAAAACTAGTGAGGGTTAATGGGGCTGCGGCGGCATGCCTGAGAGTTTAAGTTTCTGATAGGTGGATGATGAGGAAGAAGGTAATAAATGTCAACTATATCTCCCTTTCTCACTTGGAATAATTGTGACTTACAGAGAGAGGACCAAAGATGTGGCAGTAAGCTTATGGATCCCGTAAGGGATGGTTAGAATTCAGCTGGTTCAGGAGCCCTGGTGTAAGTTATCGTTCAAAGCCTAAATGATGAGGAGATATTATGAGGTTACAGTTTAATCAGCTGGAGAGGAATGTCATCTATGTAGAAGATTCAAGAAACACCATTAAGGGAGGAGAGGAGGCCACCAGACCTGTGATCTTATTAGTTTAGGAAACTTCTGGCAAGGAAATTCCCTAAATTGAGACAGACTATAGGTTACTCACCTGTGACTTAGTCTTAGTAAGTTGTCAGGGACATTGAGAGGGTAGTTGACTCACCCACTAACGTACAAATAATATCACAGTCAGGAACTAGGTCCAACTCTTCTCGATGCCAAAGTGGATTCTTCTCTCTGTGGATACTGATGATATCAAAGAACCTGAAACTCTGCCTGTGTTACTATGTCATTCAGTCATTTCAGTCATGTCCAACTCTTTGGAACCGCATATGGGACTTTCTTGGCAGAGATACTGGAGTGGTTTACCATTTCCCTCTCCAGCTCATTTTATAGATGAGGAAACTGAGGCAAACAAGATTAAGTGATTTATCTGCCCAGGGTCACAGAGCTAGTAAGTGTCTGAGGCCAGATTTGAACTCATGAATCCTTCTGATTCCTAACCCGGTGCTCTATCCACTGTGCCATCTACCTACTACCATCCTAGCAGTTACCATAACTCCAGCCTTATTAGATAAGGAAGGCAGTTCTTATCATCTATTATACATCAAATTACAGTATGTGTGGGGTTGTTGTTTTTTTTTTCCTACTATTAAAGTGTATTCGAGAAAACTGATTCCCTAGGGTAGAGTTAGAGTGTCCGTGGATGAGTTGGCAAATGGATGGGTCTATGATCTGAATTCTTACAACAACCTGGAAAACAAATGGAATTTGATGGGAGATATAATAGTTTGTTTTGAGGCAGAAAAAGGTATTTAATTGGGAAGCAACTCTTGCAGGTAACAACATGGTGGGGTTGGGCTCAGGAATGGATAAAGCAGTATCATTGAGCATCTATGCTAGACTAGTGCAGAAGGGAGTGAGGCCATCTTTACCATGAAGGCCAGAACTAGCTACAGCAAGTGGTTCAAAAACCAACTGGAACAGAAAGAACAGGTCAAGGCTGAGAAATATATTCCGAGTTAGACTAATTGAAATTTTCAGGAAGATGAGAACTAGAGAAGAGAGAAAGAGAGCAAGGGGGTAAGGGTGAAACCCTTTACTCTCTCCTTCCTACAAGGTTAGTTGGCTAGCAATTCACATTCCTAGGAGAGGTAGTAGCAATAAGAAGCCAGCAGTGAGAGTGCGTAAACCAAGCCCTTGACAGAAAAGTAGAATTGTGGTTTGTTTGGAAAAGAAGGGAGGGGAAAGATAATGATAAGAACCGTATTTACATAGTGCTTTAAGGTCTGTAAAGTCCTTCATGAATGCTACCTCACTTGCTACAACAATTCCAGGAGACTGGTATAATTATTATCTCCATTTTGCAGGTGAGAACGTTGAGGCACTGAGTTGTTAAGGGATTTACCCAGACTCACATAGTTGTTGGTGTGGTTATTGTTGTTGTTTGTCCTTCCTTTTGCAAGAGTGTCTAAGACAGTATTCATAATCATAATTCTCAAGCTATACTCACTTATATACAATACTCACTCCTTTGGGCAAAAGTACTAAAGGCTTTCATTAAACTGTAAATGCTTAGTTGGGAGGGATAGGACAATCATTTATACCTCAACCATATATATTGCAGCTGAAATTAGTTTACTAAGCTAGCTAGTTATATGCTCAAGGAAAAGGATGCAGAATAAACGAATAGAATGACAGTGGTTTAGAAGGTGAGGAAGTTCTCAGTGCATGTACTGTGTTGAGAAGCTCTAGGCAAGGGGATGGGAGTGGACTGTAGCCTAGGTTTTCAGACATCTGGGAAACCAGTGAGGCCAAAAGAGAGTGCAGTATGTAAAATGGGAAGTGACTGAAGAAACGTTTCAAGATTTTTCCTTGTATTGACCCTATGTACAGTCCCGACTATTAACTTACAAAATGGAAAGCATTAGAATTGTGGGGCTGGACGAGACCTAAGAGATTATGTATTGCAACCATTTCATTTTACGGCTCAGGAAACTGGAGCCCAGAGGGATTAAGTCATTTGTCTAAATTTCAGCCTGGTCTTCTGACATCTAATCCCGTTTTCTTTCCACTATGTTATGCTGAAAAGGAGTAAACTTTCTCATTTAATCCAATATACAGGTGGAAAAGCCTTAGGATTTGAGATTGGCGTGAATGAACCCAAAGGCACATGTGTATATTTGAGAAGAATCCTAAGAACTTCTAGGCATGGGGTGAGGGATGCAGGGATTATAGGCTCCATCCCATATCATGCTTATTTTGTTATATAAAGTGAAACTGATGGCTGTGATATTTAGGCTAGTAGAATCAACAATCTACAGTATGGCCTTTAGAACATACTTTAGATTTTGCCAGGTAATTTACCTTTATCACTTTTATATTTTATTGATTTGTCTGCTCGCTTTTTATGTAATAACCCCTTATAAGATTGTAAACATCTTGAGTGCAAGGACTGTTTTGTTTTTGCAGCTTTATCTCCTTAGTACCCAGCACAGTACCTTGCCCATAGTAAATACTGGAGGATACTTGGTGAATGGTGACACAATAAGCTTTGGCAAAGACAAACACGTGACCAAAACTAGTTGTAGAGACAAAGGTAGATTTCTGTTCTCTGTATTTTTTTTTCCTTATAATTATCTGCCAATTAAATTGCATTTGTAATGTCTACATGGTCAAAATATCTGAATGTAGAGTAGGGAGCAAAAAAAAAGTGCTTTGCCCCCATAGCGTTAAACATACATTTGGCCATAAGGCCTTCTCTTTATGCATAGCCAGTTGTACCATTGTGACTAATCTGACCAGGATTAGTCAGATTAGGAGGATAAAACTGATATGTGCTCATAAATGTAACTTGAGTTAAAGAAACAACAGTTCAATTTGAAATGCATCAGCTGGGAAGAAAGAGATTATTTGAAAAAAGGCTTTGTAAGATCCATGAAGGGAAGAAGCAAAGCTACTACCCATTACAAGCTCCCCAAATTGTGCTTATAAGGCTGGTAACCCAATGTTGGTAGACTTTTTATTCAACTGTTATGTTAGTTTTCTATTGGTTCTCAGTCACATTTGCACACACAATGGATTAGTGGCATGGAAGCCAACGGCATCAGTAGGGTCATTTGTAAGTGCCAAGCTCAATGATATAAGATCAAAGAAACAAAATGCCTTCACATTTTTTGCTTTTGTTGATCAGTCATTCTGCAAAATGTCATGTGCAGGAAGAAAATTTAGAAATGTTTTTAAAGTTTTCATTCCTTCCATGAGCTCATCATTGAGATGGAGTTTTGTGGATCTGCCTATAGCAATGGAAAGTGGAAGTCTTTTCTGACTTCCACGAAGAGCTGTGGTGACACCATCTTTGAGGTGATACTGTATTATATAGGTAGCTACTCTATACATGTCAGTATAAAAAAGGATGAATAATAAATTGCAAAGTTTTGCCTTTTGTTCGTTATTGTCTAGAAAAGAATGTTTGTTTGTTTTTTACCCTTCATATCACGAATTTTCTACAGTTACTCTTTTGAACCTTTAAATTTCTAGTCAAATAACTAGTGTCTAAGGGATTTATATCCTTGGTATTTCAACATAGTTCCCCAGTAATGAATATTCAACACTGTTTTTTCTATAGTTTTACTTTAATAGAATACATGCAGAATTTTTTTTTATTAAATAATTTACTAGGCTAAATTAAGAGTGAACAGAATTTTTCTTTCCTAGATTTTTTTTCCTTTTCAGTCTAAACTTTAAACTACCATCTGCCCATCCATTTTTCTCATGAGAGTTTAAAAAAAGTCCAGCACAGAGGAATTTCATTGATCCCATTTTGAATCCCTGAGGATTTGCTACTCTGTGTCTTTTTCCCAGCTGTTGGTCATTTCCCATGAAGCCATAGCCAGCACCAGAGTACACAGGGTCCCTGTCCTGCTTAATCTCCCCATGAGACTAGATATAGTCTTAACCACAAATGGATTTTCTTTTAATGATTAATTCTAGCCTTTTGAGTATTCCTCAATCATCTTAACGGGAGGACTTAACCATGATGTATCAAGGGAGTTCACTGGTCTCTTTTTTTTTTTCCACTGGTGGCCAAGATTAGAGAGGTCACGATTTTTAAATATTTACTAGCTAAAAATAGCAAGAGATTCTTATGGTCATGGAATAGTGCTGAGTTTTAGATCTTCCTGACAGTGTCCATTACTTAATTTTGTCCAAACTGACTCCATCCTAAGCTGGTGATGCCTGTTACATGGTATTATTGAAATAGTTATTCTGGGATCGGTTCCTTCTTAAAGAGAACCCTAAGACCAAAGAGAGCAGAGTTGCTTTAGTCATCAAGGCTTGTCCTTGTTGGTGATGCGTTACATTTGTTTTCCTGATAGCTTGGCCCTTCTCTTTCAGTTTCTGAAAATCTTCTGGTTCCCTACTGCTACCTTTGAAAGGTAAACTGAAGAAAGCCTTATTTCGTCATCTTGTATTTATGTACTCCTATTTCTAGTCACATACATTTTTTTTTTACTTCATGCTTGTCCTGATCCTTGATCTCCAATTTATGCCTTAAGAGTTTGCCTTAAAGTCATATATTGATATTTCATATGTAAATGTATGCCAGCCCTGGAATGCTGACTTAATTCTATTCACTTGCCCCTACTTTGGTTTCCGGACTTTTTTCCTGACCTAATGTACCCATCCACTCTCCAGAGCTTTGCTTTAGCTTTCCTAACTCTGGATCCTTGATATTTACTTGTAACTTGCTACTGAGTAGATTCTCAGTCCTGAGTCATCTGAGTTTAGCAGTCAGAGAGACTAAAGTTGGCCATCTCTCATTAGATCTCCCTTTCCAACCACCACCCTACTCTGCCCAAACAAGAATGCTGTAACACAAGTAAGCCTGAGAGATCACCTATGTGAGCACATATCCATAAAATGGGAAGCAACAAACTCTTACAAAAAAAACTGCCAAAAGTTACCAGAGCCATGTCTTAGCAACTAGCATATTATTAGATAGGGTGATCCATAGAGTGCCCAGCCTAGAATCAGGAAGACCTGAGTTTAAATCCAGTCTCAGACAGTTACTTGCTGTGTGATTCTGGGCAAATCACTTCACCTCTATTTGCCTTTTCTGTAAAACAGGATGATCATCACAATAATAACAGCAATGCCTACCTCCCAGGCTTGTTGCAAGGATCAAATGGGATGAAAATTGTAAAACAACAAATGCTGGAGAGGATGTGGAAAAATTGGAACACTAATGCATTGTTGGTGGAACTGTGAACTGATTCAAACATTCTGGAGAGCAATCTGGAACTATGCCCAAAGGGCTATAAATAATTGCATACTCTTTGACC
>CM053582.1:472563330-472582306 GCA_028627135.1 Pseudochirops cupreus
AAGACCCATATGTACAAAAATATTTATTGAAATTCTCTTTGTTGTGGCAAAAACCTGGAAATTAAAGGGATGCCCATCAATTGGGGAATGGCTAAACAAATTGTGGTATATGAATGTAATGGAATACTATTGTGCTATAAGAAATGAGGAGCAGAAGGACTTCATATTTACCTGGGGAGGCTTATACAAACTGATGCTAAGTGAGAAGGGCAGAACCAGGAGAAACTTGTACACAATCACAGACACATCGTATGTGTGATGACCAACTTTGATAAACTGGACTCTTCTCAGCAACACATAGTTAAAAGACAACTCTAAAAGTCTCAGGATGGAAGGATATATTTACATTCAGAGAAAGATCTAGAAAGGACAGAGTTTAAATGGAGACTGAAGCAAACTACCTGCTATCGCTTTTGTCCATGTTTGGCTTTGTTTCTTCTTTCCCATTGTTCATTCCATTAGTTACAACCCTTCTATACAACCAGACTAATGTCCAATGTGAAAGTATTTGCAGATCCTGTACTTGATTGTATACCAAAATTTGAAACTCAAGGGATTGTGGAACTGAATCTTGTAAAGTAAAAGTAAATAAACAAATCATTTAATAAAAAAAATAAAAAATTGTAAAACACTTAGCTTAGTGCCTGGCACATTGTAAGCACCATATAAATGTAAGCTATTATCATTGTTATTATCGTACTGTAAGAGACATTAAGTTCAGTCATGACTGAAGAAAATTTCAGTTTTTTTTTTTCTGATGTCTGAGACAATTTGTTTCATAGAATATATTCTGGGTGTATCAGAACACCTGATTCATGTTCTGTGTATGTTGTTGGCACGGTCTCTTCAAATCAATTCAACAAACACTTATGAAGTGTATCCTATTTGTTAGGCAGTGGTCTCTTGCTCCCATCCTTATATTTATCTTATGATTAATAATAGGACTGTGTGACATAAGTGAGTAGTTCCAGAACCCTGAGAGATTCTTCTACATTCAAAGTGTTCAAATCATGTGATTCTTCTGCTCAGAAGTTTAACTCAAGTCCTACTTGGAAATTTGAATCAGAGAAGGGAAGTAAAACTTCCTGGGTTCATGAGACTAAATAAACAATGAGTAGAAGTGGAGAAAATGAGGTTTAATTTTACAAAGTTATGTTGTAAAGACCAGAAACTAAGGCTGTATGTACATGCTTTTTAGTGTGGTGGAAACAATGAATTTCATTTCAGAATAATATGCTTAATATGTAAAATAAAATACATAGGCTTACAGAGGAAACCAATTGTACTGAATTAAGTTATTAAAATATTTTTTCTAAAAGTTAATGGACCGCAAGTTGAGAACTTTGACATAGACAGATAGAGAACATTTTCTTTCTCAATTCTTTCTTCTCCACCCTATTCATTAGAGTCCATGTTGAGCTTCAAAATATATCTAACCCAAAATGTAAAGGTTGGTGATGTTTTGTTTTTAAAGACTCCAGTTGATGTAGCAAAACCTATTGAAATCAATAATAATGAGATGGGCAATTTAATCCGAAGATATAAAAGACCAGTTCAGTTAAGAACACCCAGAAAAATAGATTATTGGAGATGTTGAGGTGAGGTAAGTGTATAATGTTAATAATTTAGATCTGGCAGGGACCTCAGAGGTCATCCAGTCCAAAGCCCTCATTTTACAGATCAAGAAACTGAGACCTGAAAAGGCTGCATGACTTGCCTAAGGCCAAACAGGTGGCAGAGCTGGTATTAAAATTGAATCCCTTTGATTCCAAATCTAGCAGACATTCCACTGCATGGCACTATACTCTAGCCCTCCCTTGCCTTTTATTTGCATTGTTCATGATGCTTTTTGAAAACTTTCGCTGATGTGATATCATTTGGTCAAATAGGTAGGGCAGGTGTGATTACTATTCATACTGGACGGAAGTACATCGAAGCATGATGACCCATTTGCCCTTATGAAATCAACTGGCCTAATTCTATTTCATTATTTACCTGGTCTCTAGTGATACACATACATATGCAGAACTTCATTTTCCCCAACTGCTCAAGTTGCTCCTTAAAATTACTTAGAAAAAGGTAGTATCAATAACAGACTATAGACAATGGCATAAGAAATGTGCCCCTATTGCATGGACCCTGAAGTGCCTAAATAATCACAAAGGTCCTTTGGTAAGGGAGCAAAACTCCTCCAGGGATGTTTGTCTGAGAGCGGTAATGACAAGATTGTTATAGTACAAGTGACTGTCAGTTACTTTAAATACTAGGTTGTATATATGTACAAGAAGTTTTTTGTATGTGAGCAATGGGGATGACAGAAGTGTATTAATTCCTGCTTACCTACTAGCAATTTGGGATCTGGGTGCTGACATGGAAATGGTGGGAAGTTTTGGGGGAAGTGATCACTTAATCCCAGAGTTTGTGGTAGAGAAGAGGAAAACTAGCATGCTGTGACAGCTAACTTAGATATTTAGTGATATTTCAAATGATTTAGAGAAAGAGTTGGACTAAAATCTTATGGGAGAAATCAGACTGAATTTGATTGGATACTCTAATTGGGTAGGAAATCTGGTCACAAAATTAAACCTAATAAACAGGAAAGGAGGCGCTATCTAAAGAAAGTCACATACATACACATACATACACACACACACACACTTTTTTATCATTCATGCTCAGAGAGGACCAAAATGACATCACTATGTTGCAGTCAAGGTACAGTGTCCAGCTGTGCTGATTAGACCAAGACAAGTTCAGAAAACTCTACCACAAATTGGGCACAAATAGTCCATATGACATTTGGAATGGCGATGTCTCTAAATTTGCACATCTCTCATTTCTTTCGAGCTGCTACAACTTTGATTTGCTCTGTAGCACAGCACCTTCTTTGATGTAGGCATACTATGCTGGACAGTCCTAGGCTAGTGCCTTCCATGTCTCACAATTGATTCCAAAGTTCTTCAGAGAAACCTTGAGAGTGTCCTTGTGTCACTGTTTCTGACCTCCGTCTAAGAACTTGTTTCATATTAAGTTCTCCAAAAAATGGTTTGTTTTTTTTTTTAGGCAAGCATACATTTGGCATTTGAGCAATGTGATCAGCCCCTTGGAGTTGTGCTCTCTGCAACAGAGTTTGAATGCTTATCAGTTCAGCTCAAGAAAGTACCTTATCTTGCCAGGTGATCTTCAGAATCTTTCTAAGACAATTCAAATGGAAGCAATTCACTTTCCTGGTATGATGCTGGTATACTGTCCAGGTTTTGCAGGCACACAATAATAAGGTAAGTACAATGGCTCCATAGATCTTTTGTTTGGTAGGTGACCAAATATCTCTTTTCTCCCATATTTTCTTTCATAGTCTCCCAAACACAACCAGATCTGGCAATGCCTGCATTAGCCTCACCATCCCTGTGGACATCCCTGGAAAGTACACTGCCAAGGTAAACGATCTTATCCAGAACATTGAAAATCTCTCCTTTTTCTGTAACCACACATGGATGGTGCAGTACTAGCTGATGGAAAAACTCTATATTCTTGGTGTTAGTTGTCAAGCCAACATTATTGCACAAGAGGCAGAGAATCAATCCATACTCTGTTGCATCTCAGTCTCAGAAGCTATGTTGAGTGTATAATCATCTATGAACAAAAAGTTGTGCTTTCTCTTCTTCCACTTTAGTCTTGGCTTATAGTCTTTTCAAGGTAAATAATTTACTGTCAATGGTAGCTGACCTTGATGCCATTTTTATCCTAGTTGAAGGTGTCTGACAACATTGCTGAAAACATTATGCTAAAAAGCATGGGAGCAAGCACACAGCCCCGCTTCAATCCACTGGTGACTGGGAAAGAGGGAGAGCATCATCCATTATCCAGAACCCATGCAAGCAAGCCTGTGGAACTGATATGAATATATATATATGTATGTATATATATATATGTATGTATGTATGTATGTATACATATATATACATATATATTCACACACATACATACAAATGTATGCATATGTACATATGTGTATATGTACAGGTTTCTTTGTATTTACATATGCATATGTACCTACACAAACATATATATACACAAACATATACACATACACACAGAAGGACTTGACCAGCAAACAGCTGTTTAAAAAGACATTCACAAATGATAGAAACAAAGTCAGGTAATGGGGAATGAATACAAAAGCGTAACACAATCTGCTAAGAATTGTATGAGAAACACTAAAACTTATACTTAGTTGAGGCTAGCAAGAATATCTAAAAAATAACCAAAAAGGGTTTTCTTGAAACTAAATTTGTTGAAACAGGAGGATCAAAGACAAGGTAAGCAATCCTTCAGGTGGAAGGAGCAATGATAACTGACATGGAGTGAATGGATAAGTTCTCAATGCTTACTCTACTTCTACTTTTCCTGCCAAAGAGAATGATCTTTGTCCAGAAGGGATGGAATAAAAGTGGCTAGTGGGGAGTGAGTACCCAAGACAAAAAGGGGGATGATAGGAAAACACCTAACTGCCCTTGATGAACTCAAGTTGTCAGGCCCAGATGAACTGGATTCTTGGGTGTTCTAAGAATTGACATATGTGATTGCTGTGTTACTATATTTTAAAGGTTATAAGGAATGAAAAATGCAAAACAGGTCTAAGAAGAACAAGTTTGTTTTTTTTTTAATTTTTGAAGGAAAGAATAGAGATTTCAAACTATTGGACATTTAGTTTTATTTCATTTCTTGACAAAATTCTATGAAGTATTATTTAAAGGAATTGTGACATCTTGCAAAGAAAGCAATGATTAGAAAGAACATGTATGGCTTCATCAAGAATTGATTATATATGGGCTAATGAATGGAGAGTGCTATAATTTCCTACATTTTAGAAAAATCATTTAACAAAATCTCGTGTCATTTTTCTGGTGTTAGACATAAATTAAGTAGTTATACAGTTATATGAATTCAAGATTATTTGAATGGTTGGGCATAAAGAGTTGTTATGATTGGGTTAAAATCTCTAATGAACTCTTCCCCCAAAATTTTCTCTTGGTCCTGAAAAAAAAAGTCTAGGTTAAAAATATTAATAGCATTCTTATCAAATATGCAGATGAGGCAAAACTGGGAAAGATAACTAAATCAATGGCCAAGAATCAGAATTCATAAAGATCCTATCAGGAACACTGAGTCAGTGGAGTAAGATTAAATTCGAGAGACTGGGGTGGCTAGGTGGCACAGTGAATAGAGCACTGGCCCTAGAGTCAAGAAGACCTGAGTTCAAATGCAGCCTCAGACACTTCATAGCCATGTGACCGGGCAAGCCACCTAACCTTATTTGCCTCAGTTCCTCATCTGTAAAATGGGCTAGAGAAGGAAATGCTAAACCCCTCCAGTATCTGTGCCAAGAAAATTCAAATGGGGTCATGAAGAGTTGGACACAACTGAACAAAAACCTTTGTATTCTGCTTTCATTAGACAACATTCTGAATATTGTGATTACTTCTAGGTACTGCATTTTAGGAAAGATATCAGGAAGCTCTAGAGCAGGAACTCAGCCCTTTTTGCGTCATGGACCCCTTTGTCAATCTAGTGAAGCCTATAGGCCCCTTCTCAGAATGATTTCTTTAAGTGTATAAAATAAAATACTTAGGATTATGAAGGAAATCAATTATATTGAAAACAAGTTCTCAAAATAATTTCTTTTTTTTTTTAAGTTTACAGATGTGAGGTTAAGAACTATTATAGGTAGTCCATCAGAGGATAGATTCAAAGATGATACCATATGTGGAGTGTTTGAAGGAACTGAGGATGGTTAGCCTGATGAAAACAAACTTTGAAGGAAAGGGAAGGGATCTTATATGACAAAAGGTACAGCTCTCACTAGCTTCTCCTGCGTTAGAAATCTTAAACAAAGATAAGATGATTTGGTTGTTTGTTGCATATGTTATAGAGAGAATTTTTACTCAGCTATGGATGGACCTAGATCTCCTGTGAGCTTTCTTTCAGATGTGAGATTCTATGAGTTGTCCAAAAAAATTCAGGCACCAAAGGACAGTATTTAATGTCACAACAGGGTTTAACTAGAAAAGAGTTTGTGGAGTTAGAAAAAAAAATAATGCATGGAAGTGATTCTTTTTCTGGTTCCCTCTGCCTTTCTCGTTCTTTGCTTTTTTTTAGGGTTAATTTGTGTCCTATTGAAATTTTTCAGTTTTCTCCTTTTCCTTCCCCTTTTTGTCCTGTTGGAGAAAATAAATTAGTGCTCAGGGCAGTCTCAGATGGAAATAAGAATGTACAACCATCACTCCCCTTGCCTCAATCTGTAGGAAAATTATCAAATGAGTCAGTTAGAAACTAGCCTGTGAACAGACAGATTCAAAAATTTTTACATGAATATAAATTAATGGAGATGGAATAAAAAGAGAGAATATAGAGTAGGAAGAATATCTGCATAAATATCACTGATAAAAATCTGATATACCGGATATGAAGGGAATTGACACAAATATATGACACCAAGAAACATTCCCCTATTGGTCAAAGGTTGTGAATAAGCAGTTTTCAAAAGAAAGACAGCAAACTACAAATGAACTTTTGAAAATGTGCTTCAAATCACTAATAGTGGAAGAAATACCAACTCTAACAACTTTGAGGTTTCATTTCACACTCTACAAATTGATGAAGATGACGGAAGATAGGAATAGTCAATACCTGTATGACTGAGAAGACAAACGTGGTAATCCATTGGTAGAAAACTATGACTTGGTCTAAGCACCCTGGATGTCAATTTGAAATTTTCATGAAAATGACTTACCTCTTTCTTCTTACTTTTGATTCAGTTTCACCATGGGACAGATATCCCAAATAAAGCAAACACAGAAACAAATGTCATATTTGTGTTAGAATGGCTGAAAAAACCCAAATGTAGCATGTGAGCCTAATAGCATATTATCATGTACTAAGCAATGGTGATCATGGGGAGTTCAGAGAAACACTGGATAATTTGTATGGACTGATTCAGAGTGAAATAAATAGGACAAAATAGTAGTATGTGCACTGACTATAATAATTAGAATGAAGTCCAATGAAGTATTGGACCTGTGATTTCATTAGTTTGGGGACCTCCCTGGGTGAGGAAATTTCACCAACCTTCTTTGAAACTTACAGTCTTAAAGAATTGCCTAAGACACGAAGTGACTTGGCCAGGTTCACATAGACATTATGTGTCAGAAGTGTTATTTGAACCCAATTCTTAATGGTTCCAAGACCATTGCTCTATCCATTTGATGTCAATGAAAATTCACTCATAGGAAATGGATCACTTAGTATGTGAAAACCTGGGGATGATCTTATATAATAGATAATTAAGCAGCAAGAGAGACAGTATGACATAGTAGAAAGAATACTTACTTTAGGGTCAGAGGACCTGGATTTGAATCCTGCCTATCATTTACTACCTGTGTAATTTTAGGCAAGTTGTTGAACCACTATGGATCTCACTTTGCTCCTATGTAAAATGAAAATATTGGACTATATTCCTTCCACCTTTGGACCTGTGTCTCTAACTTCCCTCCTCACAACAGAAATGCTGGAGCTTATGAACACAGCATATTTAATGTACAGCCAGATGCAGTCACAATATACATATTTTTGCTTACTGGTTTTCACCCTTATTACAAAGAGGGGTTTTATGTAAAAGAGGTTTATCTTTTTTTTTTTCCATAAATGGATGTGGCATAAAGACAAAAATCATCAATGGAACATATTTAAAAAAAGAAAACAAAGAAAATCCAACACTGTAGTTCTCTGAGAAATATTTTTGTGGTTTCAGTTGTGTAGTGAAGAAACCAACATCTGTGATTAAATGAAGACTCTATGTCTTCCTAAAGCAGATCATTGCTTTGCTTAAATGCAGACTGTTTGGCTCTAAAGTCAACAAATAATCCTCCCTCTTTCCCAACCTTCCCACTTCTTCAAATTGTGAAAAGGTGAGAACTTAGCCCTATTACCAGATGCTGTTAAATGGGATAAGATGTTAAACTTTGAGTAATGCAGACCTGAGTCCA
Source organism: Pseudochirops cupreus (assembly GCA_028627135.1). Lineage (NCBI taxonomy): Eukaryota > Metazoa > Chordata > Mammalia > Diprotodontia > Pseudocheiridae > Pseudochirops > Pseudochirops cupreus. The sequence goes on from CM053582.1 coordinate 472,571,376, forward strand.
GTTACTGATTCATACACAGACCTACTAGCTCTGTGACAGTGGGCAAATCACTTAAACTTGCTCAGCCTCAATTTCCTCCTCTGTAAAATGGGGTTAATGACTCACTTCACAATTCACTTAATCATTCACTTCATGATTCATTTCACTGGATTGCTATGAAGAACAAATAAGATAATGTGTAAAGAACTCGGAAGTATTTGAGGTAGTATATAAATGTTAGCTATTATTATTATTATCATGTATGGCCTAAATAGTAAAGCCTTGTCATATTAAGCTCATTCCTTTGAATAACTGCGTATGACCCTTAGAGTGAGAGGAACAGTATAATCAAATGCAAATGTGAAAAATTAAACTTATCAATATTATAAAGAATTGGATAATCCTAAGGCAGGCCATGTAAATTGAAGAGATTTTTAAAAAATGATATTATTATGATAGCTATATAACATGAAGGAGAGTGCCTCACAGGTACACATGAAATATAGAAAAAAAAATCAGAGGAATATCTTCGGTTCATTGGGTAAATCCTCTGTGACTAAGGCAGCTAGTGGCACAGTGGATACAATGCTAACAGCAGAGTAGGGAATACGTGAGTTCAAGTTCAGCCTCAGATATTACTGGTTGCATGATCCTAGGGAAGTGACTTAATCTCTCTTTGCTTCATTGTCCTCACTTGTAAAATGAGAATAATAATAGACTCATAGGGTGTTTGTGAGGATCAGATACGTTAATAATTGTCCCTTACACATAGTAGGTACTATATAAATGCTTATTTCCTCTATGGAGAATCTGTGGGAAGAAATGGACAATAATTGCATAGCATGAGAAGGCATGGGGCTATTTTCTCCACCATTGGAGGAAAAAGGATAAGAATGGTGATACATGCATGCATTGAACAATTAAATCAATGAGCATCTATTAAGCACAACTAAATAGCAGGGACTATATCTATTAAACACTTACTAAATGTCAGGGATTCTATCTATTAAGCCCCTACTACATGGTATGGATAAGTTCTAAGGATATAAGTAGAATTAAATAGGGCAAGCCCTACTTGCAAAGAACTTTAAAAGCTGTTCTCAGCACAAGCGAGTTCCCTCAAATCTATATTTACAGGTGATATTGGGGGTAGTTATTTAAAAAATAGGTGATCTAGAGAGTCTCTATGGGTTTAGAAGAGAATAGAGAGAAGAAAAAGGTGAAAATGGGAGGGACCTAGAATATCTTAGTTATTAGAGACAAATTTGACTAGAATTGATTTTGGTTCTGTGTGCCTTGCTTATATGAAAGATAGCCTAAATAATTTTTGTGGACAAAGTTCATGGGGTTTCAACTGAGTTGATGGGTTTAAGTTGTGATAGCTTGGGGAAGGTTCAAAAGCTTTGGTTCTGAAGTTAGAAGATCTCAGTTTGAAGCCCACCTATGACAGTGACATATGATACTATATATATCACTCTGGGCAAGTCACTTAACTTCCCTGGGCTTCATTTTCCTCATCTGTAAAATGAGTGAGGTGTACTATATAGATTCTGAAAAGTCCTTTCCAGCTCTAGAGCTATGATCCTAAAAACAGAGCTGGAGAGGAAGGGCCTGATCACTAAAAGTGGAATGATAAATGAGGTAGATCAATGCTTACACAGTGTCATGGACAGAGAAGTAGATTTGGAGTCAAAGCACCTGGGTTCAAATTCCAATTTTATTACTTATAAACCATCTGATGTTGGGGAAGTCCCTTAACCTCCTAGGCCTTTATATAATGTCTGCCATTGAATCTTTGATTCTAAAGTTGATTGAGTAACACCTAATTTACCTAATATATATTTAATTTTGTCCTTAAGATTCTTACATATTGTAGTAAAAACTGTGGATCAATTGTGTGTGTGTGTTTGTGTGTGTGTGGCTGTGTGTATGCTTATGGCTGAGTGAGGGAGTCTGGAGACGAAACATAAAATTGACTTTTCTCAAGAGTGTGGTCATTAGAATAGGCATTTTATGTGGTAGCAAGGGAAAAATACTGGAAGAATAGTTCTCCAACACAGACTAGGAAATAGTTCTGAGAACTACTGATTTCGAATTGGAGCAAAGAGTGTGGCATGAAGACTTCAAGAACTCAACTGAAGTCAAGATGACTGGGTTCAAGTGACACACATTGGCTGTGTGGCTTTTGTTAAGTCATTTAATTTTTCAGTGTAACTTTTTTTGGTAACTATTTTTTTTTTAATTTGTTTATTTTGTTAAATATTATGACTGTCTCTTTGGCCCCTACTCCCTTGGGACCAGAAATAATACTGTCCCTCAATGTCCCTGATCATTTTAGACCAGAATTGATACTACTCTTCAGAAGCCTTGCTCCCTTGTAAGCATAAATGATACTGTTCCTGAGGGTCCTCAAAACCTTTTTACCCAAAGTGATACTGATCCTTAAGGCTTCTGCTCTTTCTTGATGAAAAGTGCTCCTCTCTGCCCTTGAACTATGACTCAGAAGTGAGTATAGGCAATGGATTTGCCAAACAGCATCTGGTCCAGCATCCAGTGCTAGCTCAGGGGCCCCCTGTAATCTCTTTCTGGATAATTGCTTTGTCTCTTTACTATCTCTGGCTTGAGAGCTCCCCAAACTGTTGCTGCTTCTGTTGCCAGAACCTAGTCCTACCAGTGGTGTATCATTTACATGGACTTCAGGTTAGCCTCCACCCTGATGTCACAGATCTTGTTTCTGACCTCCTAAGTTATCTTGGACTGGAAGAATGTCTTACTCTGACCTTTTCTTAGTTCTGACATTTCAGAATTTGACTTAAGGCTTTAATTTAGTTGTTTGGAGGGGAATGTTGGGAGAGCTCAGCGGAGGGCTTCCTCTAGTCCACCACCTTATTCAGATAACTTTTAAAGACTATATGTCACAAAGAATGTGCTAACCTATGTTGGTAGAAAAACTTTTCTCAAGTATGAAATTCTCTATCAGAAATAAATGGCAGATCCTGTCTTTATTCCCTGTCTTTGGAATGGCATAAATCTCAGGGAAGTGATTTTCAAAAATAATCATCTCCCTTACTATTCCTTTAGATTTAGTTTTTAAATGTTAAGATTTGAGTCAGGGAGAAGGATCTTTGATATTTAAGACATAGCCCCCAGAGTAACTATTATTTTCTAAATAATTTTCAAGTACAATGAATTAGGAGCAATCTTCTTTCTGTAGGGAAGACTCTAATAAGATTAATGTTTCCGGCTGTAATGAAAATAATCAAATTGAAGAGTTTGAAGTTAACATAAACTGAAATCTGAGGCCAATTCTTTGTAAGCTTTGATAAAGGCCAAAGAAGCCAAAAACAAATAAACACTGTGTAGGATACGAAAGCTCATCTCTAGTCTCTCCTGAGATTGTTTTGTTTGAGTGACTACTCTTGGAAAATGTAAAAAGGAGCAGGAAACCTGTCCTTGGAGCAGAAATCTAGCTGCCATATACTTGCCCTTTGGGATCCCCAAAACTCTGAACCTCCTAAATAAAAATGTCTACTCTGAATAGATTTACGATATATCTTGTATATATGAACATGATAGATAAGTACACAATACAGGGATGTAAAGATATATTGCATATATGTGTATGTGTGTTTATAGAAATATATACATGCATTTAATATATTTACACATGTAAATATAAAATATATACATATACATTTAGAACATACATATACACACATACAATACAGAAACTACTGGAAGAAAGGGCATTGAAAAATAAAATGTATATATATGATATATGCAGATAAATATGAATGCACATATGTTTGTATGTACATATAAATATTCATTTATATATTTATTTCTGTAGAATATAAAGAATAGTTAAGAGATATTCTATATATTTTACAAAAACTACAAAAAAAAAAGGAAGGGGAAAAATCAATTCAAATGACTTCCAAATTGCTCAGTAGGCTAACACAGTGGTTGTTCCTTCCCACAGCCCTACCCAGAGAATATAAAATTTTTTTTTTTATAAATTTGTCTTGTCAAAAACAGAGGAAATTTTCTTATTTGGTCTGTTTATTTGATTTGATCAAACTTTTCTACAGCTTAAATGGCAATAATAAAAATTATTTGTCTCTCTCCATCTCTTTACTTTTTTTTTTGTCTTGGTTATTTGGAGCAAATAATTTCAGCCCATCTGACTGAACTGTAGGAAATATGTATGTGTACATGCATGTGTGTGTGATTTTGCACCGATTTTTAGGAAAACTCACACATTACATAATCCTGATGATAATTAGTATCAGGACCTGGTGCTTGTTTATCATGGCCTGGTCAGTAGGACCTCCAAACTCCTCCTCTAACTCTTTGGTTTTGTTGTTCCCAGAGAGGAAAGTGAGTTTTGAAAGTGTCAGAATAGTGTAAATGCTGATGTATTGGCCACAGTTGTTTGTCTCTCAAAAAGCCTTCAGAGCCCTCCCCACTCCTCTGTTCCCTTCAAGTTGGGAATGATTCATCAGCTGGCCTTTAGCAAGAAAAGAGGCCTGCCTTGGGTCTCAGGCCTTTGACCTTTTTGAAGAGAAAGGTCAGACAGAGAGCAACTGTGCAAGCACGACTGCCTCAGCTACAGGACTTGAAAACACAAGGGAAAGGCGCCTGAAAGAATGGAGGGGGACGGTGGGAAAAAGTGGGAATTTATAAAAAGTTAAGAGTACATTTCTGAGAGACTCGGTGGATCAGCTGACAACTCAGGTCAGGGGCCATATTTAAGCTTGATTCCCTGAGCGTGTTACAGTAACATGTGTTTGTTAAGAGTCTTTAGGGACTAAACATAGGCACCAAACGTTTTCTGACCTCCCTCCACAAAAGGGGGACAAACCAAGAGATTAGGTGTTCCCATTAACATTTGTGTTTGACATAAGGGCTCCCCTCTCTGGGGCCTGATTTGTCTGCTTCACCCCATTTCTTTTTTGTAATCCCACTAAATATTTACCTCAATCACATAGTTATCATCATGTCAGCATTTGAAAGCACAGAGCAGAAGTTAGAACAGGATTGGCATAGAGTAAACCCTACAGAGAGCATAGAATATAAAGTTTAAGCAGAAATTCACATCTGATTTGTCACATGATAGAATAAAAAGATCACACAGAAACTTTTATCGTAGTGATGATAGAATTTGGTAAATAATCACATTAATTGATATTCAGTTCCCAGTTTGGTAAAATGAAAGTCAGAATAAGAACTTCATTCAGAGTTTAAGTCAGGGATAGTATTGATTTCAACATTCCTTTGGTCTTTCTGGTTTAATCATTTTTAGAACACATAATTACAAGATTACTTCAACCCAATCTCATGTTCTCCTTTCTATCAAACACTATAAAGCTCAAGCTTTACTTGGACCTACAACCTGAGCTGGTTGTAGTCAAACTAAAATCATCAAAGAAAATATTAAGCAGTTTCTGGGTATTGTGGTGAGTTCAGCACACAAATTCAACTGCAAATTGTCTTCCATTTACTTCCTGAAGTAAATTCCATTTACTTCCTGACATTTCATATATGATTATTGTCTAGTATAGTTCATATGTTGCATCCATTACAAGAAGTCAGCTCCTCCTCCCCCATTTCCCAAGATTCTTGCTGTGATGTCATGTGCAGAACTGATAAAGGAAAACTGTCACTTCTTAGTATGTTGACAAAGGCAGTCGATGACACGTTAGGCGTCTCACTTGTGTGCATAGTTGATGCCCTGGTTCCTGACCCTGTCCTCAGAGGCCACATTAAGTTTTGTTTCAGGATAAAAGCTCCCACAGTGGAAACTTTTAAGGGGTAGTGTTAGTTATTTTTAACCAGAAACAAGCTAAAAATAAGGAAGCATGTGCAATCACGTCATGTAACCCTCTTTATGTTCTGTATCAACAACCGCAAAGTTCGCACAGCCCATCCTTCAATTTAACTCTATGAAAAAGACACGCTTGATACTTGTAGAGAGTTGTCCAGGGGAAGTCAATTGCTAGGGCTCTTTGCATTGGGAGGAAACCAGATTGTTTTGAAGCAAACATGACATGAGGAGATAGATCCTGTCTCATTAATGGTAGGGGCTTGTGTGTGCGTGTGTGTGTGTGTGTGTGTGTGTGTGTGCACGCGTATGTGTTTGAGAGAGTTGTGTGTGTGGGGAGGATGATGTGAGCTGTTCACAACTACCTTTGTAATTATAAATAATAAAAAATTTCATTCGGAAGTACGTTCTGCCAAACATCACAATAAACCTCCTAGCAGGTCATTGAAGTTTTCTTAATCAGGGTCAGAACCCACAAGTCTGAGGCCAATGAAGTTCAGTGGGAAAATGACTCTTCTTCCCAGTCATTTTTTTCTTTCCTTTTCTCTTTCATTTGGAAAGGACCTCCTCATAAACATGCAGAGCAATTTTCCAGTACATTAACCCGGGAGGGATCCTCTCTCCCTCTGTGCAAAAGAGGAAAAAGTTGAGAAACAGGGCCAGCTGAAGATGGATGAGCCTGGGATATAAGACAGGGCAGTTTTTCCACTGTCCTGCCCTATACACCTCGGACAAAGACTTCATTGAGTGAGATGCTTGACATAAGCCTCATAAACTAGTAGTTGGGTACAAAAGGTCTGACACTTGAAAGTACCAGCCCCTGCCTTCCCTCTATTGCAGCTGCGCACGGGGGTTGGGTCTAACAGTTGTGTCCCATTGTCAGTCCTTAGGACAAGAGGTGAAGATAAATAGTGTTGACTTTAGTGCAGTCACACAATTTTGGTTTTCCCCAAAAGAGACCATTTCCTCCCAGGCCATACGTTATTTTACTGGTAGATAGAACCCCCTTTCCTTTGTCCATGGGGGAAGGGTGTAATCTGCTCAGGATATCAAGGTAGATTGAAGAGGTTACATGTGTAGTGGTATATGTGTGTTAGGGTTGGGAAGAGTGTGTGTGTGTGTGTGTGTGTGTGTGTGTGTGTGTATGTGTGTGTGTGTGTGAAAGAGAGAGAGACAGAGAGAGACACAGAGAGAGAGACTTTCAGTGGCATGTGTTTATGGAGGGTGGTGGTGGAAGAGAGGCAAGGGACTGAAGAATCTGTTATTCTTCTCTGTGAAAAAGTGGTATGATTTCCATGCATTTACTGTGGTCACAATGTTTGATTTCCTTCTTCAAAGAACATTGGAAATGGTAGTTACAAGAAACAAAAGGACGTATGATGCCAAGCAAATTAAAATGTAGAATGATATAATTTAAAAGTTAAAAAAATGCACCTTAAACTATCTTTTTAATCATCATAAAAGGATATAGATTCCTAATTACAACTTTATTAATACCTTTTCAAAACTAATATTTTAAAGCACTTTCAATCCTTTTTACGTAACAGAGAATGTACCAATAGAATTTTTTCTCCACTCTTAGTAAAAGAAAAGTGGAAGATTATCTAAAGCTAAATCTATTTGTGTTTGTCGGGTTATAGCCAAGTTAAATTAACTAGAGACAACCCCAGTCTGAATGCAAAATGCTTTCTTGAGATCTGTCTCATTTGCAAGCCTTTCCCCAAATAACAGCACCATTCTCTAAGCAGGCCTCTCTTTTCTGGACTCAGAAATGGTAACGTACTGACTACCAACCACTATTAAAAGTCACTTTAAAAGAAATTAACTGAAAATACAGAAGCTCATATTTTCCCAGCCCAATTTTATGCATTCAGGACAAAAGTCAGTATTGGAAAACAGAATTTCAGAATTAAGGAACAACAACCTATTGACACATCAGAAATTGAACCCAACTGAATCATAAGTTTGCATAAGTTTTATTATTTTATTAGCTAATTGCTGTTTTTAGTGATTTTTCTTCTATTTCTTTTCCTCATACATCAAAATACTGTTTGAAGCTAATTAGGCTGATTTATTTGGAGAATTCAGCAATTGGATACAATTCATGTATGATTACCACATATGATAGATAGCACATTCCTGCTAGCAAGATTTGTATATATTTATTTGACTGGGAAGCATTTGAGGTTAGACCGTACTTATAAATCTTCTTTGTAATGATTTTTTTTCCTAATTAATAATTGCAAATTATTAAGTAAGGGTCTTAAAACAGGTAGTTTAGCAAGGTTTCATATTGAATTTTATATTTTAATGTATTTTATTGGTTTAACATCCTCATCTACAGGGCTTCCTGAGATGATCCATTCTGGGGATGGATAGGAATTGCAGTAACCATTTTTTAAACCTAAGCCTTGTTTTGACTATTACATGGTAAAAACAGGAAAGAATAGAGGTAAAGAGTGGCTTCTTTACTTTTTTTCCCTGCAAGATGGGAGGAGGTACTTTCTTTTGCATGTTCAGCCGAATGCACAAACCCATTAAGGACGGCCTGCCATGAGTTTATCACTGCTGGATCACTACCTAAAGGGTGGAGGAATGAACTTTTTTGAAAAACACATAATAGTAGACATGGTCAATCAGCAATACAACAAAAAGAAGGGATTGCATTAGGAATGAGGCATAAAGGATAATACAAAAAAAATGACAAAAATGGGTATTTTATATAAAAAATGAAGGAAATCCTGTGTAAATCCCATGAAAGCCTAAATATTAAAAGCTGAGAAAGGTTCTGAACATGACTCCACCAACTGTGATGGCATCATGGGGTAAAATGGGGAAAGAAAAGTGAATAGGATGGGCAGGCATGTACTTTGTACAATTTGAGGAGAGGGTGTCCACATTTATGAGATCACTGACTTATCATTGTCAAGTAAAATAATTAATTAAAGGAATAAATGTTCCTTTCCTTAAAATGATAACTGTATATAACTGTATATGTCTAAAACCAATGTAACAGAATGAAACTAGAATACTTCCAATACAATCGGGATCAAACAAAGATGGCCATTGTCACCACTTGAGTAGTTCTAGAAATGCTTGCTATAGCAATACAACAAGAAAAAGAAGTTGTGGGAGTAAGTATAGGTAAAGAAGAAATGAGTTACCACTGATTATATGATGGTGTACTTAAAATACTGAGTAAACTACACTTAACTGAAGTAATTAATAACTTCAACAAACTTGTGGATGTCAAATTAATCCACATAAATAATCAGCATTTTTATATATTACCAGTAAAACCTAAAAGGAAGAAATTAAAAATAAATTCCATTTAAAATAGTTATATAAGATATAAAATTCTTGGGAGTTTACCTACTAAGATAAACACAAGAACTATACAAATGCAACCAGAAACCACTGTTTACAAGAATAAAGACTGACCTAAATAATTGGGGGAAAATGTTAATTGCTAGTTGTAGAATGAGTCACTGTAATAAAAATGCCAATGCTACCTAAATTAATTTACTTATTCAATGTCATACCAAGCAACTACCAAAATTACTTCATAAAACTATAAAAATTATATCAAAATTCACATGGAAACAAAAAGGTCAAAATTCTCCAGGGAAATGATAAAGTCAGAACAAAGGGGGCCTAGTATTGTTAGATCTTAAACTATAATACGAGGCAGTGATTCTCAAAACAATTTGATTAGAGGCAGTAGGTGGCAGAGTGGATAACTAAGCCTAGGGTCAGGAAGACCTGGGAGACTTGACTTGAAATTTGACCTCAGACATTTACTAGATGTGTAACCTCTTTGCCTCAGTTTCCTTAACTATATAATGGGGATTATAACAACACCACCTTGAAAGGTATTTCTGAGTCCCAAATGAGATAATATTTATAAGCCACTTAGCACAATGCCAGGCACAAAATAAGTGGTATATAAATATTAATTTTTAAGGGTAGTGACATGGTACAGTGGATAGAATGCTGAGCCAGGCATCAGGAAGGCTAATGTTCTTGAGTTCAAATTTGGTCTCAGACACTTATCAGCTGTGTGACCCAGAGCAAGTCACTTAACTCTGCCTCAGCTTCTTCATCTGTAAAATGAGCTGGAGAAAGGAATTGCAAACCATTCTAGCATCTTTGCCAAGAAAATCCCAAAAGGAACCACAAAGAGTTGGACACAACTTAAAAACAACAAAATATTTATTCCCTTCTTCCTTCCCTTTCTTACCGGTTAAAAATTAAAGACACCAATTGATGGAACAAATTAGCTACACACCAGACAGAAGCAATTTTATCTAGTGTCCAGGTATACAATAAACACAAAGACTTTAACTGTTGGGACAAAGACATACTATTTGACAAAAACTTCTGGGAAAATTGGACAGCAGTATGGAAGAAATTGGACTTAGACAAAGACTTTACACTTCCTATCAAGATATGCTCCTAATGGATATGTGACTTAGATGTAAAAGGTCACATCACAAACAAATTATAAAAATATTGGAAAATTACTTTTGATTTCTAGGGATAAAAGAAAATTTCATAATCAAAGAAGGAATAGAGAGCATCAGAGAAAATAAAATGAATAATTTTGATTAAACAAAACTTTAAAAGTTTTTTTGTTTTGTTTTGTTTTACAAATAAATCCAATAAAGCTAAGAGTAGAAGGAAAACAACTGGGGAAAATATTTGCAAGAAGTTTTTTTTTTCTGATAAAAGTCTCATTTTCAAGATATATAGGGAGCTTATTTGAGTTTGTAGGAACTAGATCCATTCCCCAATTGACAAATACTTGAAAGATATAAACTGATATTTTGAAATCCAGGCTACATATGGTCAAAAACATTCCAAATCAATTCTAATTATAGAAGTACAAGTGGAAGCAATTCTGAGATTCTGCCTCACACCAATCAAAATGATGAAGATAATTTTTAAAAGGGGGAAAAAATAAGTATTGGAGGGATTGTGGGAAATGGATATAACCATGATAGAAAGCAATTAGGGATTATACACAAAATGTTACTCAATGATACATGTGCTTTGACTTGGCTATACCGCAAGTAGATCTATACCCAAAGAGATAAAAGAAATTGAAAAAGGTCCTTTATGTACAAAA
>CM053582.1:472582806-472600863 GCA_028627135.1 Pseudochirops cupreus
TAATCTGAACTCTAAAGGCTGTTCACAGTAGCATTCCTTTGGGAATCTGCTGGTGCATGGCATTACAAGATCCAAAAAAATGAAAAAAAAAAATAGAAGGCAATGTGAAATATCTCCTTGAAAAACCACTGACCTGGAAAATAGATCCAGGAGAGACAATTTAAAAATTATTGGACTACCTGAAAGCTATGATCAAAAAAAGAACCTAGGAAGCATCCTTCAAGAAATTCTCAAGGAACATTGCCCTGATATTTTAAAACCAGAGGGCAAAGTAGAACTTGAAAGAATTCACCAATCACCCTTGAAAAAAGATCCCCAAAAGAAAACTCCTAGGAAAAAGCATGGGCCTGGCTTTATTTCTCTATATAGGGTATTTTAAAAATAGATAATTGTAACCATACATATTTTAACTAGGAACATTATTTGAAAATGTATTAGATATTTCTAATATTCAAATCATTTTGGCAAGTGTTTCTACAGAAAGTCAATGAAAAGACTAACTGGAAGGTATCCATAGAACTTTATAGTAAGAAACTCCCTTAGATACCATATAGTCCAACACTTTTATTTCATTGATGTGAGAAGTAAAGCCCAGATTTGCCAAAGGTCAGAGCTACGTAATGTCAAAGACTGACCCTGATGAAGGTACCACTTCTTACCTATGCTTTGGGTGTCTCCGAGAAGCACAACTTTTTTTTTTTTTTACTGGTGCTCAAAGTTGTCCAATAACACTGATATTTCCAAAGCTGGTTGTCTTTTAAGGTAGAAAAGAAAGAGAATAAACTCTTCATAGTTGACTAATATAGCTCCAGAGGTCTGGTATTCCTGACTGGTTTTCCTAGTGTTGGCATGTATTTATATTGCACACAAAAACGTCAAACAATTTGGCAATGATTACCATGTCACAAGGCCAGTGATAATAATGTCCTTGATAACAGTTTTGGAACCATTCCTTATATTCTCAAGCATGACTATGTCAAAACTCAACAACTAACTACATGTGAACCAGCAATGTATAGCTGTCTTGAAAAGTGATAATGTTAGTATAATACTTAGTAAAGAAGATTATCCCTTTCATTACATTCAGTGTTGATCACATACTTATATGAATTTTGTGACCTCTTTTAGCGCTCCATAATATGAGACATAAAAAATGTTAAATGTTAAAGATGAGAGCTATGAAGATGATTGAAGTAGGGGAAAATCACACTTGAGAGCAAAGGTTAAAGGAACTAACATTACATAACCTGGAAAAGAGGTACTTTTGAGGTATTGAATTTTCTCCCCAGGATAAGAGAGATTGTTAAATAGGGTGTAGAGACAAGTTATTCACAATCATTGTTAGATCCAAACAAAAGGTTTAAAGTATAACCCAAGAGATTGAGATATGAGGAAGACTATGCCACTGGTGAGTGTGGTTAAACATTGGAATAAGTTAACTAGGTAGCCTGTGAATATGATTCTGAAGGTCTTTTAAAATACTTAAGATTTTTATCAGTCCAGGATGTCTTAAACAAGGAATGTCCTGAGAGCAGGGGGGATGGCATGGATAACTTTCTGAAGCTTTCTGTTACCCTTCTGTTTATCTTTTTAGCTCTTGGTCTAGAAAGCCATCTCAAACCACACCTGAGCAAATTCTGTTACCTTCCAATTTCTATCTTTTCTTTAACACTAGACTGATGGCAATGACTCAAATTAGCAGATTAAGGTGCTGCCTAAGCTTAGCTTCACCCGATCTCACTCTCTTATCATTTAAAACCTAGTAGAGAAGTCCCTAGAAATGTATTAAATTTTAAAAAAAATAGAAAAAAACAAAGAGTCAAAGTGAAACAAATCAACATAAATCATATAGTGAAATTGCAAAAAAGCCCAATCAGCTTATGACCAAGAAACTGGCAGTTCTCTCACAAAAACAAATGATGGATAGATGATAGATAGATAGATAGATAGAGATAGAACATTTTAAAATTCCTTATTATATGTTAGGCAGTATGCTAAGTTCTAATAACAGCAAAAAAGATAATTTCTGTCTTCAAAAACTTAGATTCTAATAAGGAAATGCTATATATAGAATGGAAGAAGAAGTGAAGTTGAGAAGGGTTAAGGCTGCTGGCAGTGAGGTATAAAAATCTGCAGAGTGAAGAGTAGAGCCAGGAGTGAGGGCATACATGTCCCAGGCATCTCATGAAATGACAGTGAAAGCCTGAAATTCACCAATTAGAGGAAAGGACATCAAGGTAAAATGGCAGCTAGTTAGGTGGTAGAAAAGTTAAATGGAGAAACACAAGAAGTTTTAACAATAAGTTCATAGTAAAGCCAGGATGCCTTCCCCCATTACTATTTGACATGGTTCTAGAAAGGCTGGTGATTGTAATGAAGCAAGGGAAATAAAGTCATAAATATTGGAAAATAAGAGACTAAATTATTCTTGTTTGAAGATGATGAGATGCTTAGAATAATGCAGAGAAACAGCAAAGAAACTAATTGAACAAAATCCAGGAAAAAATAATGGACAGGGAAATCCCTTCGGTAATAACTATAAAACACATAAAAATAATGTGGGATAAACTTACCAAAACACACTAAAGATATATAAATAAAATGAGAAAATGTTCTTTATAAAAATAGAATGACAATCATATAGAGAGCCATTAGTCATTTTAGGCAATCTTAATATTATGAAAATCATACTATCAAACAAGTGAATTTATATATTTAGTTCTTTACCTTAGCAAATTGCCATAGGGACACAATAACAACATTCATAAGACAACAATAACATTCATTTGTAGGATCAAAATATTTAGAATATGGGGGAAATAATGGAAAAAGTCAGACTAAAACATTTCTATAACTTCATATTATAGAGCAATAATCACCCAAACTACTTGGTAACATAGAGTGTGATGGCACATTGTTGGAGAGGCTAAGGTTGGTGAATTGCCTGCATTTGGGATAGACACATTAAATCCAAAGAGAGTATGGTGAGCCCCCAGTGGAGGTGGAGAAGGTCAAGAGTCTGTCTACAGAGAGACAAGCTAGCTCAAATGAAAAAAAAAAAATCAGGTCAAAGTTTTTGTGAAAATCAGCAGAGAGATTGGGTCTGTAAATTGTTCCCGCACTTCCAGCCTTGGTGAGATAGGGCAACCAGTCTTTGAAAAAATAATAATAATAATAAAAGAGCACTAGAAAATAGAAAAGGAGAATAGATAAGGAAGAATGAGAAGACAAGCTCAATGATCCATTTTTTGTTAAACTTGAGAACATATATTATTTTTTGAAAAAACTCCCTCTTTGATAAGAACAGAGAAGAAACACGGAACATAGTTTGCCATGAATAAGCTTTAAATCAACATTTTACATCATAAATCACAATAAAGCCAAAATTGATACAAATCCTGAACTTTTAAGTTCACAACATAACATCAGAAGCGAAGAGTATCAGATACTTTTTCACCAAAGTGACTGGGAGAAGAATTCTTAACCAATAAAGTGATAAAGAAGACCTCAAAAGATAAAATGCATAATTCCAATTACATGAAATTGAAAAGTCTTCTCAAAAAATTAATGCCACTGGGAAATTGTCATTTGGAAAAAATGTCAACGTCAAATCTCTCTAATAAAAAGTCCAATATACAAGATATCATATATATATATATGGAACTAACATAAAATATACAAGATCAATATCTATTTCTTGATGTGGTCTAAGGATATGAACAAATACTTCCTATAAAAAGAATTACAAATTATTAATAACCTCATGAATGAAGGCTCCAAATCTCTAATAATAAGAGAATTCTTAATTAAAACCATTTTTATTTTACAATAAGCAAATAGGCAAAAATGACAAAAATGGAAATGTTCAACATTGGAGAAGCAATGGGAAGATAGGCAAACAAATATACTGTTGATGAATCTTTTAATTTGTGTAACTTGTGGAATGTTATTTGGAATTACGATTTTTAAAAGAGACTAAATTGTCCACAGTCTTGAACTCAGAGATCCATTGCTAGGCATATCGAGTGGGTCAAAGAAAGAATAAAAGTTGCCAAACACACTAAAATATTCATAACAATACTTTTTGTGGTAGGAAAGAACTGGAAATAATGTAGATGTCTATCAAATGGAGAACAGTTAAACAAATTCTGTGATATAAATGTAATGGGATATTATTGCACAATAAGAAGTTAGTATGAATAATTCAGAGAAACAGAGGACTAATATGAACTGATACAAAGTAAAGGAAGAAGCATCAGGAAAGCAATATATACAATGGCTATAATTGTGTTAATTAAAAAAAATAATGGATTCAAAATGAAGACTGTGTAATTGTAAATGACCAAGATTGACCCTAGAAATGAGCTAAGAAAATACATACCTCACTGTTTTTAATGCTGAGGTGGCATACTATAGTTGTGTAGCATTGCTTATTTTTGCAGATGTAGATGATACCGGTTTTATTAAACTGATTTTCTTCCTATATTGAGCAATTAGCAACATATACTAACAAAAGGTATTAAAAATCAGAAATATGGTAGACATAAAATTCCAGGCAGAAAAGAATTTTAGTTTGAAATGTTATCATGTCTAATGTTAGGCCCCTTAGGAGAATGACCACAGTAGATAGTTAAACAAAGAATAATGAAAAAAGTGTTTTAATAGGAATTCTCCTTCTATGTTGAATTTCCCATTTTGTTACAGATACTCTAATATCCAGGTACACAGCACTCTAATCATCCCTCCCCTGTCTCAACGGTACAAGGAGAGGAAAAAGGTGTTTTTTAGCAATTAGATGGTAACTATTTAGGAATATAATGTTTCAATAGAATCCATAGGCAACAGGTGTTATCTCTCTGGACCTTAGAATTAAGATCCACTGGAGTATGAAGGTCAGTGGAAAGTCAGCACAGTGCATGGTGCCTATTGTAATTACATGACATGTGAACCAACAGTCTGAATCTAGCAGGAAATGCATTATCACTCCCTCTGGGTTCCAATTCATAAATAACAGTATGCTCATTTTTAAAACTCTTAGAATTGCTACATTTTAAATAGTCAAGCAGTTTAAATTCCAAGTTTATAGTGGTTTTTCCTTCATATCATCCAGAAAAATGATTTTTTGGAAATTTTTTGGCTTTGCTTTGTTCTTTTTCTATTGTCACATTTTTTGTGTGAAGAAAGATAAGTTGATGTCAAACATAAATTTGACCCAAATTCAAATTTTACAACTTGCATTCCTGTTCTTACCAAAAGCACATAAGCAAATTATCACAGGATCAGTTAATTAACCAACAGAAACAATAACAAATTTAAAAGGATTTCATATTGTACATCATCTTCTAGTATGCTTCTTAGATGAAGCGTGAGAGGGTTGATTGCACAGTATCCATATATTGATAGGCTGAAATTACAAGCTTGCAGATTTCTTCTATGGCAATTATTACAAATAAAAATGGAAAGATAGTAAGGACTTGGAAATTCTAATCAATCTTTCCAGAATCTTGTAAGCTCTCACATATAGCATTTATTGGACAAAGCAAAAGAAACAAATCATCAGATGAATCAAAATTTGTCTACTTCTAAAAAAGAAAAATGGGTTAGAGAAATTGACTTATGTAATAATGCAGGGTTCTATCTGTTCATGGCCCTTTAAAAACTTCCTTTTTTAATCTTATGATTCAAGCTTAAATAATAAGTTATCAGCATTTCTATACAGATACTTTGTTTCCAATTATATCCAGGGTAGTTGAGGGGGAAAAAGTTAAGATTAAACACTTTGTTAGACTATTAACTGAAGTGAAAGCGGGACTCCCTGATCATTGTAGGCACTAACACAATGAGACACTATAAAGGGAACTTATCAAAAAATGTAATACAACATAAAAAGAGTACTTCCATTTACATTTTCTAACACATATAAAATGTTATCCCAATTACCTTTTTATTGTTATGACCATCCCAAAAGATGGTCTCTGGGAAAATGTGATGACGTTTCACTGATTTCCAATAAAACTTTTGTTCTTTTTTTTCTTTTCTGTCTGTCTCTCTATCTCAGCTTCTGTCTGTCTCTATGTGTGTATCTGCCAGTCTGTCTTCCTCTCTTCAGTAAGAATAAGGTAAAAGAGGACTCATCCTTGTACTTTAAAGGGATACACACAAGAAACTGCTGATTAGTACCTCTGGATAAATGGATAGTGGAGGAGACCAGGAAAAATAATATCCCAGAAAATGAATAATACAAATATTCTCAGAATAATACTATATAAATACATTTGCTATCGGTCACATAAAAAATTCATGGTACACACTGTACAGGTCAAATTACCTTTAAATATTCAATTGCTTTTCAGTGGTAGAAAATTCCAGACATTCTCTGTTTAGAAGGAAAAAAGAATGCACCCTATGGTTTATTATTGGCTTCTGATTTAAGGACCTCCTTTAGGTTTCAGGTAATGTTATTTCCAATAGTATAATAAGAATGCCTTAAATTTATTTTCACTGTAAAATGTTTACATATTAGGCCATCTTTAAATTGCCAGCTACCAGTTCTTGAAATGGCTATCATCATCATCATCATCTTCATCATCATCATCATCATCGTTATTATCATCATCATCGTCATCATCATCATCATTAAATTTAGATCAATGTATCCATAGCTTTAATCCCAACAGAATTAATATTTTAACCACTCTGATCTTTTTTCCTGATCTGTTAAACACACATAATAACACTTGTATTATCTGCTTCACAAGATTGTTCTGAAGAGATCTTTTGGACATTTTGAAGTGGGATATAAATGAATTATTATTATTAGTGGTAATGTTATAAACTTCAGTCATCTGACTTCAATTATCCAGGGAGCACACATATATTATGTGAGCTCCTGGCAGTATCCCCAAGAGGGTCAACAGAGAGATTGGATGATTGATATGACAAAGTCCTGGAAACAGGAAGGGATGTGATCAAGGTCACAAAATGAATCATGACATGGGACAGGTATACCTTCTTAGACAAGAGGGGAAAAAGAGAGAATAGATAAAACTTGAAAATTTTCAAAGCTTGGAGGAGGCAAGTAGAAGCAATTCATTCTGGAAAGCCTTGATCTTATTAGCAAAGAAGTGGATGAAATGATCCATTATGAATATGACATTCACGAGTGCAGTCAGGAGATTTGGGAGAGAAAAAAAATCACCATGGAAAAATCAGATGAGGAAAATTTAACTGCAAAACTGGAAGACCAACCAATATTCTTATTCATCCACCTCAGTTATGCAACATTCAGGAGTCCAACCATGACCTTGTAGCAAGATCCTTTTTAGTACTTTAGTAACTAAACATCTTTTGAGTTAGGTCTACCACACATCCACATTACAATGAATTCTGAGGATAGATAAGGAATGTTCTAGTATGCAAGGGACACAGTTAGTCAGAATCATATCCTAGAATTAAAGGCAGAATAAAAAAAAAGACCATAAAAGCTCAACCACTTCTCTACTACACTGTGTAAGTAGCTAATATCAGATATCTACCCCACATTTCTGTTCTTTCATATTTCTAGAAGTGATTACTACTCCTACTAATAATAATTGATAATACTAGTTCACTAATAATAATAATCTAACATTTATATAGCACTTACTCTGTGGCAAATATTTTGTTAAGTGTTTTACAGCTAATAAGTCATTTGATACTCACAACAATCATGAAAGGTAGGTGTTATTCCTATTTTACAACATATATTTATTAAAGTCTTCCTATGTGTGAGGTACAACAGATACAAGGTTCATTTGGCTTTAAGGGTAATTGCTGGCATTCCTACACATTACAGAAATGTCAAGCCTGTAATTAGTTTTTGTAACAATTCAGAATACTGTTTTTAATATTAAAGTTATTCAGAAATTCTGAAACACTTCAACACATCCATCATCCCATCAACATGGGTACCCCCACCATCACCAATGACCACATTGTTTCCATACTTTGGTGTAATATCCTCTTAGGGTCTTTGTTACAGAATGCAAGAAGTAAGAAAAATTTGTTTACTAATGTAGCATAGCAGCTACCCAGGTATTGCTCAGCTGAAGCTTCATGGTACTTATTTAGAAGTACGTGCATGGTAGCTTAGGGTAATCCTGCTTGCAGGCATGCATGATGGAGAGTCACTTTACCACCTTCACTTCATAGCATGAACAGATATCCTTTGACTGATTCTTATCAGTCATCCTGTCTCAAAGATTCATATAGAGGGGTGCTGGTAAATATTTAACAACTAACTCCATGGGGGGCAGAGGGAGAATGTACACTCAAAACATTTTAAGTTTAAAATGCATTATTAACATTTTCTCCACATTTTTAAAGTATAAACAATCAACAAGAAAATAAAGCAAGCCCTGAATTAGAGCATTTGCTAATTTCCAAAGTGTTGTTGCTAACCCCAATTTTTAAAATCAGTCCTCAAGTCAGTTCAAGATGGCTAAAGCACACCCCTGCATTCATACCATGTTGATGAATATATTTGAACTGACTGCCAAAAGGGAACTCCACAGATATACTAATAAAATGACCTGCTCAGATCCCTGAGCAGTACTCAGATTCCCTTTCTGGTTGGCTATGAAGTGCAGCTCTCTGTGTAGCAGGTTCCAGCGTTTAAAGGCAGCTGTCATCTTCTTCCTGGGTTAAAAAACAAAACAAAACAGCCAGCTGCTGAAACCATTGTATGCCCCAGCACAAACTGAGAAGGGTGGAAAGGGAAAGTTATTTGCAGAAAGAGAGACGACTAGAAAGAAAGACCTCACTTGGTGTTCATTGGACTTCAGGGTGAAAATTGCAAAAGGCTAATTAACAGCCCTATCTAATGAGCTAACAATGAGAATGGGGAGCCTATCTCCACTATGGAGAGGTCAAGTTTCCTGGCTGAACCTGGGCAAACTTCAAGTGTATGTAAAGGACAGGGACAAGTAGAGCTTCAGCTGAGAAATACCTGACTAGTTGCTATCCTAAATTAACAAACAACTTTGTCTACCAGCACAATACCTCTTGTACTCTCATCTTCATTTTGATATAGTTTAAGCCCTTATCACCTCTCACCTGGACTACTACAATAAAATCCCAACAGACCTCCTTGCCTCTTTCCTTATTCCAACCCATTCTCTATAAAGATGCCAATGTGATTTTTTTCCAAAGGGCAGATCAGACAATGTTTTACCCTAATCAACAAACTTATGGCTCCCTATTCCATCTGTGAGAAGATGTAAGTTCCCTGTTTGCCTTTCAAAGTGCTTCACAACATGCTCTCAGTCAACACTTGAAATTTAATGATATATTAGTCCCCTTCGCTTGCCTTCAGTTTAGCCAGACTTCACATACAACATTCCCATCTCTACACCTTTGCATTGGCTATTCCCTATGCCTAAAATGAATATTTTCCTCACATTTGTCCCCATCATTATCTCCAAAATGCTTTTGTTCAGTCATTTTTCAATCATCTTCAACTCTTCATGACTGCATTTGGTATTTTCTTGGCAGAGATATGAGAGTGGTGTGCCATTTCCCTCTCCAGCTCATTTTACAAATGAGGAAACTGAGGCAGGGTTAATTGATTTGCCTAAGGTCACCCAGCTTGTGTCTGTGACCAGATCTGAACTCAGCTTGAAGATGATTCTTCCTGATTCTACACCTGGCACTCTATTCACTGTACCACCAAATTCTCTTACATGAAGCTGCTTCTGATTCCTCAATTGCTAGTGCCTTCCTTGCCAACAATTACTTCACATTAATTTTGTATATCTTTTGTGTATTCTTATGTAGCAAGTATACTCTGGCTCATGATCAGATTGCCACATCTTACCTTTAGGATTATAGATGTACTCTGATGAGTTCAGAGTTCTCTCTCTTCCAATTTCATTAGATCAAGTCCCAACAGGTGGTTTTCCTGTTGCTGTTAGCCACTGGTGACCAGAGTTCTAGTTTCATTTAACCACTCAACATCAATTAGCTTTTAGAAAGAATATTTGCTTCAAAGATATAGTAAGGACAAAAGCACAAGCATTTGCCCTCCACACCTCAATAGCACACTTTCATATGCCACCTTGTTTCTGAAGAAAGAAGGCTTTGACTAAGCATGGTTCCCACATAGCATTGGTTTCATAAATTTTATGTCCAAATGCACATTATTACCAAATGATTCCTACTCTCAGCTACCACTAGTCTGGGTCTGAATGGTGCTCTGGAAGATCACTCCTTACCATAGAGGCAGTGATGCTCAATTGGCTATAAAATCTAGCACAGTCTCAGACTCATGGAACCCCTGATCTTCAGTGGTTCTCTGAGGCTTACTTTCCTAGCCTTTAAAACAAACTAGGTCAGAGCCTCTAGTCTAGATTAATCTTGTTTACCTAAAATGGAAAAGAGTAAACAGTAAAGTAAGAGGACCTAGGCCTGTTTTAACATGTCAACCTCAGAAGAGAGAAAATCCGTGATCTCTCCCCTTGTCTCTCATCTGAGTAAAGGAATAAAACCAAGAAAGAGGAGTCAATAAAAATGAATAATCAAGCCTCTGATTGGCTAGTATTTTTTGAAGGCAACCATAATTCCAGTTACATAGCCAGTCAACAGAGACTGCCATGTACCACAGTGTTAAGAGAATTGAACTCATAATAAAATGTGTACTAATGCTCCAAGGTCTCTCCAAGATGCTTAAATTACACTTCTACCACCCTCTGAGAAGCAAACCAGTTACACTGTTCATACCTAAGATGTTCCTACCATGATAAGACTTGTCAGAACTTGCATTCTACAGGCATAGCTTTAGAGATACCAAAGTCATGTCTATAAATGAATTTTTTTTAAAAAAAGCATTTATTATATGTTTGGTATGTGTCAAGCATTGGACTAAGTGCTAGGCTATAAATACAATAGCAAAGAGTGTTCCTGCCCTCAAGGAGCTTATATTCTAATGGGGAAAAACAACACACATTGAGTAACAGTGGCCAGGGAAAGCAACTTGATCTTCAAGGTAACAGGCATAGTAAGTGGGACCATAAGGGAGCAGCAATCCCATTGAAGAGCTAAGATGGAGTTTATTTGATCATGGCCCCAGAACACACAAAAATTAAATAGGTCTTACTCGCAAGAAGCTTATACTCTTTTAAGAGAAATAATGTGTACACATATGCAACAGTTTTGGTACTGGGCCATGCCTCCTTCTGATCCAGCATATATCAGACTTGGGGAAATGAACAACGATGAAAGTGATGATTAATTCCAGCTTATGGCTACCCAATTGAATTTTGCCAACTTAGCTTATTCACAACACATTTACCCATATCCAACTCCTTATAAATTTGGATTTTGAGAAACTAAAGATGCAACTCATCATCCTACAGAGGAAGAACTAAATTTTAGCAGGCAATTAAATAAGTTATACAGACTTCTTCATTCAACTCATTCAATTCATTTAACATTCATTGTTTTTTCCTATGTACAAAATCAAGTCTTTTTTTTTCCAAATTGGTTTCAAATAATGAAACAGTGATGTCCATTTGTTTTTTATTCATCACCGATATTTTTTTAGATAAACATGAAAGAGATTTTTAAAACCAAATAGCCTAAAAATCAAGAAAGGAAATATATTTTTAAGACTGACTTTTGACAAGTTAGATCATTTATCTTTCCATTCAAAAAGCTACCATATTGCTGACTCACTGTGGCCAAGGTGTTTTATTGTTACACTCATCTTCTGCTCTAAGACTTAAAGTTGTTTGTTTTTTTCAATCACAGCTATTCCTACAATATCAGTTTTAACTTCAGACATGCAGTGTGCCATCTGGCTTTATAGGACAAACCTATTTTTACATAGTAGAATTTGCAATAAGGGAAACAGGCACACTCAGGGTTTACTGAGCTTCTATTTTTAACCTGACTTTTTTCACCCTTTCTATCTGGGGCCCCTTGAACTGGGTGGGCTTTTTCCTCCTAGTTCGTGCTTTATCTCTTTGTAAAGTTGAACGATTAGGAATAGAAGTTACTGAGTAAACAGGGTAGAAGTCTCAATAACGGATCTTTTGTTCATATACATTTCACTGTCTTCAGTTTGAAAAGTCAGGGAATGGCTATCATCTTCACACTAATAATATCCCTCAGTAAATGATAAAGTCAAGTCCAAAGTAAACCTAGACGTTTTATCAGAATGTCAAAACTATCCCCTTACAGCTCTGTACTTGCCAACTGTGCATCCTTTTCCTCCACAAAGACTCCCTACACATTAAAAGGCACTTACGAAAGTTGGTGTTTGTTTGCCGGAGTGAAGCTTGCCCTCTCGTTGCCAGTCACCCCAGTTGTCATGCTGATCAGAGGAAGAAAAGTATTCTTTACAGTTAGACTCGATCCTTTGTGATCACTTGACTCGAGTCTGGGGGAGAATTGGAGTTCCATGCTAAGTTACTCTTTCATTTTCCTCTCATTAACATTAACTGATGGGTATATTCTTGATTTTGAAAAAAAAGGTCTATTTCTCTTAGGTAATGTGGATAACATTGGTCTAATAGTTATCTTTCAACCCTGTTGTCACAGGAGATGAATCAAAAAGGATTTGCCTACCTAGATAATCTTAACAGATGGCCTTTTCTTTATTTAGAAGAAAGGTAAACATCTCTCTACCTTCTTTTCTAATTCCAAATTCAACAACCTATGGAAATGGAAAAGGGGCCTCTCTGTCCCCATTGGTTGGTAGCCAAATATTAGCAAAATAGATGCAGTGCATTAGACTAACAGAAACAAGTGAAATACTTAGAAAAATCCATGTTCATTATCATTTCAAATACTGTGGTTCCTAATTCTGGATTTTTTTTTTAATCTAAGACTTCTGGCTTTGTCATTCCTAAGTGCAATATCACTATTCTCAGTGATGACTTATCTTTGCCCACATAAGACACTGGGGAACATTTTTCATTTCCTTCTTCATTTGTAACTTGCCACAATGCTTCTGGAGAGGGCATGGGCAGGGGGGAGGGATGGGTGCACATATGTGTGTGTGTTCCAAGAGAGAAGCAGTCAAGGTCTATTTACAATGGACAAATTATGTCATGTTACAGGTTATACTGAATTTCTCATAATAGCAAACAAAAATTTCGCTTGGATTGGATGACTTAGGGAATATGTGATAGAAGTTGTATCCTTTTACAATAACCACCCCCACGCCACCCCCCTCCCCCAGCAGGGGGAGGGGAACCTTTCAAGGTTGAGAGTGACTAAAGAGTATCTAATACTATTCCTGTGCTGGTAGGGTTCCAACCACAGCATGCTATGAAATGATCTGTCATTACCATCAGACCTGTGAAAAAGAAAGGGATTTGAGAAAGAAAACTCACATTGCCCCCTGTGGGCTGTAGGACATGTCGCCAAGTAGCAGCTGGCAAATTCTTGGCAGCTCTTGGAGAAGCAGATGCTTCTGGGGATCACTACCTACACACCACATACTGCCCCTACCAAATCCCTTCCATCACTTGATCCCATAAGGACCACCAACTCATGGGCATATGGAATGACCTTTTCCAGTCATATAACATGATAGTTACCTCATTGCTAAAGAGAGAAATAAAGATCCAGAACCAAAAGAAAAAAAAAATGGTAAGCATAGTTCCATGCAAGAAGAGTACTCTATAACATGGACAATTATTGTCCTTATTGAATTATATTGCTCCAGGTCAACTGCTTTTATTAGTCCGAAATTTAGCAACATTCACAAATACCATTCCTACTTGTAAGATCTACATTTACAAAACAGTGAACTTTTGTTAGTAAGATAAAGGCATGCCTTTAAATAAATTTAATTGGTAGACTGCTTTTTGCAAACAATTAAATTTTTCCTCATAAAAATGATTTTGGGAGGTTTTTCTGTTTTTATTTCAGAAATAAATTGTTTTATGTGGCAGCATAAATTAAAGGGCAATTTTAACTTGTAGAAAATACAATTTTCATCTAATTGTAAGTGATCCAGACTCAGAGAAGTAGAACGTTTAGCAGGCCACAACGGTGACTAAAACTAGACTGTTAGCTCCTGGAGGGCAAAATTTGTATCTTCTAGTTCATTGTCATCTTCCTCCAAAGTAAGTATTATATTACAGTGTGATGCCCAATGAATGACTAGCCAAAATACCATTCAAATACCATGGAATAAAAATCTAATTGCCATTAGTTATTTAAATCATTCATTTATAAACCAGAGAAATTGATTGACATCTGTTGGCTTGCAAGTCTACCGACAAAGAGGTAGTTCTTAATCTGCTCTGTCAATGTACCTGAGAATTACAGGTAGCACTTTACATCCACCTGACTGCTTAAAGGAAATGCTTGTGGCTGTCCCACCCATTGTGAACCTCTTTACAAGTTGCTCTTATCACATAAGATGAATATTTTTTGACTGAAGACATTCAGTAACTATAATAGTGCCTGGTAAGAGCCATATCCATCAGATGATCCTTTTTTGCCTGCAAGTATTCCTTGGTCTTCACCCATTCTTGATAAGATACTTCCAAGAGTAAATCAAAATTGTATCCTGGAACAATGGGTGCCACTATGTAACAGCAGCCAGGGATTAAGCTGTTACCCAGGGGCAGTGACAGGACAAAGTAAAGATTTGTAGGTTTGGGGTTTAATTCAGATAAGGGACCTGGCAGGTGGGTTGAAGCTAGTTGTTATTCCAGCTGAACTGGTTCCTATATTTCCTAATTTCTGCTATCTGATGAGCCTTCTTGGGGAGGTATTGTCAACAGGTTAAAATCAAGCCAATGTGCGTGTGTCTAAGGTGATAAAGAGTTTGAAAAGTCTTGGCATTTGATAGTGTCATAAAATAGTTTAAGGTTGAACAAGTTTCATTTCTACACTCCCTAAAGAAATAAGCTAGGACCTACCCAGGCTCCCATGCAGGGGAGGAGATGGATACCATTGAAACCAGAAATACTTGCATTCAAATGCTGTCTCTTATACACACATACTGGCTATGTGTATCCAGGCAAATCACTTCTCCACACAGGGCCCCAGTCAGCTCTCTGAGACTGTAAGTTATAGACCAGTTATCAGTCTAAATCAGTGTAGACAGCTTTCATACACCATTGAATGCTCCCTGGAAGCAACAGTAGTGTGAAGTCTATTATGCTGCTTGGAAAGACTTCAGTTCAAACATTCATTTTGCTCATCAGAATATGGTAAATATACAGAAGATTTTGAAGAGACTGCACTATGGCATTTTGTCTGGCCTTCAGAGGCATCCAGAAAAAAACAAAAACCAAATCTCCCCCTAAGCCCCCTTTACATGTATTATAATAAAACAAATTATTCCAGCTTCATAGATCTGGACTACCTACTAACCTTGATAAGCACTTAAATCTAAACAAAAAGAGAATCAATTTGCATTTTCCTTTCTGCTGGCTAACATAATGCTTCATTTTACAGTTGCCATTAAGGGTTATTGCTGTCTTTACACAGCGCATTAGGCGGTGTTTGTGTCCATTGTTCACGCACAGTTCCATCAGAATGTTTCAGGCTGATGGCATTTTTACAATAATGTTGTCTTTGTCCTGCCTTGATGCTATTACCTCGAATGTGTTTATTCCAACAGGTCTCTTCAGGACCTGAAAACTGTCCTCAGTGAAAACATGTCACTCATCACCTCTGCTTACAGTCTAAATTAACAATGCTGAAGGTCTCATCTGACATGCATGTGCACGCGCGCGCACACACACACACACACACACACACACACACACTTTAAATTTACCTGGGTAACCAAACAGGGAAAGCTTCACATGACCTCTTTAATGCACTGAAACCTATACATACAAGAAGTGCCTTGAACAAACGATATAAATCCAGCTCACCTCAACTCACTGATGTAAGCTTTGAACAATGACATAATCAACCTTTGGATTAGCATTTTCTCCTCTGATCTATGGCCTCTCATTTTCTGGGGCAAAGGAAACATACCACAGGCATTCATTAAGACAACAGCTGTGGAGTGGGAGAAATGGGAAGTGTAGTCTCAAAACCACAGCAGTTGAGTTAATGTAATTGAGAAATGACCACTGACAGGGAGGGTAACACAATTATTATAGACATGCCCTTTAGGAAAGAAAGGAAAAAAATCTTAATTCAGAAAGATAAATTTACTCAGTGGAAAAGAGTGATCACCAAAAATCTCCCTCAAAACGTAAAACCCTCTAAACAGTGAGTGAAAGCAGATAGGTCAAATGACGGCAAATAGCTTATTCAGAGAGTTTTTAAAATAAAGCATAAAATATAATGTTTTTAACATTGAGTCATAGCAAATGACCTTGCTTTCCTCCTCAAATAAGAATCCCAAGCTCATCAGGCTTGTCATCCCTGAACTCTCCTCCACACATCAACACTTCTCAGCGTTTTCACCCATTCTCTCACCACCTTCCTCACTATTTTTCTCTCTTCTCAGAATAGAAATCAGCATAGTACGGAGGAATGGGGTAGCTTTGAAGTCAAAGGATCTGAGATCAAAATCATCTATGCCACTTACTACCTATGTGACCTTGGGAAATAAATTTATGCTTCCTGGGCTCACATTTTCTCATCTTCAAAAGGAGACGGTTGGATTAGATAGCCCCAGAAGGACACTTCAGTGCTACATCTATGAACCTGCATCCTGCTTCTTAGATCAAATTAATTTCTCCATCTTTGTCCTTGATTTGATTCCCATCCCCATCTTCCAGGACTTTTATATATAAGTCATACTGTCTCTCTCATGAAGCTTCAGTCTCTTCTTATTCCCTGGCTTCTTCCCATTTCCTAACAAATATAATCTGGTCTTTTCAGTTCCTAAAAAGAAAATAGAAAATCCCTAAATTTTTCTACCATTACTCTATCCCTTATGTAACCAAACTTTTAGGGAAATATACATATACTCTCTATACAAGGATCCTTAATTTAACACTTTTCAGTCACTTGAAGTCTGTCTTTTGAAATAGCATGCTCCTGAAACTGTTCTCATAGAAGAGAATTTGATTCAACAAATATTCAAAGTGGCTATTATGCGTAAGGCACAGAACTAGATGTTAGGAATATAAAGGTGGATACGGCACAAACCTGTTCACAATGAGTTACAGATAATGGATTAATTAATTTCTATCAGTGACTTTACTAGTCAGTCAGTCAATAAACACTTATGATGTGCCTACTATGTGTTTAGCACTATGCCAAACACTTTATATAAAAAGAATGACAAAGACAGTCCTTACCTTTGAAGAGGTCACAATCAAATGTGTGACACAATATGAAAATATCTATATGCAGGGAGGTGGAGCCAAGATGGCGGCGTAGGAACAGCAAGGTACCACAGCTTCCACACAGCCACCTCAAATACTCATAGAATATGACTCTAAACAAACTTTAGGGCTCTAAAATCACACAAATACACCTCCTGCTGAAGGCAGCTCGGCAGAAAGAGATCATCTCAGCTCTGGGAGTCAAAACCAGCCCAGCCTGAAACCACGGCTTGGCCTGGGGGCTCGGGGGGTGGGGGGGCTCTGCCAGGATGAGCCTGCAGCTGGAGCTTCAGGAAAGCAGATCAGCAGCAGCTGTGGCAGTTTCCAGAATTATCAAGCCATAAGAAACAAGGACTGAGTGAAAGGTCAGTGGATCTCAGCTAAAATTGGGGGAGAAAAGCGGGTCTGGCCAAACTGCCTCCAGGGCAAGAAAGTGGCAAAAGCAGTGGCCCTGCAGCTGCCTTCTCATAGCTGCCTCAGAGCTCCCAGCCTGCAGACTGCAAGGGGGCCAAGCGATCATTCAGAGGTCAAGTGCTCTTGCGTTGAGCAGCCTGGATCCGAATTGTGGTCTTGGGTGGTGGTCCTGCGGTGCGTTTTCAGTGAGCCAAAGCTGGTGAGGGCTGCAAAAAAAATGACAGCCCCCTAAAAGTTCTGGCAGCTGGGAAAACCCCAGCAATTTGGGACAGAGCTTTCACCTCTGGAAGCAGAGTTCCACAGAGCTAAAAAATCACTGACTGGCCAATACGAACAGGCAAAGGAAGCA
>CM053582.1:472601363-472621713 GCA_028627135.1 Pseudochirops cupreus
AAATGTATTATGCTATACAACAAAGATGACAAAATCTAGAGCTTCATAATGAAGGTGGTGGTCAGGTGGTTGAATTGATTTGAACTACCTGAAACAAACCACCCTCAATCTCAATCTCAAGGTATCTTGTTGCTCCAACTAAAATGTACGCCACCTGGTTGACAGCCTTTGGTGCTGGTAGTAATATAATGTTATTGGATAACATTCATTCTAGGGAATAATGGAAGAAAGAAGTTAGAAAAAAAAAGCTTCTATATTTGCAAAGGTGAGAGACTAGGTGCTAAGTAACCATGAGCATACTCCTACTAAAAGCTGAACATAAACCACTTAGATCTATCCAAGAGTATAGAGCGCAATACACTGATACATTAAGGACCTGACACTTTGAATACATAGCAACTGTTAAATGGTAAGTGATTAATATGTGTTTTTTCTCCCACTTGTTCATTCAATTCAATTCAATTCAATTCATTCATCCATTCATCATTATTTCTCTGTTCCTGTTGTCTCCAAAGGTGTTCTAAAAAGTACTACCAATGCAAATAGTGGGGGAACTCAGTCCTTCTGATATAGAATCCAAACTACCTATAAATTATAGTACTAAAAGTTACCTCAGGATCAGACACATAAATGCCCATGATCACATAAATATCAGAGGCAAAATTCACACTCAGTCCTCCCTGACTCCAGTTCACTTAGCTAGCCATGATACAGCATTAATTTTTTTAAATGCAATTAGTCTTGAAAAACAAGAAAAAAAAGTTATACAAGGAAATTATTTCTTGATGTGGAACTAGAGACCTATTGTCTCACTTAGGACACACACACACACACACACACACACACACACACACATTGCAGGGGAAGTGAGAAAGCAGGAGCTGTGAATTGATACAACCATTCTGGAAGACAATTTGGGATTGTGCACAAAAATGTTGCTAAATAGTGCATGCCCTTTGATGTAACTACACCATTGCTAAGCCTATACTCTCAAAATATCAAAGAAATGCGAAAAGGACCTCTATGTAGAAAATGTTTACAGTATCTCTTTTTGTGGTGTTAAAGGATTAGAAACTAAGGGGCACCCATCAACTGAGCAAGGGCTCAGTAAATTGTGGTGTAGGAATGCGATGCATTGCTATGCTGCTCTAAGAAAGGAGGAAGACAATGCAGTTTTGAAGAGAAATGGAAAGACATGGATGAACTGATAATAATCAGAAGAACAATCCATA
The DNA here is from genome assembly GCA_028627135.1 of Pseudochirops cupreus. Taxonomy (NCBI): domain Eukaryota; kingdom Metazoa; phylum Chordata; class Mammalia; order Diprotodontia; family Pseudocheiridae; genus Pseudochirops; species Pseudochirops cupreus. The sequence goes on from CM053582.1 coordinate 472,602,596, forward strand.
CTCAGTTCTAGAAAGGAATAATTATGAAGGACTTAAGAATTCTGATGTCCTAAACAATCAATCATTATTCCAAAGTCTGGATAAAGAACACTGCTTACTTCCTAACTGAAAGATTATGTGTTAATATGTAGAATAAGAAATATATTTTTTGACTTGAACAATGTGGAAATTTATTTTTCTTGAATGTGTTTACGTGGTATAATGGTTTTAGATTTCTTTCTTTTGTTTTTTGTTTGTTTTCCCTTTTTTTAGTGAATGGGAAGAAGTAGGAGGGAGAAAAATGAATGATACTAGTTGGTCAGTTTTGCTGTACTGCTTTTTTTCTCTTAAAAAGATAAAACTATAATTGCTGCAAAGAATGGTTTGCCAAGTAGTGGAAAGGGGAAGGATATATTAAAAAATGAACATGATTTTAAACAAAAGGTATCAATAAAATATTTTTAAAATCTCAATAGGTACCAAGTGACATTGATGCCAATCCAAGGTATTAATTAAGTTTTTAGAAAAGAATTAGGGAGTAATATAGGGAACACAGAGGTATGTGGAATTTAACACCACTCAAAGAAATATAGACAGAAGGATAAGGACAAAGCCAAATTTTAAGCAAAATTATATAGTCTAGAAATAAAATGGAGTGGAATGATTCAGGGCATCAGAATTAGATTCTAGCTTTTATATCTTTCACTAACCAGCTGTGTGACTTTTGTTAAAACACTACCTTCCTGTGACAAAGTTTCTACACCTGTAGAAAGAACAAGGATGTTGTTTTATATTGTTAAGGTCTAAAATTTTATGATTCTAAGTTTGTCAGTAAACATCCTCTGTCATTACTCTCTATGTTCTCCCACACCCAGAAAACCAACCCATGTGACCAATGAGTTCTCAATCCCTGTCAAAACTTGTCTTTCTAAAATAGATTTGAAGTTTATTAATAAGGTTGCATAAAGGAAAAAGTTCCATCACTCCTAGGAATATTGGAGTTTTAACTGGAGATTCGAACACTAATTCTGGACTTACAAGAACCAATCAATTGGCCTAGTGTTCCTGAAATCATACCACCATGCTGTTGCCTAATCTATCTATGTATAAATCCAACCCTAATGAGAATGCTTCATTTCACATCAATTCTGTAAAACATTCCAATTTTAGAAAAAAAATATTAACGTTAAAGAGGTCAACAGAATACTTTTTTTCTTTTTAAGGGGGGAAACTGATAAGGTTTTAATTCCAGTTTGTCTATTCAGTTTTCAAAACAAAGTTCCCCAACTCTATTCTCACATCTATTTATGATCTGCGATTCAAATAAAAATACTTATGAAAACTCGTCAAAAGATAGTCCAAGACCTAGTACAGATATTGGCAATGATTCCTTTCCAACCCTTTTTGGCTCAAAAAAGAGAAAACTAATGCAGTGCAAATCAACAGGTAAATCAATGGACCTTTCTAAGTCTTGGCTTTTAATTCTACATTGCCCATTACTGGAATGTGTCCCTTTCCGCAACATATTCTCATGGAGTTCTCTGTACAAACATTAAAATATGTAAGGATTTTATGGAGAGTGAATTAGTTCCCAGGTTAACCATACCTGGTCAGTCTTCATATTGGAATGGAATTTGCAAAGACTACATTTGATTAACTATTTTTATGCAGATTTTCCCCTTAGCCTAGGTGGCAGAGGAATGTTTTACTCAGGCGTGTGGTTGAGTTTTGCCACAGGGTTAAACAAAGGCCTCAAAAAAGGGCCAGCCAGGAAGTTCAAACAGACTGGGAAATGCCTCACAAAACACGCCTCCCTCTTTTCTTTCCAAGTTAATTAATAACTCTGTAAGTGTTGTAACTAATCTAACTTGGACTTACAAGAGCACTTGGCTTCTATCCCTTAATTGGTATCTTTACTGTTGTGGAGATGACTGTAAATTATCAAAGAGACCTTTAATAAAGAATGGGGACAAAGTGAAGGTTTGTTATGTCTGTGCTACCTTCCAACATTTGAGATTAAATATTTGGGAGAGGGGGAGTTATGTCAACAAGACATAAGTGGATAAAGCAAATTTTAATGGTGTCAGGCCGGGCCTAAGAACTGTTCGTCGTACATCTTCAAGAAAAAAAGCTGAGGAGAAATGTAGCTTGGATGCTTCATTCCTTTCAAATGTTGCTGGCTCCAGCTGTTATTTAAGAAAGAAAGAAAAAATTCCAACAAGAATAAATTGTGCAAGAATAAATTATTTATAATAACTAGCATTTATATAGCATTTTATGGTTTGTAAAAGGCTATATGTTACATCATTTCTCATCATAACAACACTGTAAGGGAGATGCTATTGTCCCCTTTGTACAGACCAGGAAACAGGACGAGAGGTTAAGTGACTTGCCTAAGGTCACAGCTAGTAAGTATCTGAGTTGGGATCTAAACTCAAGTCTTTCTGAGTCCCATCTTACCCATGATGTCATCTAGTTTCCTATTTTTGTTTAAAAGGTAAATTTAAAACATATCTTTGCCTAAGTCTCGTGTTTGTAGCTTCATCACACCAGTGCTGCTCCTTCTGACTAGTGTTCTTTTAAAGGACTCCAATGGAATGCTATCATAACACACACACAGACATGTAGTGAATATTGAGCATTCATGATCAATAGATTTTGAGGCCATTATGATTACAAGTTTCTCTTGTGTGTTCATTAAGTATTTCACACTAACCTTGGGCTCATACTTTAGACCAGAGGTGTCAAACACTGAGCGTGTAGGCCACACCATTCCTGAGTGCTGCTGAACCAGATTAAAATGTATCTCATATTTGATGCTAGTATATTGGTGTATTAATTAATAAAAAAGAAATGTATACACATATGTGGTTTTCTAAGTCAATATATAGGTTGCAAGTATCCTTAGGTATGATGGTTTAGTGGCCCCTGTTTCTAGTTGATTGTGTCACCACTGATCTAGACTTTTTGGGCTAGTGTTTCTCTACTATAATTGGTTCAAAACACAATCATCTGTAAACTTAGAAGGAAGGACAGAAAAGTAGGGTAGCCTTGAAAATGATGAGCAGTATTTATTACACTGTTTTGTTTTAAAGTAAACAGTGTGGAATGGAAATTCATGGCTTTATCTTGAACCCTCTTTTTATGTTGTGCTGTGTACATGAAAATGTTCTCTTTTTTGGTCTTTTTGTATTTAAGTTCAAAATGAATATTTTTTTTAAAGGCAATCATCTCTGACCTTATAAAATAATTCCTGTAGTTCCTGATTGGATGAGAGACAGGTCTTATTGTATATTTCAATAAACAGTTGTAAGAGCACTTATTTTCTACGTACATGACTTTATAAAAAACTCATGTCGGGGCCTAGTAACCAAAGTTAAAACTTTTATAAGAATTACATTCATAGAATTTTAGAGATGGAAGAGATAATAGAGGAGTCAGTCTCAAGGCCCTTGAGCTATAAGCCATCCACAATAGACTGTAATGCTCCTGAACCAGATTAAAAAGGAACCAGAATATGTTTCACAAAATACTTAAAAATATAATACAACTCAGATAATGCTAATTTGTGGTTTTCTAAATCAATATGTAGTCTACATTTGTCCATTTCTCTTTTATTTTGTTACCATCGATCTAGTATTACCACCTTTACCTTAAACATGAGGAAATTATGGCCCTGGCATGTAAAATTACTTATCCAAGGTCACATATCTATTCTCTCTAGTTCTTTATCCTTTTTTAAATAATTATTTAATTTGAAATTGATTGTTTATTCATAACAGATAATAGATGTTAGTGACCTGAACTGGCTACAAGCTATATGGTATCCCAATTGTAAAGTAAGTTTATTTTATGTTTCCTTTAGTTTAATGAGAAATTATTCTGTAAATTTATAAGACATAGTGCTCCCATCTAATTGTAGGGCTATCTGCTTTCTTATATGTTTTCAATACTCCCCAGAAGATAAGTGGTCAAAACATGAACAGGCAGTTGAAAAAATTGCAAACTACCACCACTATCACCACCACCACACAAAAAAGTTCCAGATTGCTAATAATAAGAAAAAATGCAAATGAAACAATTCTGAGATTTTGCCTTACACTTATCAGAATGGCTAGACTGAAGGTAAAAAATAAGTCAATCTATTTGTAGAAAGGGCTGTCATTACTGAATTTTGAACTATTGGCATAGAATAAGGCATGTATTATCAGATGTGATTAATATATTGGTCTGTTTTGTTTCGTCATACCATTTCTTATGTCCATCAACTAAAACAACCTATAGCAGAAACACTGATCTTAATTAACTGTAGACTACAGAATCCTAGATCTGAAAGTCTCCTGGAAATCATCTTCTCCAACCTATTCATTTTATTGATAAAAAAACTAATACACATACGTGTTAAATGACTTATCCCTAAATTCATACATAGTAGGAGAGGGAGATCTAGAACAATGCCCATTGCATGTTGCAACATTACAAAAATTTTTCTCCATAGCACATTAATATTACTGTTCTAAGTCTAAATAGTGAGATAGATTGCTCTGATTGAATTATTCATGTACTAATATTTTTTTAAAGTTACACTTAGGTGTATAGTATATTTTGTGCTCACTTACTTTTCTTCCCTCCCCTTCTCTTCTCTCCTCTCCTGTCTTTTCTTGTGCTCCTGTCCTTTCTTCTTCTCTTGTCCTTTGCTCCTTCTTCCTTTTGCTCCCCCTTCTCCTCTCTGCTAGGCTTCATTTGATAGCCATGAACTGTGGATAAAGAATAAATATGGCTTTTCTGTGCCCTAGGACTATCACCTGACTTATTTATGTCTGACCTGGTACAGCACTGCTGACTTTGGAAAGTTTAATTGAGGCTGGAATTATATGGCATAGCTTCAGGCCACCTGAATTTAAAGGGTGTGAGACACACGCACACACACACACACACACACACACACACACACACGCATGCACGCACACACACACACACACACACACACACATACACACACACACCCCACAGTGGAATTGTATTAGCTTATTGGGTAGTTTGTGTGTTTGTGTGTTCTGGACGTTGTCAAAACAGCAGTACTAGGAGATAGAACTGTAATTTTTAGTGGCCTACTTCTTAATATGATGACAGGGTTGGTTTCTCTAGAGGTAGAGGTATGGTTTCTCATAGACTAAAGATTATAGATTATCCTTGAACTTCCAATAAAGGCAGCCTTTCTTAAACATGGAATTGATTAACGTGCATGTTGAGGAGGAGGGGGAAGAAGATATCCAGGTGCAGCAATTCAAGTTATAAATATTGTTTGAAACATTACTTAAGATAGTTAAAGCACTTGATAATTACTGGCCATTCCCACTTTAGCTTAAAGAAAATTCAAAAGCATAAAAGGAAGCAAAATCTTTCCCAAAGGAGCTATTTGCCAATGACATTGAAAATCTTTCTCAGCCATCTCAACCAATTAATGGCTATATTAATGTAATAAGAAAATAGCTTAGACTTTATCTACAAAGTTAAATAAAATTCTAAGCATCGTTGTCCTGAAGAATAAAACAAACTTTTTTTTTGTTTGTTAATTAACTGTATTCAAAATGAACGCTGCCACACCAACTATAGATAGATATAGATATAGATATAGATAGATAGATATAATTATACATGTATGCATATGTTAACAGATAACCATAGGACATGATTTTGGACTATGATTATCATTCCTAGATAAAAGTGCAAACTTAAGTAGATGACTTTAATATCATATATTTGAATAAATGACCCTACCCCCATATCAGGATGTATATTTGTGAGAGTGCATGCCTCTGCTTTTTCCTTCTTCCCTTCCAAATGCATATAATTGAATGTATATGATGTGTGTGTGTGTACATATATATATATATATATAATTTGTATATGATGTGACACCATTGTAAGCAAAGATGTTAATACATGAAACATCTGTGATTTCATTGTGAACCTTCCTCTCGCCAATAAAGATTTAAAACTGTCTATATGGCTTGAAATAAAAATCCTAGACATTTTCCTGAGACATAAACAGATAAAGTCATTCACCCTGTGTCATACAACTTGAGGCAGAATCCAGAACTTTATTCATATCTACTATATAACACTTTCTCTTAATAAAAGTGTACAATCAAGTCAAAACCTTACCCCAACTCAACACAATTTCTTTTTGGAAAAGAGTTAGACCTTTTGTTACATGCATTGCCAAGAGGTACAGAATTTATAAGTTTTATTTTATTGAGAGCCATTGACAAATAGGGCAATATAACGCATTCCTAATTATATTTGAGACTGGAAATATGGAATAATGAGCCATGTAGTTCCTAAAAATTGAATTTCCCAGCATGGAAAAGAATGAATAGTGTGGAATTACTAATGACTCTAGACTTATACAAGATGTCCCCTAGGTCTTAGTGTGGTTTTAAGCTTTAATAGATTAACTAGCTTAATAATAAGTTTATATAGTTTAATAGTAACTTTGATGCCTTAAAACTGTACACAGTCTTTTGAGACATCATGTATATTTGGAGCTGGAAGGGAACCTAATTAGTTCTTGTAATTCAATCTTCTCATTTTACAGATAGATAAACTGAAGCTCAGAGATGAAACCATTTGTCTAAAGTCATGCACATGGTAAGTGATTGAGTTAGGATTAGAACCCAAGTCTTCCAACTCCAAAAACAACATTCTTTCCATATGTTAAGTGGTATCCAAAAGGTTATTTTGTTTTGCATTCATATGCAGAAGAGTGATTTCTTGTAAATGGTGCTCTTCCAAATGCTTTTTTAAATTTTATTTTATTTTTATTTTTTGCAGATGATATTGTGCCAAATGCATCAGACCCCAAAATATTAAAGAGCTACTTTAATAAGATCTTCAGTTTTGATGATCAAATTGTCTTGACACAATCTAGCTAAAATTAAGAAATGTTTTCTTTTTGAAATGAATTAAATTGAGTTGAAATGACAAGATCACATAGGTTTTATTCAAATCTTGGTTATAGTATGTTTTTAGCCATGGAATTCAAAGCATTTCTGAAAATAACACTGGAAATTCATTCTAATAACTTCTTTAAACTTCTGTATATATTAACGAAACCTGCATTAAAGGTCTACTCTAATGACCTTAGCCTGGGTTCTTGAAGGTGGAGTGGGGTTGGGAGAAGATAAACTCTGATAGGCCCTGAAAATCTCTTAATTTTCGAGAATGGTCTAAGAAACAGAATGTTATTCAAATACTGCCTAAATTCAGAGAATTCCTGAACCAGAGGAGATTGGCTCTCCTCCCCATCCCCGCCTTTTTTTTTTTTTAGTATAAATCTATAATTTTATCAGTATAGGAAATCTCAGTGTAGAAATGCCCCCTAATGCTTCAGATTTGAAACTCATCTGTAAAAGCTAATCACAACAATTTTAGCCATCAGGTAATTAAGCTTTTGGCCACAGTAGCTCCTGCAACAATCTACTAAGGCAAGGCAGGATTTCAATTTGTCTTGGGGATGGAGTACTCATAATGATGAAATCACAGATCTTTGAAAGTATCAAAAAAAATGTTACTAAAAGTAAGTTTAGATTTGGTCTAGAAAAAATATTTATTGGTATCTGAGAGTATTATCTTGATTGGTTCTCACAAATTCTGGGCTTTTTCCCCCCAGACCTGATAATTAGCATTAAGTTTTGTGAATAAAGGAAAGAAACTCAGAGTAGCTGAATTTTTATGTTTCTGTACCACCAACTAGATTTCTTACTGCTTACCATTCAATGGATCTATAATCTTATTAATATGAATTCTGTTGTTGTTCAGTCATTTGGTCATGTCCAAATCTTTGTGATCCCATGGACCACAGCATACTAGTCCTTCTATCCTCTACTATGTCTCAAAGTCTGTCCAAATTTATGTTCATTTTTTCCATAACACTATCTATTCATCTCATCCTTTCCCATTATCTTTTCCTTTTGCCTTTGTTCTTTACCAATATCAGAATCTTTTCTAATGATTCCTATCTTCTTGTTATATGACCAAAGCATTTAAGCTTCAGCTTCAATATTTGACCTTCCCCTTCATAGCCTAAATCAAGTTCCTTTTCTCTTTCTTTTATTTATCTATTTACTTTCATGATCTAATACTTTATTTTCCCCAATTATATGTAATTTTTTAAAACATTCTCTTTTTCTAAAATTCTGAATTCCAAATTTTCTGTCGCCCTTCCTTCCCTCTCCTCCCCTAATTGAGAAGGTAAGCTATTTAATGTAGGTTATACATTGCAGTCATGCAAAATATATTTCCACATTACTCATGTTGTGAAACACATAGATTAAGAAGAAAATAAGGAAAAATTACATTTCAGTTTGCACTCATGTCACAGCAGTTTCTTTTTCTGCAGATGGATAGCATTTTTTTTATCATAAGTCCTTCAGAATTGTCTTAGATCATTGTATTGCTGAGAAAAGTTAAGTTATTTACAATTGATCATCATACAATATAGCTGTTACTGTGTATAATATTCTACTGGTTCTGTTCACTTCACTTTTCATCAGTTCATATAAATCTTTCCAGGTTTTTCTGAAAACATCTTGCTCGTAATTTCCAATAGCGCAATAGTATTACATCACAATCATATACAACAACTTGTTCAGCCATTCCCCATTTGATGGATTGCAATTCTTTGCCACCACATAAAGAGCTGTTATAAATATTTTTGTACATGTGGGTCCTTTTCCCTTTTTTTAAAAAAAAAATTCTTTGGTATACAGTTTTGCTTGGTCAAAGGGTCTGTATGTTTCTATGGCCCTCTGGGTATTGTTCCAAATTGCTTTACAGGATGGTTGAATACAATTTCACCAGAAGTACATTAATATCTCAATTTTTCAATATTCACTGCAAAATTTGTCATTTTCTTTTTCTGTCATATTAGTCATTTTGATAGGTGTGGCATGGTAAGTCAGTGTTTTAATCTGGATTTCTTTAATCCATATTTAGAACATTTTATATATGATAATAGATAGCTTTAATTACTTTGTCTGAAAACAACCTGTTTATATCCTTTGATCATTCAGCAATTGAGGAATGATTCTTATTTTTTTTTAAATTTGACTCAGTTCTATATATATTTGATAAATGAGCTCTTTATCAGAGAAACTTGATGTAAAATTTTTTCACAGTTATGATTACTGTGTATTTCCTTCCATTTGATTTTCTCCTTTTTATCTTACTCTCTCTCTCTCTCTCTCCTTTCACCCTGACATCCTCAAAAGTAATCTTGCATATCACTCTCAATTCCACTCTCTCTGTGGTTCCCATACCCAAAGTTCCATATCCTGTCTCTGTGACTTTGTACTGACTGTTCCCAGGCATGGAATTTGTTCCTTCTAGACCTCTGCCTCTAGTAATCATGTTTTCTTTCATGATTCAGCTCAAGTGCCATTTTCTATAGTTCACATTTTCTGGTTCTTCTCTCCCTCCCCAACTTCTAGTGCCTTCCTATCTTAGGCTGCTTTGCATATATTTTGAATACACTTTGTAAATAAAAATATTGTCTTCTCCATTACCAATCAAGCCCTTTGAAATAAGGAAATTTTTGCACCCTTATTTTGTGCCCCCAGGGCTTAGCACAGTTCCTAGAAGACAAGTACTTAGTAAATGCTTGTTGATTGATAATCAGATAGACACATATGTAGATAAAGTATTTATTAAGAGCTTTCTATAGATGACACAGTTTATATAATGCATGACCTGGAATCAGGAAGACTCATCCTCTTGAATTCAAATCTGGCCTCAGACACTTACAAACTGTGTGACTCTGTTTGCCTCAGTTTCCCTATCTATAAAATGAACTGAAAAAAGAAATGGTAAACCATACTGGTTTTTCTGCCAAGAAATCCCAAATAAGATCAGAGAGAGTTGAACATTACTGAAAAATAACAACAAATGCTAGGCACTATGCTAAACATGGGAATATTAACATAAGCAGATGAAAAAAATATCTGCCCTTAAGAAGCTTACATACTAATGGATACATAGAAAAGGCATACATAAAGACAATACACAAAAGGGAGCTAAAAAAAAAAAGTCCAAAGATTAAGGAATGTTATCCAGGAGTATCCCAAAATGGGAATTATTATGTTCACTTTGACTATATAATTTGAGTATTTTTAAGAATATGACAATGGGGTGATACTCTAGCAATAATTATTTTTCCAATTGTTTTTGGCTTTTCCTTTATTTGATATTGTTTTAGATGATTATGGGAATTATTTTAATGGTGTTAATTTTTTTAAATCAACAATTAAATATTCTCCAGTCACGTCTCACTTTTTTCTTTACACCTCTTTTTTCATTAGGCATAGACAAGTACAAAGTAAACCCTATAAATAAGTATAATCTCCCAAAACATGTATAACCAAATATCTCTCTCAAAGAGCCAGACACAACTGAAACAACTGAACAACAACAAAATTCCTGTCATGTCAGTATTCATCACACTGGCGATTCTCATGATAATATGAATAAAAAAGGCGATTTTCTATGAAGTTAATTCTCATTTAAACACTAATAAAAATTACTTCAAAGTTGAAATTCTAGGCATTTTTTAGCTGTGAGAAGACCAAGTTTATGTCTGATCTGAAAGCAAAAGGACCAGAGAATTATCTTGACAAAACTCAATTACTTTCCTCCCTGATTCATTTTGTACTCCAAGGCCAAACTTACCTGTTATTCCAATTATCTTTTGATTTCTTAATTTAGCATTCCAGTCCTCTTTGATGAAAGTGGTGTGTGTGTGTGTGTGTGTGTGTGTTTGAGAGAGAGAGAGAGACAGAGACAGAGACAGAGAGAGAGAGAGAGAGAGAGACAGAAAGAGAGAGAGACAGAGAGAGAGATCATCATCAATGGTTGGAGCACAGATTTTCTGTTAATGTTATGATGAATGGTTTACCTTGGATTCAAATAGCTATCATTCTGTCATTTTTTTTTTTTAGATTATACCCCAGTATTGCTTTTCTTGCCCTATTGTTGACTATGTGGATTACTTCATTTCTTCTAAGGGATTCTTGTCTATAATTACGTATATGTAGTGGTCACCTGAATTAAATTTGCCCATTCCCATTCATTTAAGCTCACTGACACCTGAGATGTTGATGTTTAATCTTTCCATATCCTGTTTAACCACATCTACTTTAACTTGGTTATTAGAGCATACATTCCAACTTTCTATGCAATATTGATCTCTTTCAGCACCCAATTTCCCTGTCATCACCAAATGCATCCACAACCAGCTTTCTTTCAGCTTTGGGCCAGCTACTTCATTAGTACTAGAGTTACTTGTAGTTGTCCTCCACTCTTCTCCAATAGTAGTTTGGACACCTTCTAACTTGAAGAATTCATCTTTTGATATCATCTCTTTTAGCATTTTAGTACCATGCATGAGTTTTTCTTGGCAAAGACACAGGTGTAATTTGCCATTTCCTTTTCCAGTGGATCATCTTTTGCCAGAACTCTCTATTATGACCTGTCCATCTTGCATAACCCTGCACAACATAACTCATACTTGCATTGAGCTATGTATGTCCCTTCAGCATGAAAGGCAGTTATCTGGGGATGAGGGAGGGGTAGAGATTTAATATGAACACTTTCTTCCAATGATACAGGGGAAAAGTAAAGAAAAAGATTTTTTTTGGTGCCTACTATGTGACTTGTGCGTGACTTGGATTTAAGTGAAGCAGAGTAGTACAAAGTCAGCTTCATTCTCTCTTCCAGAGTCTCAAGTCTCTGAAGTCCAGTGGCAAGACAAAAGTCAAGACAACCATTGATGGCCCAGGATTCATTATATGACATTGGTGTCTTCAGTGGATAACCAGGCTCTAAGTGCTCCAGAACATCTGTTTCAGCTATCTTCATGGCTATTGGAATAAATTGCTTTTAACCACCTATTCCGCTGAGCAAAGTCTTCACATGTTTGGGGGTAGACATCCCCTTAACTCACTGATGGGTTTGAAACCTATTGGTTACCCTCAACCTGGTTTAGCCATGGAGGTAGTAGCAGCACATATGGTGATGATCTGAGGAGCAGGGGAAGACCGAGGGATCATTTTCAGTATTAAATTTTTTAAACAAACTTTTAGTACCAGAAAATTTGATTTTCCATGTTGTATAGGTATTAATTTATGACAGGACAAATTTCATGCCCTATTTTAGTATCTCAGAGACTGCTGAATGGTAACACAGGACACATGATTCTTAAACCTTACCTAGTTTGTTCAAAGTCCTTTTAACCTTATTCTAGTTTTGTTTGTTTTTTAAAGTAAGAAAATAATATAATAAACATTTTAGATTTTTAAAAGAGATGCTAGAACATGGTATTTGAAATATGTTTCAGTTTATCACCAATGTGTGTATACAACATACATAAACATTTGTATATGTATGTACATGTGTGTATGCACATGTGTATATACACATATGTATACATATATACACATATAACACACAGGCATGCATACACATATATACATACATACCACACACACACACACACACACACACACACACACACATTTACTTGGAATGGTATAAAATTTAGTAGAGCCAGGTAGTTGGTACACTGGATAGAGTCTCTGGCCTGGAGTCAAGGGAGACTTATCTTCCTGAGTTTAGAACTGGCCTTACCTACTTACTGTCTGTGTGGCCCTGGGCAAGTCACTTAACCCTATCTGCCTCAATTTCCTCATCTGTAAAATGACCTGGAAAATGAAATGTCAAATTACTCCAATATCTTTGCCCAGAAAACCCTAAATAGGGTCACAAAGAGTTAAACATGACTGAAATGATTGGACAATAACAATAGGAGGTTGCTCTTATAGCCAGGAAGACGTGAATTTGAATTCTAAGTTACTTCTTAGCCCCATGACCCTGGATAGATAACATAACTTCCCAGCCTCAGTTTTACTTACCTAGAAAATAGCAACAATAAAAGCAGATACCTCACAGGATTTCTGCAGGATAAAATTAAATAACATATTATAAAGTTCTTTGCAAACATTAAAGTTGGTTATAAACATAAATCTGCTAAAATAATGATGCTTACATATAAATACATACCTATACTCACATGCCATGCCATACCATAATATAATATTATATTGGAAATTTTCAAGACAGGTCTTCCAGTATTTCCAGTTTTAAGTACACCCATACACTCATACATAAAATCTTTTTTAAAGGTAGTAGATAGTGCCCCTTCCCTTTCCTCCAAATTCAAACAGTTTACATTGTGGTATAACCCCAGTAATAGTAGTAATGCACATCTAACATTTATATAATGATTTACTATTTGCCAAGAGCTTTATCATATTATCTCATTTGAAACTAAAAGCAAACCCATATGGTAAATTTTCTTTTACAGATGAAGGAGTGGAAAGTAAAAGAGGTTAAGTGACTTGCCCAGGATCATATTGTTAATAAGTGTTTGAGGCAGGACTGGCTGCTTCTATTTGGCTGCTTCTACTAAATGATATACCAATATACATCGTATACTAAAACTAAACAGGAAATGATGGGATATGCACACACATATCCCTTAAGATGTATGTATATGTGTGTGTGTATATATATATATATATATATATATATATATATATATATATATATATATATATACATATACACACACGTATATGTGTGTGTGGTGTATACACACATATGTACGTATATATATGTACAAACACATACCCACACACTAAAGGATACAGAATATAAATTTATTTAAATTTTAAATTCCTTCCTAACCTGGCTCCAAACTCATCTTCCCAATCTCATTGGATATTAATTCCCTTTCCATATCCTGTAATCTAGCCAAAATGATCTTCTCTATTGATCACAGATGATACTCTATATCCTATCTCTATGACTTTGTGCTAGATATCTCACATGGTTGAAATGACTCCCTCCTTACCCCTGTATCTAATAGTCCTTCTCTTCATTTTAGGCGAATCTCAAGAACCATCTTTTTCATGAAGACTTTCTCGATCTCAATAACTACCACTGCTCTCCTTTCCATTTTTCCTTTTATTTACCTATTTTGCATGCATATCATCTATTTACTCTCTATTTGTACTGCATGTCTTTTATAGGTACTTGTTTCCCCCAGGAAGCTCCTTGAGAGCTGGGATGTTTCAGTCTTTATAATTGTATCCTCAGTACCTAGAACATAGTAGGCCCTTAACAAATACTTGCTGATTAATTGATCCCCTATAACAGCAGTTCTCAACCTGTGGGTTATGTTCAATTTGTAATAATGAAAATACATTCTGCATATCAGATATTTACATTACGATTCATAACAGTAGCAAAATTACAGTTATTAAGTAGCAACGAAAATTATTTTATGGTTGGGGGTCACTACAACATGAGGAACTGTATTAAAGGGCTTCCACATAAGGAAGGTTGAGAACCACTGCCCTATAACATAATCTCATTGCATGAACCTCATAGTAATGGCTATCGTAGTTATATGGTCTCCTTCATTGGACGCTGCTGTAGGTGTATCTGATTCCATAAACAATACTTATTGATTGTGGTGTTACAGTATGTAATTATAAATACTTTTAAGATCTCAAGTTGTAATAGATTAAGTTGAATGTATACTACAAACACGCATATGCGCAACACACACACACACACACACACACACAGAAGTGGTGGAATAAAATGAGATTAAACTGAATATCTACTAGCCAAACAGCCTGATCTTTCTTACCATGGGTTGTCCCATGATAGTTATAAACTGTTCGATTCTGGGATTCTCAGAAGCAAAAACTGACAGATGTAGCACATTATGCATGTAGTTCTTTTATGACATGGGCTATTGTCCACTGGAGACCAAACAGATACCATGAAGATCACTTCACCTCAGACCACAGATCTCACTCATGATGCAGGCCCCATAGGAATTCTCTTCCGATGAAACCATGATTCTCTCTTTCAGTCTGTTATCTTCATCTCTCCCTCTCTGAAGGAAGGAACAAAGGCAAAGACTAGCTAGAGTCATGGAAATGAAGTATTTTGTCATTCATTTATTAAAACAAACTCAAGATTTATCAGATTCACAGTTATCAATTTTCCTGAAGCTCCTTCTACAGTGAAGTCAGATTTTACAGAAGAGTTTACATTCAGGCCCCCAAAGCCAAGTCTCAATGTCTGTCTGTCATTTAAAGTACCTTTGGCTCCTTTGAGGAAAGATGCTATATACATTTAAAATAATAATAAAAACAATAAAATAAAAAGAGTGTGGGTTTTCCTTTAAGAGTATCATAAGCATAGTTATAACCATTGGTTTTGTTGCCTCAGTCTGGATCCCCAGTGACTTCCCGAGTCAGGCAATGCTATATGCTGCTGCTTTTACCGCCAGCCCCCTATGCAAGTTTATGGGGATACTCCTAGGAGAGTCTCAATAACATCTACTTATTGAAACAACAAACTTTATTGGAAGTCTTGTAAGGTATCACTATGAAGCTGTCAGAATCTTTTAACATTATTGGAGCAGAGTTTGTTATTTGTAAATGAGTGGAAAAAGCATTGAAAAAGATTTTGTACTGCTAGAGGACCATACGAACAAAAAAATGTTATGCCTGGACATATTTTTGTTCCTTATTTATTACATTTTTAATAGAAACTCACTGCAGGCCTTATCTGATGTCATTTGGTTTAAATTCTATGGTACTTTTTGTATTTGACCAAATTCCCTTATCTCCTACTTGCTTGTGTTCTGCTGTGCCAGCATCCAAGCAGCTGATATACTTATCTGCAGTTTTATAATAAAGTTTTAGCTTCTATAGAGTGAAAAGCAGAAAGAAACAGAAATAACTATTCCTTAGATATGAAGCATACCAGCTGCCCACGTCCATCATGTGCTTCTGAAGCAACTATGTCCTCAGCCAACTTCAGACATCCCAATGCTTATTTCCATTGTATTCAATGGGCCAGGCTTCTGCAATGACTGTTGTCATAGGGTCTTTGAGAGTCAGACATCTAAAAGGAATCATGAGGAAGGAGAAAAGGGCTACCTAGAACAGTCCTGAACAATCTAGGGCAGCCTGAAGGATTTTGGGCAGCCTGCATAAAATGATTGCAGGCCGCTCAAAATCCGTTGGTGGGCTGCAGGTTGTGCAGGCCTGACCTAGAAGAAAGATAACCTGGCTCACCCAAAGTTAAAACAAAAACCAAACAGCAGTAACCAGAAAGACTGGATAAACAGCCTATTTCCTCCTTTTTTTTTTTTTGGACACAAATGTACTGAAATTTCCTTTACAAATTAACTTTAAAAAGAGAATTTATTTTATTCACTCTGATATAAGATTATACTTTACCCAGTTTTAACCCACATAAACTCTTAGCACAGTACCTGGTACTCCTTTTAAAGCCCCCTTTTAAAATGTCACCTCTTCCCCCAAACCTTTCCCTATCCTCACCCCAGATTAGAAGTGATTTTTCATTCTCAACTCTGATAGCCTCTTGTTTGTACTTCTCATATGCAATTACCCCATTTGATTTTCTATTCAGAGTTATTTGTTTATAGGTTTTTATTTTCCCTGATATATAATGAACCCCTTGAAGTCAGAGATAGTGTTTTGTTTGTCTTTTTATTCCCCAATACTTGATAGAGTGCTACCCGGCCTAGAGGAAACGTCAAAGAAATGAACGAAAAACAATAAAAACACTTCACATTTTAATTCTGATTTAAGGTTTTATAAAGCTCTGAAAAAGTTGTATTTAGCAGAAGAGGCAACTATCCAAAAAGTTGGTTGAAAATAAAATTGTCCAAAATGGTTGTAAAGTATGGGTTACCAGGAAAAAATGCAATCTGTTCAGAATAGTTGTGACTAGAAGACACTGTCCTCACAGAGGCTTCTGCATGAAGTAAATTAAGACTTGAGTATATTGCGTTGGGGTCGTGGTTGTCTTTTTGGCCAGCTAGGTGGTACACTGGATAAAATGCTGGACCTGGAGTCAAGAAGACCTGAGTTTAAATCCGACCTCAGACACTAGCTGTGTGACCCTGGGCAAGTCACTTAACTCTCTTTGCCTCAGGTTCATCATCTGTAAAATGAGCTGGAAAAGGAAATGGGAAACCACTCTAATGTCTGCGCCAAGAAAACCCCAAAAGGGTCCATGGAGACACAACTGAAACTACTGAATAACAACAACATACTCTGACCATTAGTCTATGAGGAAAGGAAATATGCTTCTAATTGTCATTGTTCACGACCTATTAGAGGAAGAATCCCTGTCATCTGAGCAAAACAATACCTTCCCGGCCTAAAGGCAAGGGGTTAGTGCAGATGGTCTCTCAAATTTCCCTCTGTCTCTAGGGTCTATAATTATATGGTTCTAATTGTAAAAAGGTTGTTTGTACACAGCAGCATTGGATCAGACTAAAAGATTCACTCAATTCTTTCAGACCATCTGCATTGAAAACATACACAGTGAAGGCCCAGTAGCACTATCTGAGGTAAGATGTAGGGAACTGAAAGACCCTGCTCTAGAGGCCACATTGGATTCCACTAGTCTGCCTAGTCATAGCCAAAGCTGATACCCGATTATGTGGTGGGGAAAACTGGCAAAATTTTACTCTGACACAAGAAAAATTTTGGTGGTTTTATGAAACTCTGATCCCTGAAAATGACAAGCTGACACTTTTCACTGATAGTAAATTTACCAAAACTTCCTTTTTAAATGTTCATAAGGAAGATGGAGAACCTCTCTTTCTCTTCTTCCCATTGCCGACAGATGTTTTGCTTCTGTGACAGAGTACAATAAACCTGTGAAATAATGAAGGGGGAACTGGTACTGAAAAGCGGGCTACTTTTGAAGAGAACAAACTGATTGGATTATTTCCTGGATGTTATGCAGTGACAGAATGTGACAACTATACCTTTTCATTTCCTATACAGCCTCCAGGAGATGGAAGATTTAGTATCCTTTCATACACTTTTAAGTCTAAGAAACTTCTCCTTATGGCTCCTTATGAGTCCTGGAGGCTGGGAAAGAAATCAAGTTGCTTTATATTTGCAGCAAAGACCCATATTGAGTTCCTTCAATTTGGGCTAGAGATGCTGGTGGCACTTTGCAAATGTCAACACTGACCTGCCGAAGTTGTATGTCTAAAGCTCTGAGCACGCCTTTCATGTCAGCAAATGAGGTATTTTCAATCCCAGTTCCACATTTTTGCAGCTTTGCCAAGTTCCAAGCTGAGACTGTCAACATTACTATAACTTGTGATCTTGCACAGCCATCAGTTTAAAACAATTTCCATGCACATTTATTCAGACCTAGATGCAAGCAGGAGGTCCCAAAGGTGACAGGTCCTTGCACTACTCTAATCCAGTTACCACTGAGTTAAAATGCTTTCATTACAGTTCCAAAATCCCAAGAGAAAATAAGTATGACAAGATCAGGTCTGCTTATTATGTTTTAAAACAGATCTGACTACAGGAAATAGTAGCAAGACTGAACGAGTCATATTCTTACATATTTCCTTTCTCTGCTCATGGTTCATTTTTAAAAGATTTTTTAAAATTTGACTATCCCGAAGGTGTTTCATCTTACATTGATAGATAAAGTTTTGAAAGGACTCTAAAAAGAAAATAAGTTGTCTATTTCAAGCCCTTTGAGAGTCTCCTTTCTCACATTAATTCACTTCAACTTTCTCCCAATCCCTTATGAGGGGCATGTCTCTTGACTAAACCAGTTCGTGAAAATCAAATACAAAATAAAATAAAATAAAAACACCATTAACATCACAAATCATCACTTGGAAATCCAAAATCAGATGTTTAGGGAAAAATTTGACCAGAATTAATTGTGTATGTATATATGTGTGAGTGTCTGTGTATGTGTATGTGTGTGTGTGTGTGTGTGTGTGTATAGTATGTCCCAAAAGTCTTAGTGTATTTTTGAAGTCTTAGTGCAGTTTAACACACACACATGTTTATGATAGCCTATACAAACATATATGAAGAAACACTTGCAATTACACATTATTTAATGAGCATCATTAGAGATAAACTAAATTTTTAGGGAACTTAACTTTTTGCCTTTTAAAATAAAAGGTTTTAATTAAAAAT
>CM053582.1:472622213-472639719 GCA_028627135.1 Pseudochirops cupreus
TGTACATAAGCATATGTGTGTGTGTAATATACATACATATATTATATATGTGTATATTTATATATATATATTCCAATGTATCCATGCTTTTTAACACTTGACATACTATTTTAACACCTAGCTTACTAGAGGTCCAATGTCCTACAACACCAACCCCTTGGAACACAGCTAAAAGCATGTAAGTGTATTTTTCTAAAAGTAGAAAATTTCTAAAATAATTTTGACAAAGATGACACACTTAAAAATCTTATGTTTTACTCTGCAAGAGAGGGATTAAAGTGTTCTTCACATCCTACTTATTCCTAATTTACATGCTACTCTCTCAGATTTGGTAATCTAATTTCTCAGGCTTACATAGATTAAATAATAATTAGAAGATGGTTGGCTAGAAAAGACCTATAACTAGATAGCAGAAGCAAAATAGCTGCCAGAAAGACACCAAGTAACAAAATGGAAAAAAAAATACTCAATATTATAACCTACAACAATAATTAATGGATGTAAAGATAACAGAATCATCAAGAATAGTTTTAATTTTGCTTGGTATATATTGAATATGACAAAAATGAATTGTATAATGAATTTTATGGAAATATCTTTGCATAATAGTTACATACCTTTAAAAATTGGCTTCATAAAAGAAGAAAAACCGTTGTCTAACTGTAACAGGGCTTTGGCTCATGCGTAGATCACCTAATGTGAAGGTAGCCACATGACGAATATCAGAGACCTACTTCTGGGAGAAGATATCTTGAATTGAAACACCATGTGGGTGACAGTGTAGCCAGAACAGGCTGATTCTTTAAAACTATCAACTGGAATAGTCTCCCTCTTCCAGTGGTGTCCAGTGGGAAATGAGTCATTAATTCACAGCAAGGACACTAAGATTAGATAGACAGACAGACAGACAGACAGACAGATAGATAGACAGATAGATAGATGACAGATAGATGGATGGATAGGTGGATGGATGGATGGATGGATGGATGGATGGAGGGGCTGTGGTTCCAGAGAAACAAATTCTGTGTTTATTTGTTTGTTTGGTTGGTTTTCCTAGTTTTATTTGACCTTTTCAGTTCTAGGTGCATGGGTAGAATCCTTGGATCCAGGAGCTTGAACCACGAAGACCCTAGAGTTCAAAATTCTAGACCAAAGGTTGCAATCAACATAGCAGAGAAGCCCTAAAAAGCCAAGGTCCCCTTTTTTCCCCAAGATCAAGAAAGCTTGGAACTTGAAACTTTTAGGAAGTAATGTTATTTAGGAACTGAGTTAAACTGTGAACTTAATCTTTCTTCCCCTCTTGGAGATTGAGGTAGTATAAAGGCTATTATATTCCTTAGAAGTTTTGGGGGAAATGTTTGTATGTTATTGTTGTTGTGTCTTTGAAGCAAATATTCTCTTGTAAAAGCTAATCATGATATTAAGTAGTTGAATTGAACTGGGTACTTACACACATAATGGGGAAACAATAATCAGTGGGAGCTTGAGCTAATGGCAGAAAGGAAACATCTCCCCTATTCCACCCAACCCTGACCATCTAAGGGTACTGCAGAACCCTGGAGGAGGGTTGGAAATATAAATATGCAGACTTTGAGCAGTGGAGAGACCAGAGTAAGGATTACCACATTAAAAAAAAAGTTTCCCATCTCTAATGATGCTCATTAAATGAGGCATTTTATACTATCAGTGATATGCTTTGTAATGCTACTAAGGAGTTCTAAAATTTTCGAGTTGGAAGGGACCTCCTTAGAAATCATTTATCCATAAATCGATAAATCATTTGGTAAGTGCCTATTGTGCATCAGAAACTTTGATAGGATCAAATATGAAATCATCACGGGTTCAAACACCTTTATAACCTAGCCTCACTCTTCCTTTTTCCGTATTCTTATACCAATAGTCCCCTCCACGTACTCTTTGATCCAGTGATGCTTGTCTCCTGGCAGTTACAGAAATTAGATACTCTATCTCTTGGCTCAGGCACTTTTCTCTGGCTTTTACCCAGGCCTGGAACATTATCTCTCCTCAACTCTGCTTACTCACTTACTTGGCTTCCTTTAAGTCCCAACTCAAATCCCTTATTGTATCGGAAACCTTTCCCAACCCTTCTTAATTCTAATGCCTTCACTGTTAATTATCTCCTATTTATCCCCTACATAGTTTATGTGTCTGTGTCTATGTCTGTATGTTTATATGTATAAGTTTACATGTCGTCTCCCTCACTGATGGTGAGCTCCTTGAGGACAGCCTGTCTTTTGCTACTTTTTATATCCCCAGTGCTTAGCACAATGCCCATCACATAGCAGGTTCTTGATCAATGTTTATTGATGGACTGATTGATAGGCACTAGAGGTACAAAGACAAAATGAAATAGTTCCTGCCCATAAGAAGATTAACTGCCCATAGGAAGAGACAACATAGGCACATATAAACATATATAAAGTAAGAACAAGCAAAATCTTTACAGAATAAATATGTTTGGTGGGAAAATCATAGTGGTCAGGGGATCAGGAAAGGTCTCATGTTGGTTAAATCTTTTGAGCTGAGGTCTGAAAGATGATAGGGATTTGAAGAGGCAGAGGTGAGGAGGGAGTAAGTTCCATGAATAGAGGAACAGTTTATGCAAAGGCATGAAAATGGGAGATGAGACATTATATGTGAGAAAAAGCAAGAAGTCCTGTTTGACTGAACTATAGCATGTGTAAGGGAAATAATATATAAGGATTGGAAAGGATGTTGGATGTCGATAGCGAAGGGCATTAAATGATGAACAGAGACTTTGCACTTAACCCTGGAGGTATAGTTTTTGAGCAAGGAAATGACATGGTCAGACCTGCTGCCTCATCTAATGAGTCAGGAAAGCAAATATCCAAGGTTATACAAGTTGGAGGCAAATTTTGGTCTAGAACCTAATATCCAGTCTATTTCTCTTTCCATTATATCATACAGTTTCAATTTTTTTTTGAAATCTTCAAATAGTCAGTCTTACTATAGGAATCTTTGAGTTTTTAAGCACTCCTAAATTTCTTCCAGTAGTATTTTAGTTTATATAGTGATCATTACATTATAGTGCCAGTCAACTGGATATTGGTTGACTAGAATACATTTGTACACATGTGTCTCTGTGTGTGTTATAGTGTTTGTATGTTGATATATCTGGAAAAAAAGAAAAAATGCATATATTTTTCAATATTGTATACAAACCCTATCTGCTTCTACTAGAAGCCTGTATCAATTAGAGAAACCAGAAGGTTGTAAGAACAGATAATACGTTCTCAGATCCTGAGTGAGATCTTCTAGGTCATCTAGTCTGAACTTTCCCTTTTACAAATGAGAAAACTGAGGCTCTGAGGAGTTGAATGATTTAAACTCAAGTCCTCTAGAATATTTTCCGCTGCACCATGTTGGTGATACGTTAGAAATTGGTCCAATTGCATTTTTCCTTTCTTAAAAAAATAAAAGACAGAATAAAGCACTTTCACGTGGATATCTATGGTAGAAGCAATCTCTTAATCGCTCCTTCTCTCCTCCCATCCATGCATTTAGTTAAATTTTTCCTTAAATGGTATGGAGACATTCCTCAAGACTTGGTTGCCTCAGGGGAGCTCAAATTTTTGATGTCTCTTCCTTACTGCTTGGGCTCAAAGCAGCTACAAGGAGATGGAAGAGTACTCATGGGCTTAGTTGGTGTAACTCAAAGGGAATTTCACTTATCTGAATCAACTCAAAGGTTTCTCAGTGCCAAACTTTGTTGAATATCCTTCCCCTAACTAAATCTCTTTTTCTTAAATATTGAGTGATCCATGGTATGTGTCTCAAATTGTTCCATTCTCAAATCTAAACTTCTAAGGAAATGGACCAAGTCAGCACAAACTCAGAACAAAATCAATCTACACATGTCTCTGCATCATCCTGGGAAATTTTTAGCTAAAAAATTCCTAGAATTTTCCTGGGAAATATCTTTCAAGATGCAGTTAAAGTTGTTACTAGATCTTAGACATGGAAGGGCCCTTAAAGGTCACTTGGTCTGACCTTTTCATTTTACAAATGAGAAAAGTTTGACCCAGATCAGAGAGAGTGGTCAAACTCAGGAAACAATGGAAGACATAGCTGTCAAAATCTTATTGAAAAAGAAACATGATAATAGGACTGAAATTCAACAAATCTAATCTTAATTAACAGCCACATTTTATAGGAATTCTTAATCTTTCTCTGTCTCTGTCTCTTTCTCTCTCACTCTGAGAGATGGACCCTTTTGGTATTTTGGCAAAGTCTATGGATTCCCTCTCAGAACAATGTTTTTAAATGCATAGAACAAAATACACAACATTCTAGTGAAAAACAATTCTGCTCAAATACAATTATCAAAATATGCTATTTTAAAAGTTCATGGACAGTTCTGTTTCAGGCTAAAAAACACTTAAATGAAAAAGAAGTCACTCAAGTCTCAGATTGCCCTGGCATTGACCAGTAGGTTTAACCACTATCTTTTTTGCTTCTAATAGTGAAAAAAAAAAATAGCAAGAAGCAGAGTGGTCCTTGAATCCAGGTTTTCTGACTGCACTTATTTCCACCACTGTATTATTGTATTAATCTAAATTGCATGGGAGTAATAAGCTCCACCAATACTTAAGCTTGAAGATGAAGAGGTGAATAATCTTTAAAAAAAATATTTTCACAAAACATGTTTAGTATGAATGCATATGTAGAGCTTATATCAGACTGCTTACCATCTTGGGGAGGGGGAGAGGAGGAAGGGGAAGAAAATTAAAAACTTATGGCAGTGAATGTTGAAAACTAAAAATAAATAAACTAAAATTAAAAAGAAAAAACTGACAAAACATGTTTAATACGAATGTATATGTAGATCCTATTGCATGCTATCTTGGGGAGGTGGGAGAGGGAAAAAATTTAAAACTCAAAGGTTTATGGAACTGAATGTTGTAAACTAAAAATAAATTAATTTATCAAAAAATATTTTCACAGAAGAATCTGACATAGGTGTGGGTAACCTATTCTAGGAGATTATCCCAGCATGTCTCTCACACAGGCATAGAGACGACTTAAGGAGCATCCTGAATTTGGAAAGTAAAACCACAATCAAAACCTTGAAGGTTTGTTGTTTTTCCATCTTTAATGGATGTTTAATACCATGCTAAATCAGCGTATGCCCCAGCTGCTTCCTTCAAGTTGGTTGAATGCCGATATTTTTCTTGCTTATAAAGTCTTTGTTAATGTGAATATTGCAAAATTCATCCTAAATAAACAGACTGTGTCATCTGTATTGAAAGGAAAGAATATATGGATTAGTATATAATAGCATGGGTTAGAGAGAAAAATGAGTCACAAAAGTAGCTAGTTCAAAAGACTAAATAACTTAATCATTATCTGGATCTCTGACTTTGAAAGCCTGAGTTCTCACACAGGATGCCTAGAATTTTAAAATGGTTATATAAAGTCCCGCATCAGGAACAGGGGTTATACGTTTACACCATATCTATATTTTCTGAAATCCAACGTCGTGGACAAAGTATATACTACTACAATGATTTCTATATGGCATTGTTGTTAGTTTCTATCCCCAGTACCTAGCATAGTGATTGGGACATTGTAGTTCTTAATAAATACTTGCTTATTGATTGAATTCATTCCAATGTATTAAAATTAGTTAGAGATAATGTGGAAGGTAAAAAAAAATACCTTTGACTATTAAGCATAGATATAACTATTACATCTTCCTCAAAAGGACACACAATTAAAGAGGTAACATTTAACTAATCTTTTCTTAATTTTCTTAAAGAATCATCTGAATTATGTGAGTGCCACATTTTGGGGACTTGAAAAAACTGTACTTAGATGGAATAGAAAAGTGTGTCCACTTTCTGAGAAATAAGATTTCATAGGCAACCCAATCTCTTTTAAGTGTGACATAGAGCACTAATTCTGACAAAAAGAAAATGGAAATATTATTCAGTCCCTAGGTCAATATTGCTAAGAAGCATGGTAAATGAGTTTATCCAGAATGTATTCATAGAATTAATTTGAAAACTATCAGTTCCTTTTCATAGATCAGATATTCTTAGATTTTTTCCTTCGTCACTGAATGTTAATATATTAGTTATCAATGAGTCACATATTCATAGGGTCATGGATTTACAGCTACAAGAGACTTCAGAGGCCATTGAATCCAGCCCCCTATGTTATGGATGAGGTACCCAAAGCTCTAAGTTAAGTGACTTTTCCAGAGTCACACAGCTAGTTAATGTTTGAGGTAAAATTTGAATTTTGGTTTTCTTGGCTCAAAATCTCCTCAAATCATTCTTCCCTTCACTCTTTTGTCTCCTCCACAGTACCTTGATGTCCACACCAGAGACAATGTTCCAAAAGAACTTCCACCCTGGCATCCTCTCTTGACTGGAAACTGACTCTCCCTGAACACTCTTTCAGAAAATCCCCAACCATGTTTTACTTTACTCCCTCTTTTCCAACAATCTCCTTCACACCTTCTCCCAACTAACCTTTTAACACTTGCCACCAGTTCTGGACCTACAGACCACAATCAGCTCAATTCTATGTACTGTTCTTGGATGGGATGTATCAATGTACTCCTTTAAGACCCCATTAACCATCCTGGTTACTTTCAGTACCAAAGCATCTTGCCTTGATCACCACTCCAGGGGAGGGAAAGTAGGCACAACACACATTTAAATTTAATCTATATGATAATTTTCTACATCATTTTCTTAAATTGAAATAATAAACAAAACAATCAACAAATCCCTACTTTGTAGCATTTGGCAATGTTGAATATTTTTAGCAGAAAATTTAACAATGGGTTCTCACCAAAACTGTATCCAGTAAGCCTTGTTTATGTGTATTGTTTCCTCCATTCCAATGCATGTTTCTTGAAAAAAGGAGACTATCTTCCTTTTTGTATTTGTATCGCACATGCTTATCAGAGTCCTTGGCACATTGCTTAGCTTTTTCATTCATTCAGTCATTCAGTCATTCACTCTAATGGCTCTTCTATCCTACCACCCTTTCATTGACCGAGGTCCTTCTATATGCTGAGTCTGATCTCACTGTAGCTAACTCTAAGCAATTTCTAAAGCTGAACCCCTGAAAACAATATACTCATGTTACAAAACCTATGATGAGAAACACAATTAAAGCCAAAGTATAAGTTATTAACGAAAGTGAAAACCCAATAAAAATTTATTTCGATAGGTTTACAAAATTCTTGAACTTTGTCCGAGTTGTTTTTGTTTTGTTTTTTTTTAAATTCTGGTCCTGCAGGTTGATTAGCGATGAATTTTCATTACTTTTACTGTAAGGCAGATGTCATCTTCTACAGATCAGTTTTCTTTAAGAGAACATTTCAGTGGAAGGAGAGATGGAATCATCCAATGTAACTTCTAACACCTTCTTAATTCTACCTAAGTTCCTCTCTTCTGTTCCTCCCTTCTTTGACATCAAAACTACCTTGTTTTGTCAACTTTACAGGAGACAGATAAGAAAGACAGGTATTTTATTAAGTAGTAAGTCTCAAGTTTCCTTGATATCTGCCAATAGCTAAACCACTTTCTTTCATTTTTAAAAAAAAATTCTGAATTTTTCTCGCATGCACTTTTCCTGCTTTCTAGCTTTACCAATGTAGACAAATGCTACGCTTTGTAGGAAATAAAATTTGGACTGTTTGTAGATTGTTGTTTTTATTTTTTTTAATGCTACCTAATTCCGTATTATGCTTGCAGCAAATTCTGTGACATTGTTTAAATTCTCTCAATCCTCAAATTTCAGACTGACTTCTATAAAGACTCCTAATATTAAAGAGCCTGTCTATCAATGAAAAAAATTGGAAACAAAACAAAACAGACTTTCAAGTGCAATTTGTCTTTATGGAAATATAGGAAGCTCTTATCATTGAATGAAGCAATCAGTGAACAAATGTTTATTAAGTATCTATTATGTTCCAGACTCTATGCTAGGGAAATAGAAATGTGAACACATATTCCCCTTTTAAATACTCACATCTGATACTTTGTAAAAACCAAGAGAAAAGTGGTTTTTTTTTTTGTTTTTTTTTATGAGTTCAGGCTTAATAACCCAAACTGATTTAAGCCATCACCTATCCTGTGGACCCAAGTTAAACCTTCTATGAGTGTCAAAAGAGGGTTAAAATATTTTTCCTCCAAGATTTCACATGTTGGACAGAGAATGACTTTAGAGAAAATAAAGTCTAGAAATATCCTGAAAGACGCCTTTAGGAACAAAAGCAAGGACAACAGTGTCCCTCAAAATGTGCAATATAATATGCTACAGTGGTATGTAAATTATGTGGGAAGAACAAAACTTTTGATGTGATTTTATTTTGTGACAACAGAGGTCATGCATTGTGCTTCTGCTAGTATTAACCTGACCCAGAGCATAATACTTTGGCCAGAGTAATCCAGTTTCAGTGAGCTTCCCCACTTTTAGTTAGTTTCCTTTTAGCTGAATGATGGATTTCACACCATTCACACATGTCTTATTACTCTCTTCTGCTGTGTTTTTAATTCTAGGATGGATATTACTCAAAGGAAATATTTAAAAATTCTAGTTTTAAAAGGGCAAACTTCAATAACTGCTATAGATTGCAATTACTGCAGCAACTATTAATGTGGGGAAATCAAGCATTTCAAGGATCATTGTAAGTCCACAGCAAAAGCGGATAGGCTACATCAATCACAAGATAAAGGGACAATCTAAAACAAAAACAAACAAAACAAAATTAATGAAACAAGAAATTGCAATATCTTAAAAAAAAACCTTTAGAATACAAGGAAATATATTTCAGAGGTACCTAGAAGCTGGATAGGTTGTCATTTCCTCCTTTATGGTTTAGCACAGCTTACCCAAATGGAAAAAAACAACAAAAAGTCAATAAAACTGAGAAACAACTGTTAACTATTGCTCTGAAGAAAAAGGCTTATGATGGGTAAGACAATGTAAAGATGACTTCTGGCTAAGACGATGAGGTGGGTGGGAGCAGAACGGGACTGCTATAGTAAAACTACCAAAATAAAGATGGGATAACATGCAAAGAAAGGGAAATTAAAGGAAAAAAAAAAGAGAGTACTTGTATTTTTCCAGATCAATTCTACACAGAATGATAATCAGAAACATGTATGGAAGGAGTATAGCCAGAAAAGCCTGGCTTAGGAATATAACATGAAACTTTCTAGGTTGTAGACCAGGGAAACTCTGGAACCCACAATCATGGTACTCTGACTCTAGACTGTGTTTGGGAGCCTGAGAAACTCAGGTGGTGAAGTCAGCAATGAAACTGGGCCTCATACTCTGTCCTAGAGGAGGAAGGGGGGACCTGAGGCCTTGAGGCCACATGGGGCCTTCCTGGCCCTCAAGTGCTACCCTTTGACTGAATCCAAACTTCAAAGGGCCATACTTGAGGACCTAGAGGGCCACATGTGGCCTTGAGGCTGCAGGTTCCCCAACCCTGACTTAGAGTTTGAAGCTTGTTCGTACGAATCACCAAAGAGAGCCTTGAAAAAAACACAGCACTTTGTATTTAGAGGAGGCAGTGACTGGATCCCATTTAATACAAAGCAAGAACAACAATAAAAAAGACCTACTATTCTTTCCAGAAGTATACAAAGCTTGCTTGTTACAAAAAAAGTTCCAATTCAAAAAGACTTGGAAAAATGAGTAAACAGAAGAAAATACCAATGATGAAGAAATATTATAGATCTAGGGATGTCTACAACACCAACTCAGGAAAAGAGAACCATTTCACAAAACTTATGTTAAATGCTTAAAATAAAATTGAACTTGGAAATAAAAAATAGATTTTTTTAGGAGAAATGAAGCAAGAAGTCTAGAAAAAATAACTGGAAATGAAATTAGAACAGCAGAAGGATATGAAAAGAAAAGAAATAATTTAAAATAGGAATTGCAAAACTTTACTCATGAAACAAGCATTCTTGAAAATTAGAATGGCCCATAGATCAGTAGCTCCATAAGATAAGAAATACCTGAACATTTTTAAATTAAAAAAAAAACACCCAAAAAACAAAAAAGAAAATATAATGTATTCACTACTCTAAAAGAACTGACCTGGAAAAGGAGTAAGTTTGTTTAGTCATGTTCTTCATGACCCCATGGACCACACTGTTTATAAGGTTTTCTTAGCAAATGTATTGGAGTGGCTTGCCATTTCCTGCTCCAGTGGATTAAGACCAAAAAAGGTTAAGTGACTCACCTACAGTCACACAGCTAGTAATTGTCTTTGGCAAGATTTTTAACTGAGATCTTCCTGACTCCAGCCCCAGCACCCTATCCCCTGAGTTGTCTAGCTATCTCCTAAAAAAGGGTCAAGGATATATTATATATGAATCAGCAGACTAATTGAAAATTATAACAACATATTTTAAAGCTTGAATAACATACAGTATAAAATCATGAATGAAAACTACGTAGACATTAGAAATAAAGAGAAATTAAAAATAGAAAGGATTTACTGGTATTCCTACTTAGAAAAAAATGAAAACTTCAAAAACTATCAGAGTGCAAATCCAGAGCTTCATAATAAAAGGGAAATTATTTCAACGAGCCAGGGCAAAAGAAAGTTCAAGTACCAAACTGGCACATTCAGAAATACATAAAACTTGACTGCTACCATCATAAAGTAAAGGACATGTTGGAATACAACATTCTAAAAAGTAAAAAGATTATCAACAAAAAGTAACATATCCAGAAAAATGGAGCATAGTCATAAATGGAATAACAGACTGTTAATGAATTATACAGAGGAATTCTAAACATTCTTTTTTTTTTCCCCACTCTCGGTCCTAGGTCTAGAATTGGCCGACCAGTTTTTATTTCCTCTCTAGAGGGGACATTCTTGTGACACTGTATGTGGGCCACAGGGCACAAACTTGAAAGGGGTGGACACATCCTTTCAGGATGAGACCTGAAGAACTAGACAAGTTCACAAGGGCTCCTCCTGCCCCTGATTTTGTCCCTCTGCAGCACGGGGTTGATTTCTGTAGCAATTCCCCTGGGAAGGGCAGCTCCTGGCATTACTGGAAGTATCTGCTGGTGTTGGTTCTGGGGAGGAGGGAGTGGGACATCTATCCCCATCCCTGGCATCAGCTCTGGAAAAGACTCCTATAAGGCTTGACTGGTGTGTCTCCTCCCTTGAACGGGATCCATGGGTCTTGGGGGCCACTGCTCAATTCTGGTGGCCGGCCCTTAAATGTCCATGTCAAACTGATTCCTCATGGCTTCCTGGCTTGTCCTCATGGCTATTGGGTAGGTGGTTCAGGTTCATTTCAGTGGCAGGTTCATCACCAGGAGGGCTGGTGACCCCAGGAATGGTGGGCAGATCCCGGGGAGGTGTTTTGGCCACAGAAGAGTTACGACGTTCCATCAAAAAATCTTGGTCGTAGATGATCCTAATACCAAAAGAATAAAGATTGGCCACAACTGTGATTTCCAAAGAACATGCCCCAGCCTCTGGGAGAAGCTGCACAAGGAGTTTTCTTGTGTAATATATAAAAAGTTCAAGAGACATAGATTCTGGGTAATTAATCATTTTATTAATTATGCTAGCCAGTAATTAATAAAAGGAAGACCATTTGGTTATCTCTCATAAACCAAAGACCAATTCTAAGCATTCTTGATAAAAATACCAGAGCCACATGGAAATCTTGAAGTGGAAACACTAAAGAAACATGTAAAAATAAATGCATTTGAGCGATTTTTAAAATAGATAAACAATTTTCTAGTCTAATTGGAAAGAAGAGAGTAGAAAATCGATTTACAACATCACAAATTTTAACAAGGAGAATTCATAAGTGAAGAAATAAAGGAAATTATTATAAATTATTTTACCTAAGTATGACAAAACTACTTAAAACTTGAATGAATATTTTAAAAATATCAAATAATCAGATTTACAAAATAGAAACTGATCCTCTAAATAAACTAATCCTAGGGGAAAAAAAGAAATGGAACAAGCCATAAATGAACCTGTAGGGGAAAAAAAAATCCTCGGGACTAGAGGTTTTTATAAGTGAATTCTATCAATCATTTAAAAATAATTAATTGCAATATTACATAAACTGTTTGCAAAAATAAGAAAAGAAGGGATCCTACCAAATTCCTTCTATGATATAAATACTATTCTGATACCTAAATCAGGAATAGACAAAAGAAAGAAAATAATAGACCCATATCATTGATGATTATTGACACGAAACTGCTAAATTAAATATTAGCAGAGTGGCTATGGCAAAAGATTATGCATCATGGCCAGGTTGGATTTACACCAAGTATACAGGATTAGTTCATTATTAGGAAAACTATTAACAAGATATGCCATATGAATAAGAAAAAAATGATACAAATCACATTATATCAATTGATCAAGAAAAAAGCTTTTGAAAAAGTAGAACATCTATTTCTGCTAAAATACAAAACAAAACAAAAAAAGGAGTAAAAAGCCTTTCCTTACTATGATAAATAGCATCTATCTAAAACTGAAGGGAAGAGAAAGAAACAGAAGGGGGAAAAGAAAAGAAAAGAAATTTATCTAAGAGACAGAGAAAAGTATGTTTCAATGTCCTGGGAATGCCACTGATTCAAATCACACTGAAAACCTGTAGGCTATTATCTAAGATAGACTTGGAAAAATGGACAGGAGGTATGATTAATATCCAGTATAATAAAAGTGATGCTTTATGATGAAGAATTAAAGAATATGTTTAAGAATGTGTCGAAATAATCTAAATTGTGTAAAACAAGTAAGTACAAAAAGAAGGAAGTATTACATATATTAAAATTGTTAATGATATAAAAACTTGAAAGTCTTATATCAGTCAATAAGTTTAATTATTTTTACTTTTCGCCAATTAATTTACATGCCATTGTAATTAGATATAACGCAGCTCATTTGACAATAATGTGAAGTGTCATATATTGGATACCATTTTAAAATTAACAGAAGTGAGGAATTAGGGGGAAATTAAGGTAAAATTTGTGCCATCTGTATCTTTTGCCTGCATGTAATCATAGGCAACTCAAAAGCAGTTGGACACCAAGGGCCAGGCTCCAAGTACTCTACTGAATAGGAATGGATTTCACTGATCCAGAGAGTTCAACATAATTAACATGAACTTTTTTTTGTTGCTATTTTGTATGCATATGCACACACACACACACACACACACACACACACACACGTTGTCTCCCCAGATAGAATATAACTTCCTTGAGAACAGGAACTATTTTATTTCTATATTTGTATATCCAGTGCCTAGAGCAGTGACTGACACATAGTAGGCACATTGATTGATGAGATTGACCTCACTCTCTGCAGGTAGGGCTGAGAACTATCAACTTTGAGGAAAGAACTGGGTAACTTGGTTGTGCATATGTATGTATATTTAGTTGAATCTAGGGATAGTAAGATACATATATAATGTATATACACATATGAACCTGTGAATACATATATGTATATATGAAAATATAAATATTTATCTATATTAATATACCAATTATATAGATACATGTATATCTATCTTTTAGACAGATACCTATCTATATCATAGCTATGTGTAGAGATATCTATCTATATTTATTTGCATGAAAATCTACACACATAATCTTTAGTAAAGGATATTATTCCATATTTTGTTTATTATTTATATATCACCTAATTAAAAAAAAAACATAGTGTATGGAGTATTCATGGAAGACTAAGCTACTCATCCACCTTTGGTGCTTACCTTTCATCCGAATCTCACCTGTGACTCCAAGAAGCTGTAGTATGTGCAGCAACCATACCCTGGTAAAACCATTTTGGCAGACTACACTAGGTTGAAGATAACAAGTCTCAAACCCATTGGTAAATTAGAGGGATATCTACCTCAAACATCTAATGACTTCCTCTAGCAGAATGGGTGGATGGGAACAATTTGTTCCAATGGTCATGAAGGCAGCTGAAGCAGGCACTGCAGAGTGCTTAGAACTTTGTCAGATACTGAAGATGCCAAGGTCATCTACTGCATGCTGAGCCATTGCCAATCATCTTGACTTTCATTTTTCCACTGGACTTCAATGACTATGAAAGAGAAAATGAGGTTAATGACTTTGCACAACTCTGCCTCACTTAAATCCAATTCATGCACATTGTCATGACATCACCCAGTGATTTCATTGGTCTTTTTCAAAAATGAAAGACAAACAACAATTTTTTAAAAGTATGCAAGAAAACCTACAACATCAAACACAGTTTAAAACAGGATTACTGAAAATAAATCAGCATATATCATTTAAAAGGAGCCAAGAATCTGCTGCTACCAGAAACCTGGGATAAGTTAGTTATTATAGTTAACCATGGAATGATATTGTGTCTTGGCAGCTAAGGCATGAAAGGAAATTCACAGACCTATAGAGCAGTCATTGCACAATAAAAAAAGAAAACATACAGCCATCGGGGGAGGAGGGTCAACACTTCTAACATTGAAAATGTTACGTGTTTTTAGGATAACATAATGACCAATGCATTTATGTTTTTCCCAAGGACATAGAGTTGTTCAAATTGAAATTTTTTCCCTATTTACTTCATAAAACTTATGATAAAACAAATCTTAAGTGACATTTCTATGGAGAATGGAGAGAATATAGTCCAGACATATCACTTTTTGGATAATCCATTAATATATGCATGGGGTTTCAAAAGCTTAGTGGAATTGATAATTAACATGGTCCTTTGACTGTCTCTCTAAAATAGATTTCTCAAGGAAGCTAACAAACAATCCTTTGGAATACATTAGATCATAGTTCATTCATGGTTAACTTCTTTTGTAAAGTTCTGAAGTAGTCATATTTTTTGTTGTTCCTTAAATAGGTGCTTTAGGAATCATATGAAGGAGGCAGAGTTGACATTCTATCATGAAAGTTTCAGGGATATAATTTTAATTGCTATATACATGGAGGGTTATTCCTTTAATTCACAGTCTCACACTTTTCTTATTAATTCTGTCCAATTCTAACATAAAGCAGTGCAAAGTCTGGCAGCCCTTTTGCCATCTACATATACATTTAAAATGTAGATGTTTAGAGATCAAGTAATTTCTTTCATTGCTTACTTTTTATTGTGACTTAAATTCATATTTATTATAATATGGAAAAGAACTTGCAAATTTCTAACCGTAAGTCAGACAGTTGTCAATAAATAAGGACTACAATTAAGGCCTAAACATACAAAGTTAAAAGAAAAAACTCATTCTTACTCTGGAGGCTTTTGTTGGGCAATACCTTTAGCTAAGTGTGGCAGCTCACAGTTTTTGACCATTTCTAAAAGATTGCTCTTATAATGGAAGAGAACCTCTATTGTCACTTAACCTTAGTGAGTAGAATCTGAGAAAGTCAGCAGATAGATCTGAATATGTTGACTGATGGTCAACAGAAGTTCCACAACCATGAGTCAGTGAACAACATTTAGCAGTGATCAAGAAACTAGAAGATAACCAACATGTCTGAGACCAAATGCAAGCACAGCCTAGTGAAGATGGAATAAGCTCTGTGAGGACTAGATGCAATGTAGTAACATTACCAGAAAACATCAATGGGGCTGTAATAACAAAGGTGTAAAATGCCCCTCTATGCAAACTCCTTGTGTGTTGGGAAGAATATGATACATTAGAAAGAGCCTGGATTTGGAGATATAGCATCTAGATTTTAGTCCTACCTCTGATGCTTGCTGCTTGTGTAAACTTGGACAAGTAACTTAATCTCTCTAAGCCTCAGTTTCATTATCTGTAAAATGTCCTTTAAGTTCCCCTCTAGTTCTAAATATGTGATTCTTATTGTGAGAACCTAGGTTTGCCTCTCTACATGTATCCCATGGGTTTATTTACTCTTCTTATTCATAGTATATGAATTTGCAGGAGAATGTATATCAGGTTTATGGGGAAGATATTTTATTGACACTTTTCTTACAATCAAATTTCATTAAATGCTTTTGCTTTAAATTGATTATTTCCTCTACCTGACTATTTTGGGGCAGATAGGTGGTTCAGTGGAAAGAGTGCCTGGCCTGGAATCAGGAAGACCTGAGTTCAAATCTGGCCTCAGGCATTGGCTACGGGACCCTGGGCAAGTCATTTTACCCTGTTTACCTCAGTTTCCTCATCTATAAATGAGCTGGAGAAGGAAATGGCCAACCATTCCATTATCTTTGCCAAGAAAACTTCGAACTCATTAAGAGTTGCATACAATTGAAATAACTGAACAACAATAATAACAAAACCTGAATATTTAAAGGGACCATATTGGCAGAGGCTTGTGAGATATGATTTTGACTGAATATGGCACCAATTAATACCTTGAATTAGAGTAGCATTTCTGGTTACCTCATACATAAAAGGCATCCTAATAGTTTAATATTTATATCTCCTTAATCTGAAAATATCAAGCCAAAGAAAGGAGAAAGCATAGTAGAGAAAAGAAAAACCAGAAATCACTTTATAAAACAAGGGCCTGGGGGAGGGCAGAGTCAAGATGACAGCGTAGAAGCAGCAAAACTCCGTAGCTCTCCCCATAACCATTTCAAATACCTGTAAAATATGACTCTAAACAAATTTTAAAGCACCAGAACCCACAAAATGACAGAGTGACAAAGCTCCTGCTGAAGGTAGCCTGGCAGACAGATGGGAAGGGGTTCATTGCAGTGTGCTGGGAACCCAGACCAGCACCAAATGAACTTGGGGCTGGAGCCCTAGGGCTGCCAGAACAAGCCAAGGCTGGAGCACAAATCACTGGCAGCTGTGGTGTTTTCCAGAATTACCAACCCATAATAAACAAGGACTAATTGAAAGGTCAGTGGAACTCAGATAAATTCAGGGAGAGGGTCCAGCTGACTGCCCCAGGGCTAGAGGCAGCTGAAGCAGTGGCACTGGAGCCACCTCCACATGGCTGCTTCAGAAGCTTCCAGCCTGCAGATTGCAGGTGGGCCAAGCAATCACTCAGAGGCTAAGTGCTCTTGCCTTGAGCTGCCTGGATCAGCATTGCAGTCTTGGGTGGTGGTCCTGAGGTGCATTTTCAGTGATCCAAAGCTGGTGGGGGCTGTAGAAACAGCAGCCTCCTAAAAGCTCTGGCAGCTGCAAAAACCCCAGTGATTTGGGACAGAGCTCTCCCCTCTGAAAGCAGAGCTCTACTGAACCTAAAAGTCAAGTAATTGATTGACACCATGAGTAGGCAAAGGAAGCAAAGCAAGCCCAGCAATGCAACTTTAGATTCCTCTTTGGGGGACAAAAAGGATAAAAGCATGGAATGGGAGAAAGACAACACAGTCAGAACTCCCACACCAAAGGCTTCTAATAAAAAATGTAGACTTGTTACAAGCCATAGAGCAGCTTAAGAAGGATTTTGAAAACCAAATAAGAGAAGTGGAGGAATAATTGGGAAGAGAAATGAGAATGATGCAAGAAAATCATGA
>CM053582.1:472640219-472715595 GCA_028627135.1 Pseudochirops cupreus
ATAAAGCAGTTAACTGATTATATTACAGCCATTTTTTTTAAATAATAGAGGAGCAACACTGAAGAACTTGCCCCAAAATTGAATCTAGCTTGGAGAATCTCAGTTTGGTCTCCGTGTTTGAGTAACAGTTTATGATGAGTAACAGCTGATAAATAGTGTAGAGTTTCCTACTTCACAATTGCTAGACTGAAGAAATATTTGTATTGCTTACAAAGGTGATGTAACTTAATTTTGTATACATTGTGGACACCCCACTCATATTCAAGTGATTTTTTTAATAGTGCCTTATGTGGCTTATTCCTCCTTGATGTAACTGTTTGATGTTGTCTGCTTATGTATCATGCTTATATCATTCCAGCAGATACAGCTTGTAATAATGGATTGAGATCAGGCCTTGAAATTAGGAAGATGTGGGTTCAAGTTTGTCATCTGACAACTCTGACAGAATTTGTGTGCCCCATGGCAAATCATTAACTGTCAGGTCCTTGGGCATCAATTTAAGACTATAAATTGTGTAAGCAGAGATTTGCATTGAGAGGGGGACTTTCCTCATTGGGAGTTACCTATATACCATTAAAATAACCAGTCAGATCTCTCTCTCTCTCTGCTCTCTCTCTCTCTCTGCTCTCCCTTCTTTCCCTGCTCTCTCTCTCTCTTTCTCTCTCTCTCTCTTTGCTCTCCCTTCTTTCCCTTCTCTCTCTCTCTCTTTCTCTCTTTCTCTCTCTCTGTCCCTGTCCTTCTATGTCCCTATTTCCCTCTCTCTCCTGTTTCCCTCCCTCTATCTCTGTCTCTTTGTCTCCATCTCCCTTCTCTGTATCTGTGTGTGTTTCTCTCTCTGTCTCCATGTATTTGTGTATGTGCAATTATATTCATCTATATATATGTATATTTTCCCTTTATATGTATGTGTATTTCTATATATTTGTTAGTCATCTCAGAACAAATCCATGATTTCTTGTATGTGTATGATATGTGTATATGTAGTGTTTATATGTATATATGTTATATCCATATATCTATGTATATTTATCTATGTATATCTCAAATTTATCTTGTCATTTGTTTGACAACAATCCATGCCTCCTAGAATAATCTTCCTACTTGTGAGGAGGCTTCTAGGTCAGCATTAACATTAAATTAAAAATAAAATCTAGGAGGCGGCTAGGTGGCACAGTGACAGAGCAACAGATCTGGAGTCAGGAGGACCTGAGTTCAGACCCGGCCTCAGACACTTAACACTTACTAGCTGTGTGACCTTGGGCAAGTCACTTATCCCCAACTCCCCTTCCCTCCTCCAAAAATTAAAATTAAAATTAAATATAGTGATATTTACTTATTTGTGCTGATCCAAATACTGTAACCCCCCCCCCAAAAAAAATGATGGGCATTCTGGAAAACTGTTTTTTTTTCAGTTCTTCTCTCAATTGTATTGTGTTCTGTTTATAGTTAATTTCTTTGATTAATGTTCTGCTAGAAAATGGATTGATTACCTGGATGGAAGTACTTGGATTGTACACAAATTGATATATATATAAAGTACTTTAATAGTATAAGGAGAAAAAAGAATATTTTTATCCAAGATTCATCATTACTCATCAATCACCAGTTATAGCCCATTTTATTTTTTTTTGTTTTTATGAATAATATTTTACATTTGTGGAATACCATTTTTGAAAAGACACAATTAACTGCAAATTTAGCACTTCTTCCCATTGCCCTCCTTTTTCTCCATTGAGCTAACATGGTATTCATCATTCTCTAATACTCAAAAATATATGTCATCTCATTGATGTCAGTTCTTTCTCTATCATTCTGGGGAATGTCTGTATTAATGAAATTACAGAGTGGTTGAGTATGATTGCCATTCTGATAGCTCAACAGATAAATAAGACAGCATTTTGACGTGCAAGAAAGAATATCTAATTTAGAGTCATTTTGCCACTATTTGAATTCTAGCCCTGATACTTACTAAGAGAATGACCTTGAGCAAGTCACATCAGTTCTCTAGACCAGGGTCTCCTTATTTGTAAATTCAAAGTATTGGACTATACAATTTTTAAGGTCCTTCTCATTTTAATTCTTTGATCCTAGGAACTGCATAAATTGTGATTTTCACTTTTACTTCTTTTTCCCCTAATATGAAGAAATTAATAGATTGATAAGGCTCTATTAGTAATTATCATTTATTGATATATAATTCAGAGTATACATATATCTTTATAGGAATAAAGTAAGCATAGGATTTGTTAGATATTATAAGTGTCTTTTTAAAGATAAGTTTTTCTTTCCAGTCATAGAGGACAAGTTCCATTTTTTCCTAGAACTGAAGGTTAAGCTCCTTTTTTCCAGTAAAAGCTGTGTTAGTCAGTCTAACAATATAAGTCCCTTTAAAAGTAAAGCTTTTAATTGCAAATGCTGCAGCTGCAGGGCAAAGATTTCTAAGACAATCTCACTTTGACAGATGGGTTGATAGGAGCCCTAATCCAACAGAATATCAGATTGTCCCACCCTAGAAACACCCCCATTACACCCCTGTCATACCCACCCTACAAATGTTGGCAATAATACCAGGTTGCTTTCAATGTGCTTCAGAATGTACCTACCCTAACCACAAGTCATATAACTTGCATTTTCCCACTGAATTATGTTCAAAACAAGTTTCCTAAGATTGCTATAATTTTTAATTCCCCTACTCTGTTATTAAAAAAAAAAGCTCTATAAATTACTCCTCTGTTTCTGACCTCTAAGGAGTCAGATGACCTGATTTAATTGGCAATAGTCAACCTTGCTAATGAAACCATAATACTTGGAAGTTTCATGCCCAAAACTTTTTCCTTTTTTAGATTTAAAATAACAAATACAACAACAAAAATGCTAGTCTCTAATACAGATGTTAGGTTTAAAAACTCTACTGATTGCATTGAGGTAAAACATTTCATTCATTTCCAATTTATGTTCTATTAAGATTTATTTGTTAACTAGTCAAAAATAAAAGTTAAAAGGAAATGTATTAAATGTGCATATGTACAACTAGTACCATGTAGTTATTATGCTTTCCTTATATTAAGAGAAATCCCATTGATATTCTTAACCTGCTACTCTTTGACAAGATTCTGAGAAATGAAATGTGTTCATTAGCTATTCTACTGCCTCTCTATCTAAAAAAATCAACTCCCATACCAGTGAGTACACTATAGTAATGTTCTCATCTGGCAATAGAAGTAAGGCAAGACAGTTCAGTAACACTAAGTAGTAGGCAAAATTTGTCTTCACTAGTCCCCTAATGCCCTAATTATATTCTCTCTTTTCACCATTCAGTTATCCTTCCCATTCTGTAGTCACATCTCACCCTCATTCCCCCATCTACCTATTTAGGTTCTGAATTTCCCATTCACATCTTTCTCACCCAAGTTCAAATGCATCAGGAGATCATATAATATTTCTAGTATCCCTTTTCATGAAGATAATAAGGTTTTGGTGACCTAACACTTACACCCTATTCCTGACATTCCGCTTCTAATCTAGGAATCAAACACTCTTGGATTATTGACCTGATTCTATGTTACTCTCAGAATGTTTGATTTTTAAAAGATACTCAGAAGAATAAATATCTACTGTTGGCATTCATGGCACTGGAAGATTTTGTTAGAAGAGAAATATTTGGGTAGAGCTATCTGGTTCTTTGTGCATATATCTGTAAAGACCATAGAAGAATTCTAGCAGGCTGATTTTTAAAGGGAATTTTTGTATCATTCAATCATCAATCACAGAAAGACTTGGACTAATTCCTTTTCCATCTATATCTGTGTACTTGATTAATCACCTAAACTTTAGCCCTTTATAGTCACTGAGATCAACACAGCTAGCCATGGATTCTATTTCCAGTTCCTGGCTCGTCCCTTGACACCCTTATTCTACTCCTTTCTTGCATTTAGGGTTTTGAGGGACTATTCCACTAATCCCTGTCTCTTGATCCTGATGATTCTCTCTGTCTTCTGGGCAAATTTAAAGCGCCATAAACATGTGACATCATCATCATTAACCTTTTTTTTTTATATTTTAATAGAGTTCAGATAGAAATTCTATAAGGGCACATTACTATTCTGCTATTCTTTCATTATTTTTTGTCTATATATTAATATTTGTTTATTTTCATATTGATTGAGGTTTGTTACAATTACTTCATAGTAGTTTTCACAGTAATATTTTGGAGGTGCATGTGATAGACTGGTCATTGAAGTGAATTGTTGCCGCCTTTTTGAATGCCTTACTCCTGTGCCACACACAGGAAGACCAAACCCTGTTGAAAGTTTTTCCCAGGGGAAAGTAAAGTGAGTGGTCAGAATTCAAGTCGAAAGTCCTTGCTCAGGAATTCCAAGGCCCTCCACCGCATAGACCCAAATTATCACTCCAATGTTCACTTCTACTGCTCCCCTCCGCAAATCGTCCACCCTGTACTATCCTCTAATAAGAATAGTTAATTTATATAACGCTTTAAGGTTTACCAGGTGTTTTTATTTTTATGATCTCATTTGATATGACTCATTTGCATTAATTATCTCACAGCCAGCCTATGAGAAAGGTGCTTTTATTGTCCTCATTTTACAGATGTGGAAACTAAGGCTGAGAGAGGATATGAAACCTATCCAGGATCACAGAACTGGTCATTTTCTGAGTCAAGATTTGAACTCAGGTTTTCCTGACTCCAAGTCCACCATAAGATCCACTATACTATCTAACCGCCTAAACTATCAGCACATACCTGGCTCTGTTTCTATTTATCTGAATCTTACCCTTTTCTTTAATAAGAAAAGAGGAATAAACATTTATTATGTGTCAGACAGTTAGTTAAGTGCTTTACAAATATTCTCTCATTTGACCCAGGTTAATTCCTGCTGCTTTCCATAAAGCGCAGCTAAAATAGGTCCTTCCTCCTTTTAATGTATGTAACACTTATTAGTACATTCATTTGATCCTTGTCCTGTACTGGCTTCTATTGTTAAATTTTCATTTGTGTTTTCAACACCCCCACAATTAGTTTATAAACTCCTTCAGTACAGGGATGTAGGGATGATGCTCAAATTTTTTTTAAAAAATTTTCTTCCAAGTATTTCACATAGTGCCTGAAATACAGAAGGTGCTCAATAAATTTTTGTTGATTGATTAATAGAATGGCTGAATTAATGAGGGTTGAGATGGGGAAGTCAGCTTTTAGCTCCTTCAGTCTGGCCTATAGTTTTGATTAAAAGGATATATACATCAGTCACACCCATGTTTAAATATCAGTTTTAAAAGTATACTGAAGTCAATGATACACGTATAGCTATCCACACACATAATTATCCACTGGTTAGCCTTCTGGTCAGGCAGGTAATTGAAAGCTGATTGTAGCCTATATGCTGAGTCTGATTCTCCCTCTTAGCACACATAAGAACAAGAGCTTTATTCCCTCTTGAGTTCAAGA
The DNA here is from genome assembly GCA_028627135.1 of Pseudochirops cupreus. NCBI lineage: Eukaryota > Metazoa > Chordata > Mammalia > Diprotodontia > Pseudocheiridae > Pseudochirops > Pseudochirops cupreus. The sequence continues at coordinate 472,645,684 of CM053582.1, forward strand.
GGGTTGGGGAGGGTAATTACCCCCTGACCCCACTCTACGATTCTTTCTTCAAGCCAGGTACATGCTGCTCTCTTAGTGGACAATACAAGTGGCCACTTGCAAGAGAAATCTGATCCAAACATTACACATCTATTTCCTAGTTACTTAGCCTACCCCCAATCTCCATGCACCATTACATGTGTGATCAAATGCCCATGTGTACATGCACACACACACACACACACACACACACACGCAGGCACACACACTCAAAGCAACTTCAAATTTATGAAAAGCAGCCAGGAATTTGAGGCTGAGCTCCCATGTGCCAGCCACTCTCTCTCTCTAAACCAAGAATATAACACCTTCCTTTGGTTTCAGTAAAGTTTAAAGACAAATCCCAAAACCAAATACATTCCTTCTAATCCTATTGTTACTCCCTTGTGTGGTGCCGAAGAAGAAGGAGAAGGAGAAGGAGGAGAAGGAGAAGGAGAAGGAGAAGGAGAAGTAGAAGAAGAAGAAGAAGAGGGCATGCTCTTTAAAAAAAGAGAGAGAGAGAGAGAGAGACTTTAAGAATATGCAATTAAGTTATATAAAAACATACACTTATACAAGCCCAGATGGGACTAATGCATGATCTTCAGCTGTCATTTCCTTCTCTACTTCTGCATTGTCCTGTGTAATAATAAATAAACCACCACTCAGGAGCCTAATATAAATTGAGACAATCCTATAAAGAGGAAATGCATTACAGAAGATGAGAAACTAATTCCTAAGACAGTCAAGAATAAAAGAAGAAAAAAGAAAGGAAAAGTTTATAGTTGGTATAGGTTAGTACAGTATAGGTTAGTACAGTATAGGTTAGTACAGTATTGGTTAGTACAGTATGGGTTAGTACAGTATTGGTTAGTACAGTATAAGTTAGTACAGTATTGGTTAGTACAGTATAGGTTAGTACAGTATTGGTTAGCACAGTATTGGTTAGTACAGTATAGGTTTGTACAGTATTGGTTAGTACAGTAGAGATTAGCCTAAATGGGGGTGGGGAGAGGAGGGCTGACCCAACACCTAATCATTAATGATTCGTTATCTCAGAACTGTAAGCTTATTTTTGTTTTTTAGTATTTTGATAGAGCTGTGTTTCAGTATAATTAGTTTTCTTTGTAATCTTATACAATTTTATGCATTAAAAATATTATTCTGAGGAATCCAGCGGTTTCACTAGACTACCCAAGGGAGCCATGACACAAAAGAGGTTAAGAACCTTTGGTTTTTAGATGGATGTGATTGGGTGCACTTGGGTTTAACATGATGCATGTTGAAGTGACATGTGTTTGTTGGAAAGCAGATGTTCTCTGTATTTTACCTGCTGCCCAGCCTACTCATGCAGGTCGGCAATAGTTCACACCATCAAGCAATAAACTGCCTGCCAGGAAGTAGCTCATGTGCAGTGCCATGCTCTCAGAGGCTGGGAGAGGGGATTTCCTGGGGAGCAAAGCTAACTGCAAATGAATTAGTGCTTTTTACCAGCAGGAGTTCTGGACCCCTTTGTCTCTAGGGGTGAAACCACCAAATACCAACTCAATCACAGCAATGTTGTGACAGCACTTTGTCTGCAAGTATCCAAAGGAAGAACTGGACAGGGGAGGGGCATAGAAAATACATGATTTATCAGGCATAAAGGGGGAAAATTAACTCTTTCGGTGAGTTCCAAAGTCACTTCAGGGAGCATGACTATCCAAAACTGAGAACTGGGCTAATAACACCATCAGAGTTAATGAAAGTTACAATACTTGCCACACACCTACATTCATCATAAATGCACTATTTACCCTTCAGATTAGAGCTGTGGGATGCCAAAGGCAGTTATAGTGCCAAAGTACTAGCAAAATTTGTAGCATTTATTACCTTTAAATTGACTCACAATTCCAAATTAATCATTTTCCAATAATCTTTGAGACATTTCCCCCCTGAAAAAAAATGTCCCCATGTCCTATTTGATAATAATAGCTAACATTTACATAACCTTTTAAGATTTGCAAAGCATTTTATAAATTTGTCTCATTTTAGACTCACAACATCCTTGGGAGGTAAGTGCTATGATTACCCTCATATTACAGTTGAGGAAACCGAAGCAAACAGAAGTAAAGTGACTTGCCCAGGATCACACAGTGAGTTAGTGTCTAAACGAGGTTTGAACTTCAGTCTTCCTGATTTCGAGCCCATCACTCTATCCACTGCATCACCTTTCTGCCCTATGCCAAATAATATAAAAGCAATCAGTAATGAGTTGGGCTTTACCCCACTGTTCTTGCATAAGCTCATAGACTATTTTCAGTAGTATTGGATGCTATTTCAGGAGATCATTCCATCCATACTCCCTTTCTAATACTGTACCTCTAACTATCTCAAAAAAAATGGAACCCAAAAAACAGGATTGCTTATGTCATTTTCTATAACTTTTGAATCCTGACAATCTCTTGGATAAAAGTCTGGACTCTCCTTAATGTCTAATATAAAATGTTAAAATTACTATTCTTAGGTCAGATATTAAAATGTACAACTCCTACCATTCTCATAATGCTTAGTTGTTAAGCACTTATTGTCCTTAAAACCAGTTATTGAAGTTGAAAGATAAATATTATTCTATATCTTATTGAATAAAATATATTATATCACAGGTGATGGAGACAGATTGACTCAATAAATTCTAATAGTGTATGCTGAGAAATAGTGGCAATAAAAATGCTGATTACTTGACACAAGGAGAATATTGAATGTCATTAACATGTTATTTCCTCTGTCTGATATCACTGTCATGTTCTTCCCACTGTTTTCATCTTTAGCACTTGATTTTTCTTTGGTTTATCTACATGAGAAAAAATGGCATTCTTTAGTGCTTTAAATTATCCACTACTTGAATGATTACTGAAATGATGCAGTAACCCAAAATACCGAGAATTAATATGTGGTTTTATGTTTAGCAGTATCACCAAGCTCACGCTTGAGAAACACGCTTTAGAAATTGAGGATATAGCCCAATTTCATATTGCTGACTCTGAGGGAACATTGGACTGAACCTTCATTCACTTTATATGGACCAAATCATTACAGGTTAATGATTTTACAAGTTTAATGTTTGATATGCTTTCTAAGAGGTGCTAACTGACTTTAAAATATAATATAAGGAGTAGGATATAGGGGAAAGGAAACTGTCAAAGTTGAATTTATGGAATTTGAGTCTAACAGCCTCTGAAACTAAGGCTGCTAAAGGACCACTTGTCAAGCATAGAGCCATGGACAGATTGTTCTTCACTTATAGTTTGGATGACAAGGCTATGGAGATTGCTCTAAAATCAAATGACTCAGATTCTTTGCTTCTGGGTGCCTTTCACATTCATAATGACTCCCATTTTTTTTATCTCTATCATAAGAAAATAACACATTTATACATTACATTAGGGCTTACAAAGCACTTTCCTTACAACAAATCTATAACAAATTGCTAGTATTATTATCTACATTTCCTAATGATAAGTTAAGTCAGAGGAAGGTTAGATAACCTTCTGAGAGCCATATAGCTACTAAGTATTGGAGCTGGAATGAGAAATATAACACAATACAACGTGATAAACATTTATGAAGCATCTTTTATGTGCCAGGCACTGTGAAAAGTGCTGAGGATACAAAAAGAGGTAAAAGACAGTCCATGACCTCAAGCAGCTTACAATCTGTAATGCCATGCACAAGCAGATTCCCAAAAGAATGCTTTGTGAATGGCTTTTAAGGTTCGGATTGCACAGTATAGTGAACACTCCATTTATTCCATTACAAATCAAGGCAAACATTCACAACAAATCACAATATAATATTCACAACAAATCAAAGTACAGTCCAATATTCACAACATTACATCTTATCCCAGAAAATCACAATATTGTGTTCACAACAGCTTAACATTAGAATGGCCACACAGTTTTCACTACAGTGGCCACAATATTTACAACAAAGAACAAAAGGATAATCATCTGGTTTCCCTAAAGGGAAAACCTTCCTTACTTATTCATTCAATCAGTTCACTATACAATAATCAATCTTCCACAGACCAACTCAGTCACTTATCTAGCAATCAGTCACTAAATACAATCATTAGAAAACCACACAAACCCTCCACCCCTCTGTGTCCAGCAAAACTCAATTTATCCAAGGGGAGGCCTTTTCTTCATCTTGATTCAGGGTGGTCTCTCAGATTCCCTGGATCCCCTTCCATGGTCCCAGTTCCTACCTGAGTTCACCAAACAGTCATCTGTATTCAGGGGCAGACAGCTCCCAGGTCCTTGTCCAGTCCTTGGAGATAGGCAGCTCCCAGCTAATTGTCCAGTCCTCTGGGTAGTCCCTGGCACACACTGAAGTTCACAGGGTCCAGCACATCTCAAATCCTTCACCATTTCTGTTGCCAACAACTCAAGGATCAGCCAGGCCACAAACAAACATGATCATGATCCTGATCATGCTTCTTCAGTCCTCTAGCAGTTCAGCTGGCCCTACGACCCAGTAGAAACCTCAGCCTTCCAGCAGCAGCAACAGCCACTTCTGCCTTTATCAGATTCTGGTCTCAAGAAAAAACTCCAACTCACTCCTCAGTCAGCTTCCAGATGCTGGGATAGAAACTCTCTCTCTCTCTCTCTCTCAAGAAAACTCCAAGTCACTTCTTTGGTTCAGCAGCCCAGCTCCCAGATGCTGGGACAATCCTGCTTCCTCCAACAGGAGCCACCAGGAGGAACATTCTAATAACTGTCTCTCTGTCTCTAGAACTCTTTTTATATACACACACTGGCCTCCTGTCTCAGCCAACCCCCTCCTGCCACATCAGGACAGGAGACAGAGCTCACACCTTCTGTACTTAGCCCTAAGTTACTAAGTGCTAAGTATCTGTTAAATTGATTGCTGTTACACAATCTAATGGGGGAGATAACATGCAAACAAATATATACAAAGCAAGTTATATACAGGGCAAAATAGGGAAATAATTAACTGAGGGAAGGCACTGTAGTTAAGAAGAATTAGGGAAAGCTTCCTGTGGAAGGTCAGATTTTGATTGGGACTTAAAGGAAGCCAGCAAAGTCAGAAGTCAGAGCAGAGAGGGAAGAGGGTTCCAGACATGGAGGGCAGCCAGAGAAAATGTTTGGAACTGAGATACTTTCTGTGGAAAGGCCAGGAGATCAGCATCACTACATTGATGAGTACATTCTAGGAAGTAAGGTGTAAAAAGACTGGAAAGATAGAAGGGGGCTAGGTTATGAAGGGCTTTACTTGCCAGACAGAGCATTTTGTATTTTCTCATGGAGACATTAGGAAGATACTGGAATTTATTGTGTTGTACCCAAACCCAAATCCCAGGTCACTATAGACCACCTGACTTATGGCCCACCATTAAGCCCCTCTTGTATTTCTGTCTTTGTCCCTATTCTATATCCTGTCATAACTGGGAATAGCTTAAAGGCATGTCTGGGCTCAGTGCAAAGTTCCCTATTAGCATGCCATATATATTTTTTTCTTGAATCAGTATGAGTGTACAAGGTGCAACTCAGAGTTATGGTGTAATATAGAGACCATCCTGTCCTGTTCCATTGACCAAGCAGGGTCCCCATGCCCTGCCAGGGACATGACCCTGGCCTGTTCTGGGCCTTTCCAGTTCCCCCTTACCCCATGACCTGCCACCCTGTTCTGGAAAGAGCTGACTGCCCCTGCTCTTCCAAGGGACACCTGAGTCACAACAACATTACACCCCTGGACCCTTGCACCACATTCCAAAATTAATCCTGAACTATGGATCTAATCAATGGCTGTTCTTTGCTTCTGTATGTCATGGCTTCTGCTAGCTCCCTTCCCTGATTGTGGTTCTTTTGGTTTTGGCCTATATAATCAAGTTTGTACCCCACTGGATTACTGCCAATCTGAGTGAAAACACTCTGGTAGTGGCGCGCTTAATCAATAAATCCACAACCTAAATTTACCTTCATCCCAGGTCTTGGCTTGCTCTTATTCTCTGCACAACAATTGAACAGACCCACCATCAGACTATTGCAGTAATCAAGGCATGAAGTGATGAGAGGCTTCACTAGAATGGTGACAATATCAGAGAAGAAAAAGGAGAGTATTAGAAAGATGTTGCAAAGGTGAAATTTGCAGGCCTTGGCAACAGCTTGGATATGGAAGGTGAGAGATGGTGAGAAGCTGAGGATGACTTCTAGGTGGTGAACCTGAGGGTCTGGAAGGATGGTGTTGCCTTCTATAATAATAGGGAAGGTGTATTTGTAGGGAGAGGGTAAGATTTAGAGGGAAAGATAAAGAGTTCCACTTTGGACATACTAAATTTAACATGCCTACTGGACACCCAGTTCAGGGTCTCTGAAAAGCAGTTGAAGATACAAAATTGTAAGTCAACAGAGAGACTGAGGCAAGGAAGGTAGATTTAAGAATCATCAGCATAAAGATGGCAATTAAATCCATGAGAGATGTTGAGATCACCAAGTAAAGTATTATAAAAGGAGAAAAGAAGAAAACATGATTTGCAGTTGGATTCACCAAAGGAGACAGAGAAGGAGTAATCAGATAAGTAGAAGGAAAACCAGGAAACAGTGGCATAATGAAAAGCTAAAGAGAAGAGGAAAGAGTGATCAACAGTGTCAAAGACCACAGAGAGGTCAAGGAAAATGAGAATTGAGAGAGGCAATTGAATCTGGCAATTAAGAGATCATTGATAACTTTAAAGAGAGGAGTTCTGGTGAAATGATAATGCCAAAAGCCAGATTGTAAGGGGTTAAGAAGAGAGTAAGAGGAGAGAAAGTGGAAGTGCCTATTGCAAATGGCCTCTTCAAGGAGTTTGGCTACAAAGGGAAGAAGATAAATAGGGTGATAGTTAACTGAGATGCAAGGATCAAGTGAATGTTTTGTTTGTTTGTTTGGGTTTTTTGTTGTTTTTTTTTTCCCCCAGAATAGTGGAGATATGTTTAAGCTTGAAAGCAGCAGGACATGAGCCACTAGAGAGAAGGGGGTTGAAAATAAATGAGAGTAGAGATGACAAAGGAGGCAATCTGTTGGAAGAGACAGGATGGAATGGGATCAGTTGAACATGTAGAGAGGTTAGCTGTGGTGTTCAAGTATTCTGACTCCAAAAATGATGTTCTTTCCCTACACATATACAAACACATGCATGCATTTACATAATACTTTAAAATAGAGGTAGGGACTGAACATGTTATTTTGTTAGCATAGGGAATTTCTAGATAAGGTAACTCACTATGCCAGTGTAGGTCAGTACCTTTTCTGCAATTTATGCCCTTAAATTTGGAGGATCTTCACCTAAGGTCCCTGAATTTGTAATTAAAAAAAAATTATAACTGTACTTCAACAGAATTGTTTCCTTCAAAATACCATGTATTTAATTTTAACTATTTAAAACTATTTTTGAAGTATCCATAGGCTTAACTAGACTGCCATCACACACACACACACACACACACACACACACACACACATTAAGAACTCCTCTGTACTAGGTACCGAGAAGTTAAATGACTTGCCCAAGGTAACACCACCAAAATTTGTCAGAGATGAGATTAGAACCCAAGGCATCGTGGCTTTGAGGGTAACTCTCTATAGAGAAAGCCACACCGTCTCTATACAACACTTTAAAGTTGCAAATAACTTTCTTCCCCATTAGATAAGGTCAGTAAACTCCCACAGACAGTCCACTCACTTCCAATGATTACAACTATCTTTGAGGCTCAAGCCTTCTTCTTTCATCCCTCTCATCAAGTTAGATTATGGGGAGGAGGTGGGGTGAGAGAAAGAGAAGAGTCAAAAACAATTCCCAAGTTCCATCAACAGAAGTAGGGAAGGTAGGAAGAAAGGATGATTTGAAAGTTAAGATGGTGAATTTTTGAATTCCTAAATCTTTCATGAACCTATGTTCTCTCTTCTTAACTACCTTATATTTAACTAACATTTATTTCATATGGTTCTGTGATCTGTTTGTGTGTGTGTATACACATACATACACATGTATACACATACATACATACATATACACATACATACTATACTATGCTCCCTCAAAATTGAATTTGTAGAGCACATAGTATAGTACGTGGAAGATAATAACTGCTATGTAAATACTTATTACTTTCCATTCCCCTTCAAAAGATTTCAGGTCCCTGAGAGTAGTATTCTTCGACTTTGACTTTGTATATCCAATGCTTGGAATATAATAGCCATTTAATAAATGCTAATTAATTGATTGAGATTTTTTGTTAACATAGAGAATAGTTAATATTCACTCTGTTTTACTACCTGTCTAAAATAAATAACAGAATAAATATGAGAAAATGGTTTTAATTCTATAGCGGGATAGTTATAAAAATTATTGATAAAAGAGTAGGATAAAATATACATGAATGACCCTGAAGAAATGATTATAAGATTTTATTTGTTTCATTTTTACTGGAGAAAGGTATGGTGTCTTAATTTAAAATTACTTGCCATACTATCCCTGATAAATTAGTATAGAGACTGAACTAGATCATATTAAGTAGACCCTTTTTTCAAGTCTTAATTTGCTCTCATCTACTTATTTTTTTAAAATTCAATTCAATTGAAATCAACATAAATTTATTAGGCACATACTGGAATACGTACTATATTCCAGTCATTGTACTAGGCACTGGGATTATAAAGCAGAAAACAAAACAATTTGTGCCCTGAAGGAGTTTGAATTGTTCATTGTTGGGGTAGGGAACCACATTATGTCAATAAGTAAATGAAAAATATATTTTGGGAAAGGGGGGGCATCAACAATCAGAAAAGAATCAGAAAAGTCCTCTTAGAGCGAAGTAATCCTGGAACCTCATGAGCAATGAAGGGAGCTCAGGGTTAGATACCAAAACTGAGTGTCAGAAATACTGTGTCTTGCTCAATTCCACATAGATAGAAAAGATGACAGCCCATGTTTCTTTCCAGGATTCCATAGTTACACAATTGGTAAACATCAGAGTGGAATATATGCTTTGGGATGAGAAACATGGATTAAAAGAGGAAGAGAACACTTTAGGTAGATGATGCCATGACAGATTTGAATATAAAGAGGCAATTTAGCATAGTGGAGAGAGAATGGACATGTTGTGAGGCCCGAGAACCAAGAGACAAAAGTGGGACAAGACACCAGAATGGAACACTGGAGGTTGAGGAGTTGTATCATGCTCCACTAAATCTGAAGGAAAGAGCTCAGTATCCAGCTGGGGCCAGTTCTGTCCACTCAAAAGTCACTTGAAGTAGAGACCTAGGCTGGTAAACCATGAATTGCAAAGCATGTGAGGAGGATGAGATGCTTTGAGATGCAGCTCTCTAGAAAAACCACCATCCCAGAGGACAGAGTAGGAAAGGGAATAGGGGAAAGTCAGGAGTGAGGAGGAAGACTGAAGTGACCAAAGGTCTCGGGAAGAAGCAAACTCAGACCTTTAACATAAGCAGATAAATCAACCAGGAAAATGTGAACAACAGAAGGAAATATGGCCTACAGATTTAGTAAATAAGTTCATGTATCTATTCTTTTTTTTTTTTTAAGGCAGTGGGGTTCAGTGACTTGCTCAGGGTCACACAGCTAGTAAGTGTCAGAGGCTGGATTTGAACTCAGGTCCTCCTGACTCCAGAGCTGGTGCTCTATCTGAGCCACCTAACTCTTTTTGGGCATTTATTACTAATACTGTAGAACAAAAGAAAATTATCCAACATTTAATGAGATAGAGGGCCCTGTGGAATGTGAGGAGAATACAAACCACAACATACTGTCTGTAAGTGGTTCAAAAGAGAAATGAAAATTATGAGAGCAGAATTTATGGCCTGCCTAACAAAACAATGGGCAGAATAGAAAAATTGGAATCTGCAATAATGAATCTGGGAAAAGAAATTTTAAAAAAGAGAACAATAGACTGTTGTTGCTGCAAATATACAGAAGTGAAGGAAAATCTAAAAGAAGAAAAGCCAAAAACAACCTTTAAAATAAAATATGCTCACTCTGTAAGCAAAATATACTGATTTCAATGACAAGTTGTGTAGGCACAAGTTAAGGATCACACTTGTTACAGAAGAAAGCAGGACAAAAACCTTCAAAACCATAAAGCAAGAAATAATAGAAGAAAACTTCTGAACATAGAAAATGAAATATCAATTGAAAGAATGCACAAATAACTTCCAGGAAAAAAAACAGCAACAGCAAAGCACAAGGCTGCAGACTAATACACACAGTGGTTAAGTTTAACAATTCAATTCAGAAAACAAGAAGTTCTGCAAATCATCAGGAGAAAACCTTTCAAATACAAGCAAAGGAAATTTGAATAATGCAAGATTATTCTGCACCCACCAGAAAACGTAGAAGTGAATGGAATAATGTGTTCCTTGTAGGGAAGGAACTCAGTATGCAACTCACAGTGACCATCCCTGAAAATCTGAGCTTAACTATGGATGAAAAAAAAGATAGATTTTTAATCACAAAGAGGCATTCAAAACATTTCATTCATTCATTCATTCAGTTAGTTTTAGTGTTCAACATTCATTTCCACAAGATTTTAAGTTACAAATTTTCTCCATGTCTTTCCCCTACTCCACACCTCAAGATAGTGAGTCTACTTAATATCCCTTCTCCCAATCTGTTCTCTCTTATATCCTTCTCCACCATCACCACCATCCCCAGCTTTCTAGTAGGGCAAGATGGATTTCTATACCCCAGTGCCTGTATATCTTATTTCCAAGTTGTGTATAAAAAACAAATTTTTTTTTAACATTTGTTTTTAAAACTTTGGTTTCCAGATTCTTTCCCTTCTTCCCTCCTCACCCACCCTGACTGGGAAGACAAGTAATTCAATACAGGTTGTACATGCATAGTTGTGCAAAATGTTTCCATAGTAGTTATATTAGGAAAGACTAACTATATTTCCCTCCATCCTATCCCACACCCCATTTATTCTCTTTTCAACTGTGACCCTGTCCCTTTTCAAAAGTGTTTGCTTCTAAATTACCCTCTCTTCCACTCTGCCTTCCCTTCTATCATCCTCCCTCATGCCCTCCCACCCCCACTTTCCTGTATGGTAAGATACACAATTGAAAGTGTATGTTATTCCCTTCTTAAGTCAAATTCAATGAGAGTAAGGTTGACCCATTACCTTTCACTTTCCTTCTCTTCTCCTCCATTGTAAGAGTTTTCTCTTGACTCTTTCATATGAGATAATTTATTCTATCTCTCCCTTTCTCCTTCTCCCAATATATTACTCTCCCACCTCATAATTTTATTTTTTAGATATCATCCCTTCATATTCAACCCATCATGTGCTCTGTCTATGAATACATGTACACACATATAAACATACTCACATATATATTTATACACACATACACCCTCCTATACATACATATATATGCATATATACATATATATTCCCTTCAACTATCATCATACTGCAAAAAATCTCATGAGTTATAATTATCATTTTTCTATGTAGGAATGTAAATAGTACAACATTAATAAGTTCCTTATGATTTCTTTTTCCTGTTTACCTTCTCATGCTTCTCTTGCTTCTTGTAGTTGAAAATCAAATTTTCTGTTCAGCTCTGATTTTTTCAAGAATGATTGAAAGTTCTCTATTTCATTGAATGACCATATTTCCCCCTGAAGCATTATACTCAGTTTTGCTGGGTAGCTGATTCTTGGTTTTAATCCTAGCTCCTTTGACCTCTAGAATATCATATTCCAAGCCCTTCAATCCCTTGGTGTAGAAGCTGCAAGATCTTGTGTTAACCTGATTGTGTTTCAACAATACTCAAATTGTTTCTTCCTGATTGCTTGCAGTATTTTCTCCTTGACTTGGAAACTCTAGAATTTGGTTATAATATTCCTAGGAGTTTTCTTTTGGGGATTTTTTTAAAGAAGTGATTGCTGAATTCTTTCGATTTCTATTTTGCCCTCTGATTCTAGAATATCAGAATAATTTTCCTTGAGAATTTCTTAAAGCATAATTTCTAGGCTCTTTTTTTTATCACGGCTTTCAGGTAGTCCAATAATTTTTAAATTATCTCTCCTGGATCTATTTTCCAGGTCAGTGTTTTTTCCAATGAGATATTTCACATTGCCATCTATTTTTTTCATTTGTTTGGATCTATCTTGATTTCTCATAAAGTCATTAGGTTCCATTTGCTCCAATATAATTTTGAAGGAATTATTCTCTTCAGTGAGTTTTGAAATTCCTTTTCCATCTGGACAATTCAGCTTTTTAAGGCATTCTTTTCCTCATTGGCTTTTTGGGCCTCTTTTGCCATTTGAGTTAGTCTATTTTTTAAGGTGTTACTTTCATCAGTCAGGCTGTTGACTCACTTTTCATGATTTTCTTGCATCATTCTCATTTCTCTTGCCAATTTTTCCTCTACTTCTCTAACTTGATTTTCAAAATCCTTTTTGAGCTCCTCCATGGCCTGTAACCAGTTCATATTTTTCTTGGAAGCTTTTGGTGCAGGAGTTCTGACTTAGTTGTCTTCCTTCCACTCCATGCCTTGATCCTTTTTGTCCCCCAAAAAGGATTGTATAGTGCATTTGTGCTTCCTCTGCTTGCTCATCTTGCCAGCCAATTACTTGACTTTTGAGCTCTACTGATAAAAAATTTAGTTCAATTGTTGAAAAATAAATAGATCTACCTATAAAATAACTACGCAAGGGTAGGGGTGGAGGGGTAGGGGATGCATTGGGGATCAAAATTCCTGGTCCTGATGCATTCATAGGGGAATTCTATCAAACTTTTAAAGAACATTTAGTACCATATTTCACAAATTATTCTCAAAAATTTATAAAGCACCTTACCAGAGTGCTTTAAGGAGATACATGTAGTCCTAATACCTAAACCAGTGAAAGATCAAATACAAAAAGAAAAGAAAAAAGCATGTATCTATATCTATCTGTATATGTGTATGTATGGAAAGAAAGAGAGAGATTATTGATGAACATTGACTCAAAAAATTTAAACAAAATCCTATCAATCAGACTATAGAAAATTCACCAAAAAAAAAATTATTCATTATGATCAAGTGGGATTTATATCAGTGATGAAAGGAGAGTTCAACATTAGGAAAACAACATAATTAATTGTGTTAAAAACCAAAATATCCAAAATCACATGAAAATCCAGATAGGTGCAGAAAAATCCTTTGACAAACTACAGCACTCTTTTTATGCTAAAAAAAACTTACAAAGTCTAGGCATAAAAGGAACTTTTAGTATAAACAAAAACATCTCTCTAAAACCAAAAGCAAATACACACTATGAGAGTATCCTAGAACATTTTCCAACAAATATGGGAGTGAAAAAGAATGCCATTCTCTCCACTATTATTTGATATATTTCTAAAAGTGATAACAACAGCAAAAAGACAAGAGAAAGAAATAAAAAAGCATTTGATAAGGCAAAGAAAAAGGCAAAATGATTTCTATTTGCTAATGTGATAGTTGACTCGGAAAACCCCAGGGAATCAACAAATATACCAATTGAGACAATCAATAGTTTCAGAAAAATTGCAGGCTACAAAATAAATCCTCAGAAATCAACATTATTTTTATAATGATAATAACCTAATGCCAGACACCATAATAGAAAGGAAAATCCCATTCCAAATAAAATATTTGAGTAATGACCTACCAAAGCACACAAAAGACTTATGTAGGTTTGGTTACAAAATGCTCTTTGAAAAAAAAAAGGGCAACTTACATTGCTGGAGTAATATTCAGTGCTCATATTTAGGCTATGGCACTATAATAAAAATGATAATCTACAAAAAAATGCTGTAAACTTTTAATGTTATAGCAATCAAATTACCAAGGGAATACTTAATTTGATAACACAACAAAATTCACTCTGAAATAGGAAAAAAAATTGAACATCAAGGGAAATGATGAATAGAAGTAGGGATGAAGAGGGAATAGCACTGGAAAGGATTGTGGGAAGATGGCAGAGTAGGTCAGAACATTCCAAACTCTCCAGATTTCCCCCAGAAATGAGATAAAATAGTGCCTCAGGGCAAATGTAGAGAGGTAAAAATAAATAAGAGTAGGGAGGTGAATAATGGTCCTCCTGAGACAATGGGAAAAGATCTGATGACAAATCCCAGGATGAGGTTTGGTCCCTATGAAGAGTAAACACCTCCAGGCTAGTAGCACCTAAACAACAATGGCTAGCCCTGGGGTTAACTGGGTTAATTCCCGAGATAAAGAGGAGAATTGGGTGTCTGATTGAGGGAACTTCTGCTGACAAGAAACACCAGACCCAACTGTACTGTGGAGAGGTGGTCCTGGGTGAGAAGAGACTAACACAAGCTCAGTGAGTGGAGAAGCAGTGGAGCAGGAATGCCACTGGTTGTGGGCACTTACTGGAGACTGGAGGTCTTCATTTCATTTCCAGGCTAGGGAAGAGAACTGAAGGAGAATCTGAGGCCATAGGCTCCATCCCCCATATCCCAGGGAGGTGATTACAAAAACTAAGCTACTACCAAAAAATCAAAAAAAAAAAAATCAGGCAAAGGAGAAAGAATTCAGCCATAGAAAATTACTATGGGAATAGAGAAAATGGTTCACCTTTAGAGGAGGATACTGAAGCAAAGAAACTATCTTCTGCCTCAAAGAATAACATCAAATGGTCACTTGCCCAAAAAAGAATTCATAGAAGAACGTTAAAAAGACTTTAAAAAAACAAATGAGAGAGATTGAGGAAAAACTAAAACTAAATAAATAAATACAATAAAAATATGAAAAGAAAGTCAACTAATTAGAAAAAGAGATCCAAATTCTTTAGGGAGAATACAACTCCTTAAAAATCAGAACTGGGCAAGGAAAAGCCAGCAAAATAATGAGACAAAGAAATAATAAAATATAAAGAATGAAAAAAATAGAAGGGAATGTGAAACATCTCATAAGAAAAGCAACTGATCTAAAGAACAGATCAAAAAGAGAAAACATTCTTCCCTTGAGCCATCTTAGGTAATCATTTAAAATGGTGAGGTACTCTCTTGATTACCCAACAAAATCATGTAAGTCGAGGGGTTGAAATCTCTGGGTCCACTTCAAAAAGACCTGTGAAACAGCCCAAGCTACCAAGGGCATGCATGTCTGAAAAGCTACCAAGTATTTGAAATATGTCACATTGAAGAAACAACGTGTTCCCTTCTGTCAATATAATGGTAGAGTTGGCCAGTGTGCCCAGGCTAAGCAATGGATTAGACACAGAGTGATTGGACCAAAAGGAGTGCTGAATTCTTGCTTCATATGCTTCAAAATGCAAAGAGTAACACAGAAATGAAGAATTTGGATGTGGATTCTTCTGTCATTGAGCATATCCAGGTTAATAAGACTCCCAAAATGCAATGGTGTACTTACAGGGCTCATGTTGGAATCAACCCATACAGGAGTTCTCCTTGCCATGCTGAGATAATACTTACTGAAAAGGAACAAATTGTTCCTAAGCTAGATGAGGAGTTGGCTCAAAAGAAAACGATATCCCAGAAGAAACTGAAGAAACAAAAGCTTATGGCTTGGGAGTAAGTATGACAATAGAGCACAAATAAAAATGAAACAAAGCCATTTATTACAATAAAAAAGAAAAAAAGAACATAAGAATTATTGTGCTACCTGAAACTCATGATCAGAAAAAGAATCTTTATACAATAACAGAAGACATAATTAAAGCAATGGTCCTGAAGCATTAGAAAAAGAAAGGAAAGTAGAAGTAGAAAAAAATCCACTGATCACCACCTGAAAGAGATCCAATGAGGAAAACTCACAGGAATTTCCTAGTCAAATTCTAAAACCCTCACCTCAAAGATAAAATATTATGAGCAACAAGGGAAAAAAAAATAACAACAATTTATATGTGGTGGTGCCACAATTAGAATCACACAAGACCTAGCAGTGGCCGTACCAAAAGACCTTGGTCTTGGAATACTGTTTGTTGAAGAGCAAAGAACTGTAGTTCCAACCTAAAATAGCATACCCAGCAAAGCTAAGCATAATCCTGATTGGGGAAAAAGGGAAGGGGGAGGGCATTTAATGAATTGTCATACTTTCAGGATTTTGTCTAAAAAAAAACTAAAACCTCAACTTAGTAGAAGACTTGACATACAAGAAGTGAGAGAAATATAAGATAACTTCTACCTTCATAAAGTTGACTAAAGCACTGAGAAGTTAAGTGACTTAATGAGGTTCGCATACATGACAGAACAAGGATTTCAGCTTGAGTCTTTCTGATTTTGAGGTTGGCTCTCTAACCACCACATCGTATTGTCTTTCTTATTACCAACTTCCTGACTGGAGTCTCAGTTATCAAGTCATCAAGGTCTTTATCACCTTATATCTCTTAACTCTGCCCTTTACTTCCAGTCTCCTCCATCTCTTTATATTCATATTTGCTTGAACTTTTGACCACCTGTCTTACTCTTTGCTAGCATTTTATCTCCTCCTGACCTTTATTTGGTCTGCCTAGTTTCTAACCCATTGCTGACTGGACCCTTATTCCTTACACTCATTGAATGTTGTCCTCCTTATCTGATTATGTTTTATGGCCTTACTCTGAGTCCTAAGTCATACCTAAATCCATATACCATACTTCCTCTTTTTGTATCTACAATATGTTGCTACATGTGAACAAGTATGACACCTGAAACATTATTTTAAATTCTTATGCTTTCCTTGGTACTTAAACTAAATCTTCTAAACTCTCTAGTCTAAGCCAATGGTTTCCAAATCCTTTGATTGTGCTACCACCTTTTATTAGCACTTTTTTTTTCCTGATTTCTGGGTATATACAAAGCAGTGGTGGGAGTGAGGATGGGCAATGTTCCCCAAATCAACTGTTTAGTTGCTATTCTAGGTGTTCAAGTTGGGTTGGGTTCCCAGAAGGATTGATGAACTGACTTAGAATGGAAATTTAGGAGCTTGAACAGTGGCAGGGGAGGATGAAGTGGGGGAGTGTTAAGCTATAATGAGTGAAAGGTAGGTATGGTTGTGTTGGAGACAAGCCCTGTGGCTGGTTATATGGTTAAGGATAAATTGTAACTCATCAACCCAATCTTCCCTTATTTGATACCCCTTAGAGTCATGTTATATTCTCCACTTTGGAGACTATTAGTAGACTATACTATCAATTGCTTCCTGATTTCTCTGACCTTCTCTTTATTTTGTTAAGGGGTGGTATCTAAAGCAGTGCCTAAAGCGGTGTTTGTTTGTTTTCCCTCAAGTCCCTTGGTTGCAGTCATCCTTCTATGAGAAAAAGCGTATGGGGAATTTCTTGAGAAGATTAATTGTAAAGTAAGAATCAGTATGTTCTTCCTCTTGAGAGGAGAAGTGGATCTTAAGACATCTAACTGCATAGATGATGGGTTGATGGGGAAGGGTGGGGGGTTAGAGAGAGTCATGACTGAATTGAGATATGATGAGGAAAAAATACCATATCCTACCAGCACATGCTTACCTTTTTTCCCTTTCCTTCCTTTTGCATTTTTAAACTTGTGTGGTATCTATAAAGAAATGGGAGTTTACAATGCATTCAAATCAAAATAATAGTTGCATGGTTTTTAGACATATTTGAGTAAAAAGTACTTGAAAGGTCCTCTTCTAAGCCCAGAGTACACTGTATATTTTAACTAAGAAATGGTTTTTTTGTGGTGCAAACAAAAGGGAAAAATACCAAAGGTGCCCAGCTTTATTGGCTGAAGACATCTGTTGGCATGCCTCTTCATATTGCTCTACATAACTGTGTCAAGCAGCTGGGTAACGGCTTCACAACAGTTGTTCTCTATCAAGTGCACTCCCTCTGGAGGGGCTGTTGTTTCCTGTGGGTTGTACAGGGCACTTTTCAGACCAACTTTCCTAGCTGGTCTTTCTCTCAAATCTGTTCTATCAGCATTTTACTTATTCTGGTTTTGTGTTTTTTTTTTGGAGGGGGTCACATTGTACAGAACATCTTTAGTAATACTACAGCAGAGTGCTCGGGAACATTATTGGGTAGTATCTTGTCATCTAATTTACAAAAACTAGAATTTTAAAACTTAGACTAGAAATTTGATTGCAACTGAAAAGTCATTTGAACTATTCGTAATGGTTCCCAAATACTATTCCTTTCAAATACATACTTCTAGTGTTGTCCAGCTGAACCTTCAAATATTTTTTTCCATCTCCAATTGAGAAAATATGCCACTTTTTCTTTCTTTTTTTAAATACGTATATTACTACTGGAATGCCTTCTTTCTAATTTGGGTTGGGATTTTTCTTGTCTCCAGCCATTCACATCCTTCACTGTGACCATTTGCTGAGGTTTTCTCACAGTGCTCATTTTGGTTAATGTGGCAACAACATGGGTTGTCCTGGGATGTTCTACTTCCTGATTGATTTAGTGGTGAAGGAAGAGGAGACCTTGGGCAGGAGATTGGTTCACAAGTTTTAATAAAACCCCACCCCCTTCCTTAAAAACAAAACAAAACAAACAAAGAATAAAGAGTACAATTTCTTAAACTTTGCCAGTAGGTCTCCTCCCTTCCACAATGACATCCTTCCAAGGGGGTAGAGGTGGGGGCAGGGGGAGGGAGACATTCTTTATTTTCCCCTCTCTCCACAGTGCATGGTCCCAGCTGTGTGACTCCCTTCATGAATATGCATGAAATGAGATATGACATTGCTCTGCTCCCATTAATAATCTTGTCATCTGACTTGTGCGGCAGAAAGCTTCAGTCCATGGCTCTTCTTAGCAAATGTAGCCTGAAGAAAAGGGGGGCGGGGGGAGATGTGTATGTTTTGGGAGGGGTGGATTTTTTAAATCAGGATTAAGTATTTAAACATTTTGGCAAAGGGTTTCCAGTAGAGAGTGAAGGAGGGAGCAGAAGGCAGAGAGAATGCCTTCGCTTGAGAAGAGCAGAAGTCCTCTCTATGAATGCCGTGACTTGTTAGAAGCCTAAAGCAGTGGGTGTAATGGTATGCGAACTGACCTTGAATATAGCCACTGTGGGTAGCCCCAGCTTTTTTGTAAAAGAAGCATTTGCTGCGGAGGTTTGGATTTCAGGCTTTCCAGTCATCAATCATCTCAGCCTATTCTCCTCTTTGACAGCTCAGTACAAGGCCTGACATTTGACACCCAAGACCCCAGGACTTACGCACAGACACAAGCTGAGGCCCAAAGGGGGGGTGGGTGGAAGGGGAGAAGAAGGAGGAAAAAAAGTGACAGCTTTTTTTTTTAAAGCAGTAGCAGCATCAAACTCAAGAAGATACCAAACAAAATGTCACTGTAATAGAAATTGATTCCACAGGAAGGTAGCACATCGAGCTCGGTCTGCTGCTCTGTGATTTTCATACTGATCAGGTTGCTTTAATAGCTTTGAGAGGATGATTTGGGGCAAATATCTGAGCCCAACTAGCTACGTTTAATTTGAACAGATTAAAACTAACCTCAGTATTCAAGGGTATATTGGTGGACATGGGGTTATCACTTTTTGGACAATGGCTTGTGACATTGTGACCTCAGTGTCATTACATCATACTGTCACCTTAGATGAGGGCCACCCTCAGGGAATTTTGCTTGGGGTAAAGGGAAAAAAAAAGGAAAAAGAAAATTCAGGTTTGAAAATGAGCTCACTGAAGTCTGGGGGTCAATTAATGCAAGTGCCTCTCAGTTCAAACAATCATAATTGCTATTAAGAAGAATGAGGTAATTTAATGCTTCCATCACTGAAAGAGTTTAAAAGGTTCATAACATACAAGGTCACAGAAATCACTGCTGAAGGTTCAGATGGCACTAATTCAACTCACCCTCCACTTAAGTGAAGCTAGTTGAACTGCATGCCGTGCATTGTACATGTGAGTCCTATCAATAACAATGGGTGGGCCACTGGCAACTTGGAGAATAGGGCTAATTTCTTTGGTTCCTAGATGAATCTATGACCTGGTTGATCAATCAATCAGAGATTTATGGAATACCTACTCTATGCTTAGCACTGCACTAAGAGCTATAGAGAATGCAAAGGAACATTAAGATGTGTTTCCAGGTCACAAATAGTCTGCAATATATGTAGGGAAGTAAGACAGAGACAAATAGAACAAAACTGAAAACAAACCATTACTTATTGGTGCTAATTTTGCTGTATAGGCAACAGATACCCTGTATTAGCAAGTTATTTAACTAGGAGATGATCTGGTACATCAGTTCGCTTAAAGTTCACCTTCCTTTTCTACAGCTGTCATGTATGATCTCCTTTTTCAATGAGAATTTGCCAAAATCATTTGAGATTCCAGGAAATAAAGCAAATTTGTGAAAATCTTTAACTGTATCAGCTAAGTGAAGGTAGTTAAGTGCTATTCTGCTGAATAATATTATTGACACATTGACACTTTGCTGAATCTATGATTTTATCAGATTCCACTGATAAAGCTCTCAATTCCTTTATGCCTTCTTGTCCTATGCAATTCAGGTCAACATCTTTCCATAAATCCTTTCTGAAGGATGAGCCCAAGGTACTGGAAGACTTCCTCTCCTTGTTCTGCCAATACTTCAGGTATACAAGTCTTACAACTTCCTGACCATTACTTAAACATTGTTTTAAGAAGTCTTATTATTCTCACTCATGTAATACCAATAGAAAAAAATATTAGTATTAAAGATATCACCTATTGAAATAGCAGTTTGAGGACAATGGCATCATTGCACAATTTCCTAGATATAACATAAATTGAAATCTTCTGCTTAATATTGAACTAAGTTCACTGTCCATCTGAAGCACCTTTCCACACTGTGGATAAACTAACCCAATGAGCCAAGTATAAACTATTTGCCAAGCGTCTTGACAATGTTTGGTTTTTTATCCACTTTCTTTTTCTGTTGTAAATAGACTGATTTCTTTTGTTGTGAATTTAACTGACTTTGTAGTATTCTGGAATTCAGTGTAGTTAGTAAAATGTCACCTCAAGAAATTGTCTACAACTTATCATTAATTTTTTAAAATTTTGTTTGAATTTTGTACAAAATATCTCTATCATGGTGATAAATACTATAAGGAAGCATATGCCTCCCCATGGAGACAAGTTATAGACTCAGTAACCCAGTTTAAGAAGTGTTGATGGGGTTGCAAGTGGAAAAAGTTTATGAAGCCCTGGATAAGGGATAGAGCACTGTACTTGGAGTCAGGAAGACCTGGGATCAAATTCTGCTTCAGGAATTTACTAGTTTTGTGACCTTGGAAAAGTCACTTGACCTCTCTGTGCCTCTTCACTTCTAAAATGAAAAATTGAACTCAATGGCCTACAAATTCCATTCTATAAATACACGATCATATGAAACTCGTTTGATAGCAGTATTTAATAGATCACTGAACAAAGTCACTTTCATAGTAGCATTTATGACATACAATTTAGACTCTGGATTCATTTGGATTGGGTTCAGTTTGGGGGCCTGACCAAAGAGAGGGTAAGTTTCTCACTTTGGCTTATTATGCTGATCTGTAGTTACTCCTGGAAAATGCTAAATATACTCATGGTAAAAAAAAAAATGAAAATTCAATAGGATTTTAAACAGGATTTTAAAAATACCTGTTAGTAAGGGGTGTGTTCTACTCTGGAATATTATCTATTATGACCTTCTTCTACTCTTTCATAGAATCAGTCTTAGAGCAAAAAGGATATTCAGATACCATTTAATCCAACTATGCCACCCCATGATTTTAAAGACAGAAAAATGAATCCCCTAGAAATAAGTGATGTTCAAGGTCACCAAATTAGTATGTAGGAGAGCTAGGATCTGAAGCTAATCATCAAATTCCAAATCTAGCACTTTTCCCACTGTACCTTTTTGCTCCTTCTTTTTTCATTGAGGATACATACCCTTTATGACCATATTCATAAAGATTTTTTGAGAGAAGAAAGCAGATATATAGTCTAGGAACTGCTGACATTTTTTTTTTGGTCACTTTGTTTTTCTGTGTAGAGGGAGTGGGAGCATTATAGATGACTTTTCACTCTTTTGTAATCATGCCCTTAGAGATATTAATCCCTTAATACTTTTAGTATTATATCTCCTATCAGAGAAATTACTTGTTTTATACTTAGTCAGATTTAGACACTTTTCCCAACTTCAACTTTTTAAGTGCTTTTGGCACTTCGTCATATATAAAATCCAATACCAAGATATCCAAATATGGCATCTATTATCCTTGTTTATGAAAATAGATCATCTGTTCTATTTCAGATAGGCTTCTTGTTCTTCTGGTTTCATATTGTTAAAAGAAAACCCCAGGCCCAAAAAAGGGATCTTAAATGAAGCACAATCTGATCACAGATTACTAATGTTTGTTTTATGAGAGTAGCTTGCAAAAGAAAATTGTGAAGGGAGGAAACAGAGAGAGAGGAAAGAGAGAGAGAGAGAGAGAGAGAGAGAGAGAGAGAGAGAGAGAGAGAGAGAGAGAGAGAGAGAGACTCTGCTGCTCAAAGGGTAGCAGAAAAAGGATGAGGTAATATAGTTCCTAGAGACTTTTGGGTAGGGATGGGGGGAGGTTAAGAGAAGAAATTTGTAGACATAATAAGCCTGGCAACAGATTATTTAGAAAGCCCTGAGCAAGGTTTTGAGTCTCAAACTACTATTCAAGGTTACCCTTGAGCTGGTCAAGGCTCATTCTGTAGTTTCTGGCTGCTATAAGCTTCTCCAAATTTAGCTAGGGTTTGCTCACAAAGGATCACTGTTATGTCATGCATTTGGGGGCTTCAGAAGCCTTTCTAATTGACTAGTTGTTGTGTAACTCTGACAGGTTAGTATAGTCATTACAGAGCCCATATTAAAATATGCATATGCTCTTGAGGTCATCTTCCTTTGTTGGGTCTGTTACTAAGGTTTCTACAAACTCATTTTCTTCTCAGCAATTTTTGGCTTTTCCATGAGTTGGACTATGGAGCCTTCCATCCCCTTCTGCTATTGTTCTTCAAGTGAACTTGTAATCTAAAGTGATACTGTCTTTGGTTGCCATGTCTCTTCACTTGGCAGAGATGTCCAATCTTTGCTGGCTAAGGTGGTTTCTGGGGCCTTTTTAGTTCTCAAAGGAATTATTATTTTGGATTGACTAAATTTTTTAAAATATGACAGAAGAGATAAAATGTTTACTTATATCTACTTGTTTTTCTGAGTTGATAGGTAGTGAAATGCAGTATATATTTTTTTAATATCCAACTTTATCACTTATTTCAGTTTGGCTCCAAATTTTATGTTTAATACTAGTTTTGTAAAATTCTATGACTCACAGTCTCAGAGGTCAACATATAGTGGTCAAACATAGATCATTAATAGCAAATTGCAGCAAAAATCAATGTCAAAGTTATATTACCTGAGAGTTATGACCAGAAATAAAGGTGGGTCACTCATGCAAGTGAGAGGAAGGGACAATAAATGGGTAGAAATTAAACTATACTGGTAACCCCTTGATGCTGAGAGATCTGGAGAAAGTCTTTCAATGTGTTAAATAAATCTTCTAGAGATAATTGGACAAGTATTACATTGCATGAGGAGGTTTAGATGTGTTATTTGATTTGCAGTAGTCCAGAAACATCCACATGAATGGGATCGCGGATGAATTTAAATAGCCAAGTCACAGATGTATGTGAATGACAAGAGAAATCCCCTAATCTACTAGACTAGTGGACCTCCCATGAAGCAGAACCAAAATATGACTATAGAGACCAAATCAAACAATTCAGAGGATGTCCATATGTAGCCCATTGCATGTACCTACATACATGTATACATATGCACATGAATACTTATGTATGTGTAATTCAGAGCTTATAGGAATGGTGATTTTATCATGTCATAATTCCTCTGTGATTTAACAAATGATCTTTGAAATTTGATAGGGTCAGATAATCCTTTACCATTCTGGTTCTAGAGCTCTCTCAACTTTATATGGCCCTCAGACAATAGTTATAAAGTTTATCACTTTATAGCTGATTCTCAAAGCTGATCTAGCTTGGTAAGAACTGCCAGACTCTGTACTCCTCTGGCACAGAGAACCCTACAAGGTATTAAAATTGGCACAGGAAACACAGGTTGTAACTAAATAAAAATGTCACTGGGGATTTTGACAGTGATGCTTCACATAACATTCTATTTTATGTCTCTTCTTAGAAAGAGTACAAATTATTACATAGTGGATAAGAGAGTTCTTTTCTCTTAAACACATCAGCACTAATCCCTGATCATAATGACCTTGGATCAATGGCTTCAACTTAGCATAGCTAATTCTATGGTCCATTATGAATATATTCATTCTGAATTCTTAGGGAAAAAAAAGTGGTAGCTGATTTTATAACACATTTGTGTATCTTAAACATTTAGGCTTAAACTCATGTGTAAAGTTGTCAACTGTGATTTTTCATGGGAGCCACAGTAGTCATTAGCTTTATTTTTTCTACGCACACACACACACACACACACACATACTGAGGTATATGTGTGTATACATATATATGTATTTTGTATTTATCTGTGTGTGTAAAGCTATAGCTATAGATATATTAGAGATTGGACATCTAACATTTTCCTGATAAATCTGACCCTTTATTAATTACGTCCTATCGTCAGGTTCCTCAGCTCTCATGGTGAATATGTATGTTTAACATTGTTCTCTTTAACACTGGTTTTCTGCAATTGAAAATTTTGTCTTTTTTATGGAACTAGATTGTAAGTTCTTTAAGGGGACTATTTTCTATTACTTGTGTATTCTTCACATTCCTTATGTTGTGTTATGTACCTAGTGGTCATTTGGGTTTGAGATAATCAAATCCTATTTAAAATCTTTTTATTTTTGTTTATTTTGTTTAACTATATGTTTATTCTCCTATTTCATCTGGATATTGGTGTTTTGAGAAACCTGGTGATCCTTTTATTTGGCATTCTCTCTCTTTTCTTAGAAAGCTCCACACTAATGTCTTTAACTATCCCATGCCCTAATCATGCATCTTTTCCCCTCTATGAGAGAAATAAGGAATTTTCAAGATTTGAAAATGAAAAGTCTTAATATTATAGGAAATCCTTTGATCCATAAAATAAAAGTTAAGCTTTTTGAAATGTTATTTTTAGTTTAGTGAGAAAGACCTGCACACAGAATTTTGAAAATGTCAGACTACTAGAGTTGATTAGTTAACATAAAATAAGTATGGTTCCATCACTGCAGGTGACTTCAGGACAAGAGTTTTGTTTGCAAACTCAGAGTTTATCTAGCCACCAATGGAATTCTAAGAATAAATGGAACTTTAACATTGTTATATATTGTGATCTGTCCTAAACATTCCCCATTAGTAACAGGCCATTCTAGTAAAGACTGTGATGCCCCTTTTAAAATCCTGCACCAGCTTCTTTTTCCAAGATCCACCATAAACCACACTATGAACTGAGAAATAATGAGCATACATTATGCTCCAGGTCTTATGGAAGTTTCATCTGATATTCCGGGGAAATTTCTTGAATTCTTCACACAGAGCTGTAAGAAAACATGGATCATAGAGATGTGTACATCAATATTTCCAACATCTCCATGATGCCATCAATGTGTGTTCCTTCTCTGTTATTGTAGATCATGCTCTATTTTTATCATGTGTAGTTCTCCTCTCTGCCCTCTTAGACATCCTTCATAGAAGGTCCAATAATCAGGCTGGATACTTTCCTTAGGTGTTTTTAAAAATTTTCAATTCTTTGTATAAGACTTAAACCCCAGAGTTTCACATGCAAGGCACTCAACTGCTCTTCTTTCTATGTCTATGTCTATGTGACATTTCCTCTTGTTACTCCCATCCACAGTCATAAGATCATAGGACCATAGATTTACAAAGGGAAGGGAACTTAGAGGCCAACTACTTCAAATCACTAAATTAAATGACATGTCCATGGTTATATGAATAATAAAGTATAGAACTAGAATTCAAACCTATGTCCTCTGACTCTAAATACAGCAACCTTTGCACTGAACCATTATTACTGACCTAGACCTAAATACATACTGATAAGTGCCTCCAATTTGTAACTACTTACAAGCTCTAAATCCAATGGCATCTGCCTGGACATTCTCCTCTTTGATGTGGAAATAACTAAGGATGCAGGCCCATATATACATCAGCCAGAACTTGGTTATGCTAGCTGCTAGCAGTCAAAGAGCTGACTGGGCATAGGCTGGCTCCACAAGCAATATCCATGTGCTTCTCCAGAACCCTAGCAGGAACCCTAGCATGAGGAATACAGGCCACATGCAACCAAAACCCAGAATCACG
Organism: Pseudochirops cupreus; assembly: GCA_028627135.1. NCBI lineage: Eukaryota > Metazoa > Chordata > Mammalia > Diprotodontia > Pseudocheiridae > Pseudochirops > Pseudochirops cupreus. The sequence goes on from CM053582.1 coordinate 472,672,033, forward strand.
ACTTATTTCATAGTTTCCACCCCGATCTTAGTCACAAACACACCCAAGTAATCATCTCACTCTCTCATGCCAAACCAGAACCACCAGTATCAAAAGAATGACCTCAGAAAATCATAACATATAAATGATGCTTTAAAAATTTTGCACCTCCCCTATTTGCTTTCTCCTTGACATTGTCATTCTTATCAGCACCATCCCTATTCTCCATTTCACTAGGACATCCCAGAGAGAGGAGTTTGGAGGGGGAAGTATTAAGAAGGAATTGGTAACCCATTCTTCACATCCCAAGATCAATTAAAAATGTTTGCCTAATGAGTGCTTCAGGACAAGTGAAAAGTTCCTCACATTTTGAGCGTATACATAAAGTTCTCCTTCACCTATTAAATCAGTTCTCTTTCAGTTTTAAATACTTTCCTTGAATGTCATTGTCCTTTTCTATCCCCGGGGATGAAATGGACAAATCACTTATCTTTTATGAAGTGAGAAGTGCAAGTTCTTTACCTTCTTGAAGTCTCAGTTTGCTCATCTATAGAATGGGTATAATAGCATTACTTGACCTCAGGCCTAGCTCAAGAATGAAAAGGAATGTGTAACACTTAAGAACTGGATATAACTACAAACATAAATAAGCCAGAGCCTAATTTAGACAGTTTCTTGTTCATTGGAAGTCCTCATTTCCTCAGTAGTGCATGGGTGTGCATTTTGTGGATGCTAGATAGCCTATTTTGGCTACTTGTCTTATAATTTGGGTCTTTCTGGATTGAACAAAGCAGGAGCCTGCTCATTTGGCTTTCACAGCTGCAAAACTCCCAGGAAAAAATGTGTCTTAGTCACTTCTGTGTGGGCTTAATGTGAAGGAACACTGCAAAGTTGGAGGGGGGGGGGGAGGAGCTCCTAAGCATTAAATGGAGAATGCCACCCTCCCCTAGCCTATGAGATTAAAGCAATAGATTTTCAAGTGGTTCTTCAGACTGACTAATTTATATGGATATTGAGGATTCAGCTAGAGAATTAAAAAAAAATGTAGCTGGGGAAAAATATGATGCTCTCAAAGTCCCAGTAGTATTGCCACATTCATTTTACTAGACCGTTTATTCTTTAGTACTTTCATGGATTGACATGAGGGAGGAATTCACATGTCATGGCAGATAACATCTCACTGTTGCCAAAGGAGTCTATTCAGACATGCATGTTAGTGGGTTGATAACTTATTCCGTATTGCAGAGGACTCAAAGATAGACATTTCTCCTTTTATCTCCATCTCTGCACTCCCTGCATACTAAAGATATGGCGAAACAGCAAGATACATCTTAACTAGTCTACTCAGAAAGTAAGGGACTATTGCTAGTCCAGTCCAAGGACTCCAAACTTAAAGGAACGAGATGTCATGCAGTCTAATAACAAATACACTGGGGGTATTTATGCACATAATTTGAGCTGTAGATAAGTGTAATTTTAAAAACCCGAGCCCAGTGATTGTTAAGTAAGGACAAACAAAAAATAACTTGAATTCATCTATTTTAACTACCGTGGTAAAAAGTATGTGCAGATGGTGAGGTAAGTAAATAAAAGACAATGAAAGACTACACAAGTTAATTTTATGTATGTTATTAATTTGCAGGTATTTTTAGAGGTGGGGTAAATCAAGTGAGTTTAACCTGAAACTTGACCTCTACCAATCTTGAAATGTTTCATAGTCCACAAAACATCTGGTTAATTGGCATTGAAAAGGTGTTTAATTTTTACCTTGTAACCTTAGTTTTTGACATCATATCATTGAAGGGACCTCAGGGATTCCTTTATCCAACTTCTTTCCTTTTTAGAAAAAGAAAATGTGGCCCAAAGGCATTAAATAACTTGATCAATGTCTAAAGCTAGTAAATGGCAGTACCAGTTCCGTAACACAGTCTTCCAGCTTCCCAATCTATTACTAGTGCCTTCTTCTTGAAAATATCTTTTATTTATCTAGTTTTCATTAAGCTGTCTTTGTCCTCTTTACTTTATTCTGCAGATGCTTATATATGTACTTGCTTTCTCCTATATTAGAATGCAAGTTTCTTACATTCTTACAATGTTTTATTCTTTGTACCCCCAGAGTACAGCACTGTGCCTGGCATATGATAAGTACTTAATAAATGCTTGCTTGATTAATTGATTTTGCTACCATTGATGCTTTTGGTAATTTATATATAACATGGCCAAAACCAAACCAACAAAATAAAAGCCTATTCTGTATTTATATTTATTAATAAATATACATTTTATGATGTTTATCAATCATGATTTTCCCTCAAAATTACACATTGGGACATTTTCATAAGACAATTTTAAAAAATGTGTTGGGAGCAAAGCAGTACGCTTAGACTTGACCTACATATACAAAATGGAAGACAAACAATTGCCTGGATTACTCAGACCAACAAACCCATAGACAATTTCACCTCAAGGCAAAGAAAGACTTACCTTTTATTTTGATTTATCTGCAATAATTCTCCACTTTTCTTCTTATATAAATATCTAGTTGTGTGTTATGTTGTCGTCATAAAAACAATATTTTAAGAAGAAATTAACTATTGCATAAATGCCATTACAGAGATTTTAAAGCACATTCTACACCCAAAACCTTCTGACCATGCATGACCAGATTCACTTCCTCCCTTATTGGTCACACTTTCATATTTTCACTGTAGAAAATCAAAATATGTAATACCATTTGGAAATATTTGCCATATGTAGATATAGTTTAATGAAGTGTGAGTGGACAAAAAAAAGACATTGAGTTTTCATTCTGAGATTTCACCAGAGAGCATCCTAAACTGCAAACTGCACTGTGATCAACTTAACCTAATCAATATAGAGCAAATATAGATAATATGGGTCCCATATTGGATTGAGTTGTTGTTTATATGAGTTGTCAACACTGAAATAAAAAATTCACCTCATTGCTTTGTTTTGTAGACATAGCATCAGTTTAATGCAATGGTCCCTTTCCCACAGCTGGGCCACTTTCCATTATTTCCAGATGTGGACATCATTCCTTTGCTTTCATCTTTTAGTCATGTAGTGTGACTCAAGGATTCTGATTGGTTAGGAGCTTCATTGAAGTCCTTGAATGTACTTTACTAACTTTAGACTCATTTGAAAAATAAAGCCTAAACCTAAATGTGTTTTTATGGTGAGGCTTTAGGCTTTGAATGTATAAATCTACAATATTTATACGTGGGTTGTGGTTGAACAGAAGTTATAACCTCCTATGAGAACATCTAGGATTCTCTGCTTCTGCTGACCACCTGGAGTGATTTTAACTTGCAGCTTTTCCTCAGGAGGTGTCCAGGTTAGCTTCCAGTGACTTATGGCTGCATCAATCTGCACAGATATGTGTTGTACCACTCTAGGGGAAGTAGTTCATCTTTTCTATGACTGTACTCCCATCTTTCTGAAAGTTCAAAGAACTCAGGACAACTGCAAACTCAAATTGGCTTTCTGGGGACTTAAAAAATACTTTGTTTTCCTCAGAATTAAGACTTTTATTATGAACCTGACAAGCAGGAATTTACAGAAATAATACAGACTCCTCGGGTCCCACTTATTTTTAGAAATACCTATAAATTCATAGCATTTTGGGAACTAGGTTACTTTAATATTATGACTGTGTTATATATACTCTATATGAGCTCAGAGATATGCATTTACAAAATTAGTTTCATTAGCCAGTTATGTTTAAAACAGCTAGTTCTTAATAAATCACTAATTTTTTGACTGAATTCAACTTTTTTCCAAAAAAGCAATTACTTATTATTGAGTAGAGTTGTCCTTTATCCCCACACCACACATGTGGTTTGTTTGTTTGATTGACTTTTGTTTTTATAGATGTAATTGGTATCAATATATTGAATATTTTCATTTACCCTGCTGGATTGAATATCAAATTAATTTTGAAAATCCTTAAATATAGATGAGTAAGACTAGAAATACACTTCCATCAACTGAACAGTGTTCCCTAGTTGATATTATCTTCTGCTCATTTTTATCTACATCATTCTATTCATGAAGACAGATTGTGAGAGATTAATTAGATTGCACAGAGACAATTGTTTAATAGGTAACTCTGTTCCTGGATAAATTTTCCTGCCCAAAGTATTTAGGAATATCTATTAGATGTAAATTTCTGTAGTGACTCTTCTAATACCCAAGTGAATTTTCACTTCTGTGCTTGTCTATTTGAGGCTAAAAATAACTACGTGTCATGGTCAACTTCACGTCCAATGAATTGTGTCCTTAAATTTGCACTTTCATAATACCTCTGGCTATACAATTGAGTCTGACAAATGGGAAATCCTTTGGAAGCCCATTTTTTTTTAAATGTGGCATATTGTAGTGAAATATAATTAGTTCTTGTGAAATACAATATTACCTAATTCAGGAATATTTTGAAACTTTATATCTTAGATTTCAGCTAGAAAGAAGATGCCAAAACAATACTTACTTAAAATGAGATGATATATGTAAAGTATTTGCAAAAGTTAAAGCCATAAGTATTAGACAGGAGGGAGGAAGAGAAGAAAGAGGAAGAAGAATGGTAGGAATAGTAGTAATGGTAGGAGAAGGAAGAAGAGAAAGAGGAGGAAGAAGAGGAGGAGGAGGAGGAGGAGGAAGAGGAACAGTATAGTAGTACAAATAGAATTGAATGCATTCAGTAGGAAGGACCTTAAGACATGCTGGTTGGTAATGCTTTTGAAGGCTATATTTCCTGGATTACTCAAGATACAAATACAAGGTCTCAGAATGCACATACAAAAGTGAGATAGTCCTTGCCCTCAAGCATTTTATATTCTAATAAGTGGAGACAAGGCGGCTGGCCAGAGAAGGGTATTTTGGTCTTGGAAAATACAAGGGATATAGAAGACATTGAAATGTTCTTTCGAGAAGTGGAGTATTGATCTGAACAAAAGTTGGAGACAAGGGGTAGAGGAAAGCATGGAGGATGGATGGTTGAATGGGATGTGAAACATTGTCTGGGACCAGCAAGATATTGTAGAGTTGGCTCTGCGTCTGCTCATCCACCAGTCAAGTAAACTTTGCCATAGGTTCATATTTTCCCAAGCTGAATGGAAAGTCTCTCAGGACAACGTTTCTGGAGGCTATTGCAGTGGCATCTTTGGGAAGGCAAGAAAACTGCCCGTGTATATGGCTAATTGGGATATGAAGAATGGTCTGCAACCAGCAATGGAAACAGTAATGGGTTTAGACTTAGGAGATCTGTATTCAGATTCTGTTTCTTATACAATCTGTCATTGTGTGACCCAATTAACTACCTATTATGTTTCTAAGGCCTCCATTTTCTCATTTTACAAATGAGAGTTTACTCCATTACCTCTAAGTCTTCTAAATCTAAATCTATAACTTTATTATACCTCCAAAATTTCAGGGAAAGGAATATCAAAAGGGGAATAAGTATGCCTTCTTTTTGTGAACATAACTGGGACTTTACATAATAACAGCCAGAGTAAGACTACAGGAGCATTTCAGTCACTTCCATACTGAAGGATCTATGTACCCTCAATGCAGAGTGCCTCTTCTTAGTGCTGTTCCTTTTCATTGGGATAAAGATATCCCAGGTCATATTTATTTTAAAGAGTAGACAATGTAACCAGGTGGTGCAGTGGATGGAGTACCAGGCTTGAAGTCAGGAAGACTCATCTTTCTTGAATTCAAATACAATCTCAGATATTTACTAGCAGTGTGACCCTGGGCAAGTCACTTAACCCTGTTTGCCTCAGTTTTCTCATCTGTAAAATGAGCTGGAGAAGGAAATGGCAAACCCCCAGTATCTTTGCCAAGAAAAAATCAAATAGGGTCACAAAGAGTTAGACGTGACTGAAAATAACTGAAAAACAACACAAAAGACAATACCCATTTCAAATGCTTCCAACAATCCTGAGTATGCTTTAACTCTTTCACAAATCAGCAAAACTGGAGTGTTCTGGACACAACTGTATCCTCTACCAAAGCTCCAGCTCACAAATGTTTTGCCCTAACAGCCATGTGGGTTCAATTGTGTCCCTTTACAAAAGAGGGCACATGTAACATTTGCAACCATTTAGTGCTAATGATTTTCTCAAGGTTAAAAAACAAGAGTGAGAAAATGAGAACCGAGTCTGGTCATTGTTTTGTGAGTGTTTTTGTAGGGAGGACTCAAGGGGGTGTCTGGACTTATGATTTCTTCAGAGTAGGGAACTCTGGCTATAGAAAAAAATTATTTGCATTTTATAATCTTAGATGACTGGAACACTGAAAAGTTAAATAATTTGCCCCAGGTAAGGCATCTAGCATGGATCAGAGGCAGGATTTGTACTGAAATCTTCTTGTTTCTAATGCAAGTCCTCTATCCATTTTGCTATTCTATTTCTCAACTTAAAATTTCCATCAAGACCAAATAAATAAACACATCGTTACAATGACGAAAAGTAGACTATGAAATGCCTGAGGGTAGGGATTTTCTCACTGTTTTCTTTTCCTCATCACTGCTTACCTTAGTGCTTGAACATGGTAGGTTTCTATGATAATAAATGCTGGTTAATTGAGTGAAATGAATTTAAAATTAAGGCACTTCTAGTAAAAAAAAATCAATTCCTTTGTATGTGAGCAGATTATAGGTTTAATTATTGTTTTTATTAGGGTTTATACTATAATAGATGGTCCGTGGCCAGTGATTTGATCTCTGTAAGCACTAAGGAACATAGACTCCAGAGATCATCCATGCTTTCCAGAAGCCTAAAAAAACAATGATTTATGGTGACTTTTAAGCTGGGGTGTTTAATAAAACAGAAATCATGGCTATCTGGATCATCATATTGAGAAAACCAACCTTAAGAAGCATAGTTTAGAGAAGACTTGTACAAGTCAGACTTTGACTAAAGTGAGTAAAATTCATTTTGAAATATAATTGTTAAATGTCAAATCATGGCTTTAAAAATGGAGGAAAAGAAAAGAATGGTTTCTATAACTTTATTTGAGATTACTTTACCCGTTTTCTCCCACCCCCCTTAACAGATAATTATAAGTTTAAGATTTTTTTCTACTTCAGGGTTCAATGGTTGTTTTTCTAAGAGACAATATTATAATTAGTAACTTGGTTTTTTTTTATTATTTTGAATTTCTAATGAAAGATTAATAAAGGAAAGTAAATCTATTTCCCCAAACATTGATCTAAACAGGAATTTGTCTCAACACCACCATTTTACAGGAATTTTATCTTCATTTCTGCCATTTTACAATCTCAGATACTTAACCAGGCTCCTTACAGACATGCCCATACTCCTATTTCTGTTTCTTTAACCTTTTCAAGAGCCCATGCATTTTGTAGCCAACTGGAAGCATATGTGTTCCTAATATAGCACCCTTGCTTAGAAAATAAACATTGGCTGATTATTTGAGCAGCAAATTGATTGATACAGCTACTCATTTCAAAAAAATTCCAACTTTATCTGTAAACCACAGATGCAGACAAGTGTGGAATCCTGATAACACGGATACAAGATTGACATAAATGTTATCAGCAGTCCTTACCATGAGAAACAAGTGCAGCAACACCACCCCGGTAAGAATAAAAGTTGTCTCCTCCACAGACAGTCCCAACCAAACTCGGGTTTACATCTTGAGCCCTGGTTATCTTTCATAGGAATACTTAAAGCCTGGGAGATCTTATCAACTGATCTTATTAAAAACATTGCTCCCTATTTTAGACTGCATTCTATGAAACTGCCTACGTAACTGGAGAAGGGTCTCGGTCCGCTCTAAGGATGGTTTGTCTGTATGATAAACGTTATCATCTTCATCTACATTTTAAATATTGTGAATCGATGGAGGCAAACATTTATATTTGCTGTTGTCAATCAGAAGTTCTTTACTACTTAATTAGATCATGGATTCCTTAATCCCACTCCTCTCCAAGGTGACTAAAAACCTAGAGTTTTATGAATAAAAGTAGATTAATGTACCTTTCTGATTTTCACAATATTATTTTCAACTCTGTTTCAATCATGTCTATTAGCACCTTTGCTACTGATTATTGCCTTTGGATACTAATACGTAAGGAGCAAATTATAGGGAATATGCAACATAGTGAGCCTGGGATTTGGAGCCAGGTCAGGAGACGCATGAATTTTAACCCCTCCTCTGAAATTTACTGTGTGACTATGGGAATCTCAGTTTCTTCATGAGTAAATGGAGAGAACAATACTCACGATGCCTACCTCACGGGTATAGTCCTAAACAGGGAGAAGCAATTGAGACTTTACCCCCAGATGTCAAATTTATAGAGCATTAAAAACACTTCCAGTATTTCAGCAATGTAGAAACAATAGACTATTGTACCTAGTCAGAAAGAAATATTATTTAATATAGGAAGCTTCCTCCTAACTCTGTCATAGCTCTCACTTCAGGCAATTTCCTCCCAGTTCTCTCTAGACTCAATCACCTGTCCATGTGGTAGGATCCCTAACAGTAACATGGAGGTTTCTATCCTTAAAGGTCAATGTGAGGATGCATTTTGTGCCCCTTGACTCAAGTGTGGTTTATGCTGCCAATTAGTTCTGATTATGACTCTGTTGACAGGTATTAATTTAAATATTTTATATGAGAATGTATGTAAACTGCCTTGCAGGTCTTAAAGCAATAAATATATGTCAAGTATTGTTATTATTCAAATAGCATATGTTTCTTGAGGGCCTACTATGTGTAGGGTCTAGGAATGCAGAATGGTGTGCCACATGGTCCTTGCCTTTACAGAGTCGAGAATTTAGTTGAGAAGATTAGGCATAGAGGTGAAGCAAATTTGTAGCCCAAATAAGCAATTCTATAGAGAGCAATTCATATGCAAACATTTGTTACACCTTATCATTCCTATCACTTCGATCTCTGATTCTTTCTGCTCCCACTATAGTTCCTCTAATTTAGCTCTTTATTTCTCTAAGTGTACACTTTTGTGACATTGTCCAGTCAGTCTATCTGTTCTCCAAACTATAATTCATATTGTGGCTTTAGCACATCCCAAATGAACTGGTCTCCTCAGTTTACTTCTCAAAAACCTTGAAGTGTTTTTTCATTGTCTATTGAATAAAATTTTTTCTCTAGACAAAGCTCTCTAATTGTGGCTTCCCTGGTTTCCTTCAAGTCTTGGCTAAAGTCCCACCTTCTACAAAGAAGTCTTTCCCAATCCTCCTTAATTTTAATGCCTTTCCTCTGACATTTTCTCCATCTTTTCTATAGCTTGTTAGTATATAGTTGTTTTCATGTTGTTTCCCCCCAGTAGAGCTCCCTGAGAGTAGATACTGTCTTTCGTCTATTTATTTGGTTTTTTGGTTTTGGTTTTGGTTTGTTATTTTCCTTTCTTTATATCCTCAGCCAATTAGTACATTGCCTGGCACATAGTAGGTACTTCATAAATAATTGCTGAGCCACTGCTCTGGCTACTATTCCATCTTCATGTAATCTGTGTTTCAGCAAAACTCTCTCATGTCGTTTCTTCTAGGTGTCTCCCAACTCTGATTTTGCTCACACCACTCAGCAGGCCTCAGAGAGGTTATCCATTCCCTGCTCCTCTCCACCCTCCATTCCTCTTTGCTGAAGAATTTTATTAAGCCTTCCCTGAAACCCTGGATGAAAGTGATATTCCAGGAGTGGGCTCAAGCAAGTTTCAATTCCTAGAAGCTCTTGTTAAAATTTAAGTGTGAGGTGAAGTCAGCATGAGTGAATTTTAGGTCTTGAAAATCAGAAAATAGTACAACCAGGGCTTGATTTATTGTTTTGTTAATAGTCTAGACCAGGGTTGGGGAACCTGCAGCCTGGAGGCCACATGGAGCCCTCTAGGTCCTCGTGTGGCCCTTTGACTGAAGGGATTCAAAGGGCTGCACTTGAAGACCTAGAAGGTCACTTGTGGCCTCCAGGCCATAGGTTCCCCAACCCCAGGACTCTAGACTTAAGGAAGTGATCCAAGAAAAGAGTTATAATGCAGATTAAACTCAGAAATTTGTTCTCTCTACAATTCTTTTTTTCCTGGAGACCTGATTGTTAAAATTTATCAACACACCCCTAGAAATGCCCCCTCCTAAACGTTCTCATAGAACTTTCTCTCTCTCTCTCTCTCTCTCTCTCTCTCTCTCTCTCTCTCTCTCCTTTGTGTTATGGTTATTTTTGTAAGTGGGCTTCCTCTCATTAGAAAAGCAGCTCCTTGAGGGTAGGATCTATGTCATATCATGCTAATATAGTAACAGACATACACACAAAGGCATGATAATAATTCCTAGGTAAGTACCAAATGTCTCATAGCTATTAAATAATAGAAATCAGGATTTGAAAGTAAGTCCTCTTGATTCTAAGCCCAGAATGTTTCCTGTTATCAGTCAACCAAGAGGCTTTTATAAATATCAGCTGTGTGCCAGACACTATCCTAGGTGCTGGGAATATAGGTATGATGAACTAAACAATCCCTAATGGTGAGGAGCTTACATTCTAATGGAGAAGAGAAAAAGGTAGGTATATAAGTATGTAGAGCATAATAGAGTGAATAAACACACACGCATGCAAAACAGTTAACTGCAAGGTGGTTTTGGAGGGATCAGGCCAGGATTTAGTCAGAAGATGGTGGTTGACCTGAATCTTAAAAGAAAGGGGCCCTATGAAATGAACGTAAGGGGAATGTCATTCTGAATACATGAGATGACAAGACCCATTACAAAGGGACAGACATAGAAGATGGATGCTGTGTGGGAGGAACAGCTAGAAGGCCAATTTGGTGGGATTTTAGGGTGTGACAGAGGAAGTAAGGCACAGCCAATGAGGATGGAAAGATGGATTGAAACCATGGGTTGTGAAGGACATTAAAAGCTAAACTGAAGCATTTCTATTTTATCCTAGAGGCAATAAGAAGCCCCTGGAGTCAATTAAGTAGGGAAGTCGCCCAGTTAAGTCTTTGCTTAGGAACAATTACTTCAGTAGTGAGGCCACGAGGCTGCCTATTGCCCTTTATCCACTTGGTCAAGCAGGGGCTTGCAGAGATACAGAAAGGGGGTGGGAAGAGGAAAGAATGTATATTCATGAATGCAGTCCTTCATTTTAAATGCCTGCTCTGATGAGTGGCTAGAGAATCAAGGAGACCAAGATTCCAGTTCTACCTTGGAGTCTTAGTACCTATGCAACGTTCCTGAGCCTATCATTGCTCTGGGAAACTCTCTTAAGTGTGAACTTCATACAACAAGCCCTCAGGTAAGCAACTCCTATATAGCAGGCACTGTTATAGAACCAGCAGATAGAAACAGCAAAATGAAATCATTCCTGCCTTTAAGGATTTCAAAGGCAAGTTGTATTGATATAGATAGTTTCTTCATTAAGAGTCTTCCAATACAGTTAAAGCATAGGTTGTGGGACATACATTCACACACACAAATGTCTTTCCCTGCACAAATACATATATATATACATGCATGTATACATACATACATACAAACATACACTCATGCCTATATATACGTAATAATGTATGGTTTCATGCCCTATGCAATATACATATATGTAATACAGATATCATTGTATATGCATGTATATATTATAGGATAAGAAAGTATATGTATATGTGTGTACATATATGCATTTATAATGTCTACATACACATATTGTATGGGCATTGATATAGACACAGACATAGATAAGTATAATGCCATGCACAAACAGCTTTCCAGAAGAATGCTACTGTGAACAGTTTTTAAGGTTCTGCTTACACAGTATAGTGAACATTCTATTTATTCCATAACAAATCAGAGCAAAACATTCACAGAAAATCAAGATACAGCATTCACAATGTTATAACTTATCACAGAAAATCAAATTACAGCATTCACAATAAATTATCACTAAAATGGCCACACAGTTTTCACCAAAGTGGTCACAATAGTTTTCAACAAAGTATATTCATTTAGTCAATCACAAAATCCTTAATTCAATCACAAAGTACAAAAGTCAAAGTTCTTCACCCCTAGGTCACAGTAAATAATAATCTTCTCAGTCAGTACACAGTATCCAAGTAATGTCTTCTTTCAGTTTGACTTGAGGCTGGCTCTCAGCTTCCATGGTTCCTCTTCTATGGTCCCAGCTCCAACTACTACCTGAGTTCAAAGGCTGGCAGCTCCCACTTCCTTGTCTGGCTCCTTGTCCAGTTCTTCCTCCAGTTCTTGTTCCATATTGAAGTTCACAGTGTCCAGTCCACTTCAAGTCCTTCACAGTTCCTGTTTCTGGGAAGCAAAGCTTGACAGAGCCACAAGAGAGGCATAGATAGAACTTATAGGTGTAGGTATTGATAGATATAATAAGGCTAGAGACAAAGGGAGATCCAGACATGTGAAATATAGATATAAGTACTGATTGAATTTTTTCTTGCTCCAGGCCCATGTGTATAGATACAAACCTGTGATTTAATTCTTATAGGCATTTCCCAGAAACCAAATTCCCTCTACCAATGCAGATCAGCAAGTATGCTACATAGAACATCTTAGATTGTTGCTCAAGGCACAAAAGGTAAGTGACTTGCCCAACATCATCCAGCCAGGATGTGTCAGAGACAGGACTTGAACCGTGTTCTTGACTCTAAGTTAACTCCATACACACTATGCTCTGCTGCCACTGTACCCTTTATATTCAATAAAATATTTTCCTGCTCTCAAATCCAGCTCAATTCATTTAACATGTAGTCACTATATATGTATGCATGCATGTATACATGCACACATATACCTTTATGATGTACATACAGGTACATATGTGTATATATGCACATCTACAGTAGCAGTTACTATATTAAGTGAATTGAACTGAACCTGAAGACTGGAGAAGATTTTATGAAGGTTGTAGCACTTGATCAGTCCCTAGGAATAAAAAAAAAAAAGAAGAAGGAATTAGAAGGAAAAGAATAGTTCAGAGGACATTCCCAGCAGGAACAGTAAGCTGAGAAGGGTTCAAAGGGAAGAATAAAGAAGGCATTTTTGAGAGACAATGAATAGATTAGTTGGACTGAACTGTAAAATCTGAGTCAGTTCTCTTAAGTGCTGTCAGTGTGAGTGTGGAAAAGTCACTTTACCTTTTTGAGTTATAGGTTTCTTTCTTTAGATATAAAATAGAACCATTGAAGTTATACAGAAATGTCAGCTCTTACAATTACCTACCTGAATGTTGTTGTGAATTAAATATTTTTAATTTCTTTAAGGTTGCACAAATGCAAGTTTCTTTATAATTTTAGGAAATAACATTAAAAAAAATTAAACAACAAAACTTCCAAATAGTTATGGAACAATTGTTGGCATTATAATGAAATTCTTTTAAATAAGGAATTTTTAAAATTAGGAAATCATCATTAGGATCCTTTTAAACAAATAACTCTCCTGATACATTTAAAGCAAAATACAATTTACTTAGTTGTAATATGCACAGTTTTACAGTTGCATATCTATCATATAGTTTAAGAAATAATTGTACTGGGTTACCTGCATTTAGGAATTTGTAGGCCCCCTGAAGTCACCTATAATCTTATGTAGACAATTTTGTGTATTTAACTTCCCTGCTTAGAACTAAAAGGATGAATTTTGATGCACTATGAGGAAACAAAGTCCCTCAAATACAACTTCGGAGGAGTTATAGAGTCATAATTTTGGACAGTGCTAATTGGATATCAGTGTCACATTCCTCTTAGACCTTTCACCTTCAAACTGCATATTTCCTGAAAGGGCAAGGATTCTTTATCTCCACATTTAAGTTTAAAGGGCCAAATTTCCTTTCAACTATCTATTTCTTTCAAATACACCTATAATAATTGATAGCACTTTTTATGGGAATTTACTCACTCATTCAGTAGTAACACTGCAATGCATACACCCTTCCCTCCTTCCCAAGTCCTCACCCCTTTTAAGGGAGAGCATGGCAACTTGAACTTGATAGTCATTAAGAGTAATGCACTTTCCGCCTCTGAATATCATACTATGCATGAAATTTCCAGGGTACTAGTGATGGAAACTAAAATAGAATGCAATTTCCTACACAAATCATGAAGTTGCTTGCCTATTGTTTAGGATCTTAGCTTTGTAACAGGTCTTCTTTTTCTCCATAATGAAGCAAATTGTATGAAATGTACAGAGTTACTGCTATGAAGATACTTAGGAATTGCCTAATACATTTTATTTTAGGTAGCTTAAGGATCAATATCCCCTTTTGAATTAATTTTTGGTACTGTGCTAAAGATTTTCTATCATATATTTCATAAGTTAATATTTATTTTTGCTAATGTAGTACAGAAGGTGCTTTAAAAACCCAATTTGGAAGCTCTTATCTATCATGTTAGAGTGTTCAGGAGTACAAATTTTTGCTACTGAAATTAAAATGTCTTATTATGGGGTATTTATGCTATGGATGTTCTTATTAAAGTAGGATTTTTATATTATAACATTAACATGAATACTAAAATGATACAATGGCAAAAATATAGATTTTCCCATTGCTTTGGCATAGAGAAATTATAATGTGAAATTGCAAATGGAATGCAGTGGAGATAAGTAGAAAGGTCTGAATTGAAAGTCATGATTTAAAAGGGGTCCCATGTGATTTTTTTTTTAAAAGATATACTTTAAAATGTCTTTAAATTTAGCACTCTTGACAGAGTTTATAGATAAAAGAATACAGTTTCTTTTCATTATTATTTATCTTAAAAGGCAATATGTTAAACAGTGAAAAGAATCCTAACCTTGGAATCCAACAGCTTGGGTCCAAGTATAGGCTTAAACAAACATAAATTAGCAGGTCACTTAATTTCTCTAATTTCTTCAACTGATGAAATCATTAGGTTGTTGTGAAAAAAAAGAGAGCATGTATTTTTAAATAGAACAGATCTTAGAAGTCACCTAGTCCAATGAGCAGCAGCATCTAATTGTTGTTAGGTGGCACAGTGGAAGGAGTCAGGAGGACTTGATTTCAAATATCTCATATATATATGAGCTGCAGTGACCCAAGTCAGGTCACTTAACCTCTCTCTGCCTCAGTTTCCTTGACTGTAAAAGGAAAATAATAATAGCACCTACTTGCCAGGGTTATTGTAAGGATCAAATGAGATAATATTTGTAAAGAGTTTAGCAATGCCTGGCTCATAGTTGGTGTTTAATAAATTTTTGTTATCTTTTTTTTTACTAATGATGAAACTGAGTCCCCAGCAATGTCATATAGCTTATAAATGGTCAAATAGGTTATAGTAGCAGAAACAGGATTTAAACCCAAGTCTTCATCCTTCCTTACCTACCCTTGCTTTTACTTTCTACACATGATTAAAAAAAATCCAAATTGGTCAACTTTTTTTTGGAAGAGAGAAGGCAAGGCAATTGGGGTTAAATGACTTGCCCAAGGTTACACAGCCAGGTAAGTGTCAAGTGTCTAAGGTCAGATTTGAACTTAGGTCCTCCTGAATTCAGAGCCAGTGCTCAATTCACTGTGCTACCTAGCTGCTCCAAAATTGGTCAATTATTACTAGTCTATAGATTCTCCCTTTTTTTTTTTCCTAACTGGAATCATTTGTGTGTGTGTGTATGTGTGTGTGTGTGTGTGTGTGTGTGTGTGTGTGTGTTTGTGAAAATTCTTTTCTTGAGCTATTTCCAACTTTCCTGGACATACTCAGTAGAACTTTAGTCCACAAAATCTTACCTACCCTTTCTTTTAACTTTTGAAATCTACTCTCCCCCAAATCTAGGATAAATGTTAGACTATGCTTGGTTTTCCATTCATGTACCATTAATTCTAACATAGGTTGGTCATTTTCTCCCAAGGATCTCATAATTTCAACATCAGCAATGACGTTGGTCAAAAGCAGATCCAGAGGAATCATTTCCCTAGTTGCTTCCTGCATCTTCAGAAGAAATAAATTATCACTGAAACAGTCAAGAATTTTTCCAGGCACTTTTCTTTTGCCTGAAAGCTTCAATAATATGTGGATATTTGAAGTCTCCTATTATGACACCATCATAACTTCATGTTAAGTTTGGGATCTGTTTCTTCAACTCTTCTCTTTTATCCCAGATGATATAGTGGATAGAGTCTTGGGCCATTAAGTCAGGAAGACCTTAGCTCAAATTTAACCTCACACACTATTAGCTATATCACCCTGGGTAAGTCATTTAACTTTGCTTTGTCAGTTTCTTTTATCCGTAAAATGGAGACAATAATAGCACATATATCCCAGGGTTGTTGTGAGGATCAAATGAAATAATAAAGTGTTCAGCACAGTACCTGGCACACAGTAAACAGTATATAAACACTAGTTCCATTATTATCATTACTGTTACTATTACTATTCTGTCCAAGTGATTAGCTTCTGATTCTTTCTAAAATTCTATCTAGTCTTGCTTTTCCCAGTTTCTTTCTTCTTTTTTTAAAATTTTTTTAAATTTTTTTTTTGCTTTTTGGAGGGGGGAAGGTAGGGCAATTGGCGTTAAGTGACTTGCCCAAGGTCACATGGCTAGTTTTTTTGGTTTGTTTTGTGTTAAGTGTCTGGGGCCCAATTTGAACTCAGGTCCTTCTGACTCCAGGGCTGGTGCTCTAATCACTGTGCCACCTAGCCACCCCTTCCTGATTTATTCTAGTCAAGTTGATTTTTGAATATATGTAAAGTCTTACATATTCCTATTAAATTTTATCATATTTAATTCAACCCAGTATTTTAGCTTATGCATATCAATCCTAACTCTGCCATTCAGTACATTAGTTATGCCTCCAGGTTTGTGTCATCTTTAAATTTGATTGACAGGCCATCCAAGTCATTGATAGTGATTTTGTCTTTGTTATCCATAAGAATGTTAAACAGCGCATTATCAGGCACAAATCAGTGGGGATCGGATCAAAGAAGCTAGAAAACATGCTATACCTGGATCGATTAAAGGAAGGCAGCCTTGGGCAGACATGATAGCTCTCTTCAAGTTTTTGAAGGACTGTCATGTGGAGGAGAAATTAAATTTGTTCTATTTGTGAACAGACAGTAGAACCAGGAGAAACATGTGGAAGTTGTAGAGGCAGATTTTAGATTCATGTAAACAAACACTTCTGAGCATGTAGGACTGTCTTAAATATAGACCAGACTTCAGAAGCCATCTAGCCCACCCTTGTAATTTGACAGATGGAGAAGCTGTGGCAAGAGAAGTTAAGTGACATAGTCAAAGTCTCTTTGGAAATAACCCGGGGCAGGGGGAGAGGGACAGCTAGGTAGTGCAGTGAATAGAGCACCGGCCCTGGAGTCGAGGACCTGAGTTCAAATCCAGCCTCAGATGTAACATCTACTAGCCATGTGACCTTGGGCAAGTCACTTAACCCCAATTTCACCTCCAAAAAGCAAAAAAAAAAAAAGGAAATAAACAGGGGGGCTGATTTTTAAGCACAAGTCTTCTAATTTCAGATCTAGCACAGAAAGTGAGTTCTCCCCCAGTATAGGATCTCAAACGAAAAATAGGTAATTATTTGTCAAAACAAGGGGTTCTTCATCAAGTACTGGTTAGATGAGATGGGTTCCTTGGATAATGTAACAAGTAAACAAACAAGGATTTATCAAATTCTTACTATGTGCCAGGCACTGTGCTAAGCATGAGGGCTATAAATATGAACAAAATGAAAGAATTCTGGCCTCAAGAAACTTAGCTTCTAATAAGGGAAACCAAGATACGGAAGGGACCTTGAAAACAGTGGATTGGACAACAAAGGATACCCATGTTATGACACAGCGGCAAAGTCTATATAGTGAAAAGCACAACTGAGAAGAGAATAAAGGGGCTCAGCCTGAACCTGTCACCACAATAGAGGCCTCCCAGGAGATAAGGAGGAGGGCGTGGTAGAAAGATATTGAGAGGAGGGAAAAGGCCCTGGGCACTTAGGAAAGTTTCAGGTTAAGAGAGCCGCGGCGTCATCATGACATAGAAGCAGAAGCACTGGGGGGAATATATAATGATAAATGAAATAACCCTTTTCAGTGATCTTCTGACAAAAATACGATGCAAGGCAGAAAACAAGGAGTTTGTTTGCCAAGGTGTTCAGCACGTGGATGGAGCAGATCTAGGGTGAAATCCTAGGCTTACAAAGGGATTCCTTGTATTAGTGAGGGGTCCCCCAGATGCTCTTATTCGCACTAGGCTGATGGCATTGAGCTCTGAGACATTGCAGAGGCTCCTGGAACAGCTCTGTAATCATCCCAGCTGTCTGACCTGTCTCATCATATAGAAAACACTTTGAGTTGAGCCAGTTCTATTGGCTGCTATCTCCTAGCCCGCATTTCTGTATTGTCCATGAGAATAGCACAAGGCACTTGGTTAAATGTTTAGTTCAGTCCTAGAGGAAGCCTTATGTTCACGTTCAAACAGTTCAATTTCAGAAATACAGGATGGGGTTGGTGTGGCTAGACATATGTTTTTCTCAGAGAGATCATGGGGTTGTAGTGAAATGTAAGTCTGATGTGAGTCAACAGTATATTATGGCAAACAAAAAGGCTCTTTTTTACCCTTAGTCTTTTAAGGATGACTGATGGTGGCACAAGAATCACATCTGCCATTTCAATTCCCTAAAATGTGGAACTGAGTTTTGAAGGGTTGGATGTGTATAAGAAGAGGCATCATAGATTGGCATTCCTTTTTTTGGGGGGGGAGGCAAGGCATTTGGGGTTAAGTGACTTGCCCAAGGTCACACAGCTAGTAAGTGTGTCAAGTGTCTGAGGCCGGCTTTGAACTCAGGTCCCCCTGACTCCAGGACCAGTGCTCTATTCACTGCATCACTTAGCTGCTCTATGGATTGACATTCTAAATAGATCAGAGTCCAGAAAGTGCAAAGTTGGTGACAAATAGATTGGTGTTAACAGAGAGGTAAGCTTGTACAGGAGCTGATGGGAGAAAGATAGGGAGGGACCAAATTTGTGGAAGGCTTTGAATGCCATGTTAAGGATTATAGGCTGTATTCTATCTTTGCCTTGGTTGCCTAGAATGCTCTCACTCTTCAAAATATCTCTCAGAATCCCGAGGCTCCTTCAAGACTCAGCCCAAGTGCCAAATTCTGCAAAAACAATTTCTTGTTGCCTTATATCTGTTTTGCTTATATTTCTTATATGTTTTACATCTCTTATATGTCTCTTCTATTAGAATATAAAGTCTTTGAAGACAGGGACTGTTTCAGCTTTGCCTTTGTATCTCTATCACTTAGAGTAGTGCCAGGTACATAGTAAGTCCTTAATAAATGCTTATTAATTGATTGTAAATAATAGAAACTTCATACTATAGAGTTAAAGCCAGAAAGTCACATGATCAAATTGAATTGAATTCAACAACAACAAATCTTAAAGAAGGGTTTTAGGGAGATTGATTTTCCCTTTAGGCAACTCCCTAAGACTAGGAATTTCAGAACAGTGCAAATATGCATTGGTAAAGGGGAAATCCTTATTGGAATACTCTATATTCATTAAATCACAGGTTGGGTCCATCACTCCTCCCAAAAAAGCCAGGGTGCAGATTGGTTGGAAATCAAGAGAGACAAGGCTGGTAAAAGAAGACTTATATGACTATTTAATAGCATAAATATGAAGTGATAAAGGTTTGAAGTGACATCATAGGATAGAATCAAAATTACAACAATAATAATACACCACATTCGTAGAGTACTTAAGTCTTTTTAAATCACTTTACAACTATCTCATTTGATCCTCCCAATACCTCTGGGTGGTAGTTGTTATTCTGATGCCAAAATGAAGAAACTGATGTAGGCAGAGGTCACATAGCTAGAGTCTGAGGCCAGATTTATATTCAGGATCTTCTGATACCAAGTCCAGTGCTCTATCCACTATCCACCTCGCTACCCCTGGGAGATTGTGAAAGAATATATAAGACTGGCCTGATTGGATCTAGAGGGTGAAGAGGTAGAGAATTAGTGATTGCTTCATGGTGCCAAACTTGGATACTTTTTGAAGGAGAGCAATAAAAGTGGATAACGTTTAAAATTCACAGGCCCAGTGAACAAGAACTTTTGAACAATAATAGCTGCGTACATCTTCAGGGCTGGTATATCTCTCTTCTTTTCCCTCTTCCCCTTCTTCCTTGTCTGTGTGTTTCTCTTTTCATCTGTATGATTGTCTCTCTAAAGAGTTGTTGTGAGGACCAAATGAGACAAAATTTATAAAATACTTTCCCAATCTTAGAGTACTACACAAATGGTATTATCATTATTACTACTTCTATATGTATCTCCCCTTTTCTTCTTTCTCCTTTCCTTCTTTTTTTTCTCCTTTTCCTTCTTCTTTTTCTCCCTCTTTTCTTCTCCTACTAACAAGCACTATTGTGGAACTTATGTTTATTTGTTAAAAATATAGTATATATTAATTAACATATTATATTCTTACTATATTAATTAGTATTACTATAATATTAGTATATGACATATATATTTGAAAGTTGTATATATGATAGTTTCTTGTTCCCAGATTTCAGTTTGGTTACTTGAATCTTCTTTATGTTTTTCTTTAAAAGAATAGAGAAAGTAAAATAATCAGCTTACATAAAGTGCAATTTATTTACATGTGGACTTTTATTGTTTATTTACTAGATGTCAATGATCCTCAGTGCACAAACTAGTCTTCATCTTTGTTTCAGCATTACCATATAGATGTAAACATTGTCTACAAACCTCTATTGCCAACATAGACTGTAAGCTTCCTAAGGGCAAAAACTTTTTTTTTTCATTTTCATGTATTTAACGCAGTTTCTGCCACAGTGCTTGACACAATAAATGCTTGTTGACCGATTGAAAACATCACCATATGTTTGTTTAAATTAGAACCTGAATGATTTAAGTTGTATTTTCTTAAGTTCTTTTACTTCATCAATATTCTCATGAAGCTCCAATCTTGCTACTCTTTTGGAACTCATACACAATAAATTATTTTCTAGAACTAGGGATTCAGTGGAACATATTTCCTATATTTATTATTTTCCTCATGTTCTCTAAAATACAGTTTTCTATTTCAGTGGACATTTTAACTAGTCCTCAATGATGCATTTTTAGTTCATACTGCACCTTCTAAATTGCTGGCAATGCTGGGTTACATGCAATTGTCCTTCCTCTCTTCTCATTCTTTTCTCAAGAACAGAAATGAATCTCAATTTATTCAGATACCTTGTAAAAATCTTCCTCTCCTGAGTTTGTAATTAATTTAAATCCAACCTTTGCTTTAGTAACATCCCAGACTTCATTTCAGAATCCATATGGAAAACCCCATTCCAATGTCAGAAGCTTCTGGTTTTCAGTGGGGCTTTGTGCCACACACATTGTCTTGGAGAACTCCTTGGGGAAGGAGGAGAAGGTGTTTATGTCTTGATTTACTCTATATTACCCTACTTGTCAGATCTGTAAGTATCTCTGGCTCTGTCACCTCACTAGCACCGGATGCTGAGTCAAGCATATGGTGTTTACTGCCAGGAGCGACATCTCACTGGTTTTCTTCACTCCTCTAGAGGATCTCCCTTTGCCAAGTCAATTTGCAATGTCTTGGATGTTTCTATAGTCCTTTGGTCTAGCACCAGAGTATTCCTCTAATATCAAATGGAGATGACCTGTTTTTAAAACTTTAAGGCTTCTCAAATGTAGCCTAAAATCTAAGAATCTTTTTCAGTTCCTAAACTTTAATTTTATGATCGATATAGTGTCTGTGAAGCCATGGTTAGGTTACATGCTTGTATTCCTTAAAGCTTATCCCTGTGCTTCACTGGGGATGAAAGCCAATGCCACCAGCCAAAGACTTGGAAGATGACAGACAGATCCTGGCAAAGCTAGGGCATCCAATTAAAATTTCTAAGAAATAGGCAGGTGAGAGCAGGGAGAAAGAGAGAAGTGATGCCAGTTACAGAAACTTGATTTACCATGGGCTGGGAAATTCAAATTGCAAAGTGGGTTTTGTTAGAGATGAGGATGGGGAATAGGAAAGATGAGAAAAAAAAAATTAAAGGTACTCTAGGAAATCTACCTTGAAAACAAGCAGAAAATGCAAATAAATTGGAAACATTTTATTAAGCAAATGAGAGATGGCAATTTGCCCTTTTCTTATTTTCTCTCTAATGCTTCAGGTTATGGAAGTAAGAGAGTAGAAGCAAAATTACTGATCTCTTTGCCTGTGGATACTTCTTGGACTGACTCTGAGCTATTGTAAGGATATAAAAAATTCAGTTTGGTGAAGAGGTATAGTTTCTAAAATTTATTGTATTCATCAATTCATCATTCTTTTTAAAAATGTTAAGCATATGTGTATAAAACAATTTTCTTGGCAATGAGGACTTAAAATAACATTGTAATAATAACTCAGATTCTTAATCTACCTTGGGAGGTTTTTTTTTCAGTTAATTAATTAATTTCTTTACTTTTAGTTTACAACATTCAGTTCTACAAGCTTTTGAGTTCCAATTTTTTTCATGCTCCATCTCCTCCCTCCTAGCCCCCATGGCGGCATGCAATCCAACATAACTTCTACAGACATCTTCATATTAAACATTAGTCAAGTTGTAAAGGATTATAACCAATGGAATGAACAACAAGAAAGAAGGAACAAAACAAAAAAGAGAAAGAGCAAATAGTTTGCTTCAGTCTGCTTTCAGACTCTGTAATTCTTTCTCTGGATGTGTATAACTCCATTGTGAGTCTTCTGGAGTTGTCTTATAGACTTGCATTGCTGAGAGAAGCCCAGTCTATCAAAGTTAGTCATCACAAATATGATGTGTCTGTAATTGTGTACAATGTTCTCCTGGTTCTACTCTCTTCACTCAGCCTCAATTTGTATAAGTCTCTCCAGGTTATTATGAAGTCTGTCTGCTCGCTTCTTATAGCACAATAGTATTCCATTACATTCATATACCACAACTTGTTTAGCCATTCCCCAATTGATGGGTATACCCTTGATTTCCAATTCTTTGCTACCACAAAAAGAGCTGCTATAAATATTTTGTACGTATGGGTCCTTTTCCCACTGCTATGATCTCTTTGGGATACAGCCCTAGAAGTTCTACCTTGGGAGTATTGTGACCTCAGTGTTCCAATCTGTAAAATGAAAAGTTTAGAGAGCCTGGATGTTCTCTGAGGTTGTCTTTAGCTCTAATTCCTAGAATCCTCTGGTTGAATGGCTTAGACTACACAGGATTCTCTCTGTCCACGGGCAGACCATTCCTTTTTTAGTCTGGCTCCAATCTCATTGGGAACTTTTTTCCCACATAAGATGAACCAAAATCTTTTCCCCTGTAATTTACAGAATCCATTCAGTCACTCAGTAATTCAACAACTAATTGTTATGTGCCTACACTATGCTTTTGGTCCTCTGAGGCTGAATAAAATAAAACCTATTTGTTTTCTATATTACAACTCTTCAGACTCAACATATTAAGACAAACATATCTTTCCTAACTCAGAAAACTGGACAGTTAGAAGGAACTAAGGTTGGGTAAATTGCTGAAATCAGCGTGTTTTTGTAATGAAAAGTTTGAGGGACCAATATGGGTTCTAGGTGGAAATACCATCCCCTCTGGCTATTTCCTCTCTGCTTTGAAAGGTGACTATTAGATAATATCGAATTAATCCATGCTAATTTTCCACTGAGGAATGATTAAGAGTGGCCATCTGAAGACAGTATCCTTCCATTTGTAACCTAAATTCAAAAAGCGATTTGAGTGCTAAGAATTTATAGGTTACAGATATTTATAGATTATAAAAAGGAGTGATAGGTACCATTGCAGACTGGTTGGGTGAGAAATATTGGGGCAGGTATGACCTTATAATGGTCTTCAAATTCCATTGTGTAAATAACAGACTACTTTGCCATGAATAAGAATGCCTTGTTCATACTCCTTTTAATTTTGTAATCTTTCTGCTTCCGTTCTTTATTAATTTTTCTTGTCAAATGTGATGTCTTTTGATATCTCCCTTTTTTCACAATCTCTACAGTCATTACTGTTCTGCATTTACATAGCACTTTATAGCTGGTTATGATTAAATCTGTATCTATTTTGTTAGTCTCTCCTTTCAATTTTTTCCTTCAAACCATACATTTCCCCTTACTTTAGAGTAGGGGTTCATAAGTTATAGTCAGTAAACTTTATACTTATACACACATATACATCTCACACACATTTGTTTAAGTATGTAATTATATCATGGGTTATTATATTTTATGATTTTATATGCATACATACATAATTATGTATAGGAGTTTTTAGCTTTTTTGTGTCATGCACTCTTTTGACAACATAGTGAAGCCCATGGACGTCTTGTCAGAATAATGGTTTTAAATGCATAAATAGAATTACAAAGGAAATAAATTCTAATATAATTAAGGTTAATAATATGTAATGTATTAATAATATATATAATTTGTTATTTATAGGTATATATATATATATGTATATATATATATATATATTTAAAATTAGAACTGGGTTTCTTCTGTAATCCTATTTTATGCATGTAAAACCTTTATTCTGAGAAGGGGTCCATGGGCTTTACCACAATGCCAAAGGGATCCATAACACACACAAAAAAGGTTAATAACTTCTATCCTAGAAGCCCCCTATCTCAGTCCACCCAACCTGACTGATGTTAAATGTTTCTCTGATTTATTCCTGTTCAGATCTAACCCATTTGGAGAGTATTATTATTTGTCGTCCTTATTATCATTGTTATTTCCATCTGCCAGATCTGGATTCTGATTCCCAATATTGTCCCCAAGAAAACAATAAAACCTGAATCCTGAATTACCCCCCTTCCAATCTCCAGCTTTTTTTCCCATTTTGCTTTTATTTTTTCAACCATGCCACAAGCCTACGAAAATTTCCGGCTTTTAGTTTTGCTTATTCAGGGCTCTTGCCTTTTTTCTGTTTGGTGCTCTATAAAGGGCTATGAACACTCATAACACCCTATAAATAATTGAAAAAGTAATAATTTGCATATACAGTGGATTGTAATTGGTTGTGAAGTACTCACAAGTAATTTTGCATAAGGGATGCTCCAGTAAAATAAATTGTGTTGTCTGTGTTTACTTTGGACAGGTAAAGTACTATATGCCATGCTGAATTTTTATATCAAGTTTTAATTAGGTCATACTGCTTGAGTTACCAAAATAATATGAATTCCACAATAATGAGAATGGATTTATTTTAAAAGGGTAATCATTGATTCATTTCTGAATTGCAGGATATAAAAAAACTCTTCATTATAATATATTCAAGGTAAATATTTTGCACCCTAATCTAGTCTGACTGATTGATTCCCAGACCAAAGGAAAAAAAATGAGAGAAAGGAAAAAAGACACTGCCACCAGACTAAGGCTTAAAAATATCGAGGTAAATTCTCTCCTCGAAGTCCAGCTATCCTCTTAACAGGCAGACAGGAGACTAGCTCCTCTACATTTTTCATTCATTCTCTTTACCCTTCTGCCTTACTTCCAGCCAGCCTTATGACAAAGAGGAAAACAAATAAATCAGATTTTTCTCTGCCACTGAAATCCTATGGGTATAAGACTACCTATATATTAATTGATTGATGCAACAAACATGAACTGAACAAGTGCTATATGTGCATGTGTATATACATATGTACATATATCCACATACCTATGTTATCTATGTATATATAGATATGTATAAATATTCCACTGTTCACGTACATACATGTACAAAGGTGACTATTTATGTATATATGCATGCAATTTCTACTCAAAAAGATCTTAACTATTTCAAAGTTGGAGTGAGCCTAGGTTCATTCCTTTGTCATAGTATAGTCAATATAGAGTACCTGTCTTTTTGAAGAACCCAGGAGAAAATTCATAGTGGAGAGGTAGGAAAGATTAGTGGGAGTTCTAATACCTTATTTCTTTTTTTGTTCTGAGGAAAAATTCCAATGTTGGGAATGAACAAACCAAACATTTCCAGTAGAATGTTAACAACATTGCTGTGCACAAAAATGGAGTAGTTGCTTTGTTAATGGATGCTTAATTAAATGACCTGTAAGGCCCCAACCAACTCTAGATCCTTTATCCTTTCATCCTTACCTGTAGGCCTAGAATAACCAGCTCCCTTCAAAGCTCAGATCAAGAGTCCCCTTCTAAGGTACTTCTTAATACCTTCTGCTGTCTATCCTCTCCATTTCCCCCACCAAAATTACTTAGCATGTGTGAGTCATTACTAATTATCTCTATTAATTATTAAATTATCTGTATACATGTCATCCTCCACCCCATCCCAATTGAATGAAAACTCCTTGAAAGCAGGGTGTTTCTTTTTTATTTTTATATTCTCAGAGACAGCACAGTGCCTGGCACATAATAGTCACTTAGTCAACGCTCAATGAATTGAATTGAAAGCCCTGATTTCCCACATCCCAACAAAAACTTCACTTTCTTCAATGTGGGTGATTCTGATCAGATGCTATGAAAGATAAGACATTCAACTAAATCACACTAAGGTGTGATAGTCTATTAACTCTTCAGCAGGTATGTTTTTAAATGCAATATAAATTGTAAACACATGTTGTATTGATAATAATCGGTGAGTTTTAAGATACAGATGAAATGAAAATTGGGGGGCAAAATAAAGGAAGATATTTGGGAAAAGGAAGGCTGCTTCATAAACAGGTTGACATCAGCTCCCACAAATTGTTCTTCTTTTCCTTTATATATGAGCCTATAACTTCAAAAATAGTGTCACCCCCCTGACCTCCACCCCCTAATTCCTCAACATCACTAGCTCACATAGGAGGTTCCTGGGACACATTCAATTCTTTTAGGTCTCAAATTGTTTTGGTGTCGGGAGACTGTGGTGGTGCCTCAGGTGAGGATCCTATGCCAAAAGGAATATGGACTCAGAAGGTAGGGAGCAGAGCAGAGTCCAGCTGTGTTGTGTGTGTGTGTGTGTGTGTATGGGGGGGAAGGGGTGGTCATTCATAAGTTCAGTATTCTCAAGTCAGGAATTCCCAGTAAAAAAGCTAAATAACAGCATAAATCAATGATACATTAGGCATTGCAGGGCAGTGCACAATAACTTGCAAATCAATCAATCAACATTTATTAAGTGCCTACTGTGTGCTAAGCACTGTGCTAAGTTCTCAGGATACAAAAGAGACAAAAGACAGTCCCTGTCCTCAGAACTCACTCACAACCTAATGAGGAGTACAGACTATATTAATGCTACAAGTTCATAGGAAAGAGAGATCAATGTGAGTAGAAGTGGTCACAGAAGGTTCCTTCATGGAACCTTTGGAAAGACATGAAGCACAAGCCTTTGCTATGAAGGATGTAGCAACTGCACTCATCTTGAATACTGAAGTTAGAAAGACAAAGAGGAAGGGGAAAGGTAATTCTAGGTGGAGGGAATGACAAATGGCATAAGTGAAGGTTTAGGAGCAGGAATGCAGATATATTTGGGGCTCATGAGTCAATCAGTCCGACTGTAGGGAAAACTTTATGTATTAAGGACACTACTGGGAGACAGTTTTAGAAAGGCAGAAAAGGGTCAGATTCTGGGGATCTTTAAATGCCAATGTGAGAATTGTGGCATTTATTCTGCACGTACTGAAGACCCATCAACGCTCTTGAGCAAGGTAATGATTACAATTGTTTTAAAACAGACCTGGTCCCAAAGAAGAGTTATGTAAAGACATTCTCCCCAGTTTCCAGTTACCCACTCCTTTGCAGAGATAGGGGGTGTGGCTATAGAGCACGTCATGGTGGATTTTTTCAATATTGTCATCTGTTTATACTGATGTTCCCCTCCTTTTGTTTTCTTTAAAATAAATCTTAGTTATAAGGGATGACTCCCTGGGAGGGGGAGTGAGCAGGATACAGGGGGAAATCTGGTATTAAAACAAAAACAAAAATCAATAAAAAACTATCAAAAATGGGGTTGGGGAAAGGAAATAAACATTTACATAGAGCCTGCTATGTACTGTGCTAAGTACTTTACAAACATTATCTCATTTGATCATCACAACCACCCTGCAAGTAGGCGCTGTTATGAAATGAAAATAATGCTTTAAGAAAATTAATCTGGCAGTAATGTGCAGATGGATTGGCATGGAAAGTATTGTCATTGGCTGCGGGTAGGGGCTGGAAAATGAATTTTCCGTCCCACATGTGATTCATTCAATACTTAGCGACTTTTAAATGTCTGCTCCCTCCCACCATCCCCAAAGAAGCAAGAGAATCAAAGGATTACACTAACTAGACATCAAATTTATGTTGGAATAAGTTGCAGTAGTTGAAAAAAATTATATTACAGTATTATACATCCCTGTAGTACTTTACACTTTTCAAAGAGATTTCAAACATATTATTTTACTTATCTTCTCGACAAAGCTTTAAGGTATGCAGATATGAGCATGTTCACATCCTCATTTTCCAGGTAAACTAGTGTTCAGATTTTGTGGCTTCCTGCAAATGTTATAAAACTATTAGATCCCTGAGCTGGAATATGAACTCATTTCTTCTCATTCCAAATCTAGTCTTCTTATAAATAGTTAATAATGTTAATTAATATTTATAAAGATCTTTATAGTTTGCAAAATGCTTTACGAATATTTTCTCACTTGGTTCTCTCAATAGCCTTGTAGTTAGGACTTATTAATATGCCCATTTTACAGATGAGGAAACCAATCTTTGAGTGGTTAAGTGACTTGCCTAGGGCCATTCTAGGAAGAACAATTTCTGGGAGCTGATGTCAACCTAGTGTCTGAGTCGGTATTAGAATTTAGGTCTTCCTAATCCCAAATCCAACTCTATATTCATTATGACACCTAGCTGTCTACAATAATTAATCAATTGGAACCAGTTGATAGATGTTTCATTTGTTTATTTGCTTATTATATTTATGAAGAAATGAATTAGTAGTCAAAGCAAATATAAAAAAATGTAATTTTTATTAAAATTTTCAGCATGGCATTCCTTCTTGTAATTTTGTAGGCATATCCATTAACCTTTCAATACATTTAGCCACACATAATGAGTATATTAGCAAATATTTCTAAGTTAAAACAAATGCTCATTAATATTATTATGCCCATCTAAGAAATCGTTGGCCAAAACTTAATTAAATTAATTAAAAGATACTTTCAGATTTCACGTGTTATATTCATAATCCATAGTTTAGAAAACCCACAAATCCAGTATGTGGGATGAATTCTGACTTGGGGAGAAAAGGGCAAATATACTTAACTAGGGTGGATTCTCAAGGCTACATAGCCATAGTGACCAGGGCATTCAAATAAAATCCTTACTTCTGCCTGAATCAACCATATAATTGAAGAAATAAATAAACAAACAAAAACCCTTCTTGTTCCCTATTACATTTTGGTTAATTTGCTCAACTAACCAGTTATTTCACTTTATGTGGTCTAAACTTTAGTCTGACAAGTCTCTAAAATCCATTCCTCTATTGGTAGGCCTGAGGGAAGGGACTGAAACTCATTCCTTTAGTTTAATCTAGGGGAATGAAGAATAGGGGAGGGTAGGACTCACACACTTCTTTTCATTTTTTTAATACCAATCAAGGCCTGATGTGGCTTCCAAGTGCTTCAACCAGCTACTTCACTGGGAGAGCAAAACAAACCAGTGTTGGATTTGGTTTAAATCCTTGAACTAATGACCTGGACTTGAGCCTGAACTTGGAGCAAATGTGATTTCATTTCCTTAGATGGAGGAAAAAAGGCACTTAAGACGAAAAACAAGAAAGCCAAAAATTCTTGGTATGAAAGAGGGAGAAGCTTTTTTTCCATTCTCTGGCAGAAATACTGCAGGCCTAATTATCACAAGAAACACCTATCTGCATAAAGATTCAGTGACACAGTACAGGCAACTCTAGTAGGAAGGAACACACAATTTTTCTAGTTGTTTTAAGAAAAAATGTGTTAAATATCTGGAAACTGATAGGAGAGTAATGAACCTAAATCTTTAGGTGGACACTAGGGGCTAGGGACTTAACAGTATTGACATACTGTACAAAGGTCACTTTTGACTACTTTATATTACTACCAGTCCTAAGGGGTCTAAATCATTCCTGGAGGACAGCAGACAATGCCTGTTCCCTCTCCGCAGGTCTTCTGCATCTCTTGCTAACCTAGGCTGCCCTGCCCCCAAATAACTCTAATTGGCTGCCCTAAAAGTTCATCTCCATCAGTGGCAGATTGCCCCTTAGAGAAGGGCCAGATTTGATTTGACACAGCTGTTGAGATTCCACCTACTTATCCTGTCTACTATGCTGGGTCATTCCTAGAGGGTTTGAGGGCCCTGGAGCAAATCACAGTACATGAGACCCTGCTGCCACTGGCTAATATTTTATACAGGTGATGGCTGCTTAAAATGAACGTGGAGGGCAACCTTGATCAACAGAGCCTACAGCATAAACATTAGGTATAGCAGTCAATGGGGAAAAATGTTGCCTTGTATTGGGGGAGTGGGTGGGGAACACAAAAAAGACAAGCAGCAATTCAAGGCAGTTAAAAGGGTAGAGCACGGTGATTTTGTATTCTGATGTTAATTAAATACTATATAGTGGTAGAGACTAGACCTGTGATTTCCTTCGGTTAGGGAACTCCATAAAGGATGTTGGTGCTTGCCTGTAATCACAGCTACCAGGAAGGCTAACAATGAGGTGTCTGAACTAATTCTAGAATTATAATAAGCCCATCCCTGTACCCCTAAACCCTCCATCCCTGAGAGCAGGGGGTCACCAGGTTGCCTAAGGAAGGGCCAACTGTCCCAGGTTAGAAATGGACCAGATCAAAACTTCCACACTGAATCCCTAGGAGGTGGAAAATATGAGTAGCCCCTTTATTTCCAACCTGGGTGAGACAGGGAAAATTAGTCTTTAAAAAAGTGAGAGAAGGATATGGAACTCCCTGGTGAGGAATATTTCTCTACCAATGAAGACTGGTATCTACTTTGCAACTTTCAGACTTAAAGATTATGTAAAAGAATGAGAGGTTAAATGACTTGCCTGGAGTCACACAACCAATAAGTGTCTTGAAGTAGGACTTAAATATTTGAAAACAAAGTCATTCTGACTGAGACCTGTTCTCTATCCACTGTACCATGCTGCTCCTCAGTCATTTACTATATACTGCTGCTAATTTTATTTTAGAAGCCTGGAATTATCCGCTCCTTTCTTCTCAGAAAACAAGGTCCCAGAGAGATGAGTGGGATAGCAACTGACATGTCTGGGATCCTGGAGAAGAGATCATAGTGGGTTTGGGAGTATGCAATCTCTTCCATTTCTTGTAACTCAAATTCCGAGATTCTGGGTGATTGCCCTATTTGCCCTGCTCAAGGATAGTTTTGCAGCCACGTCAGATACAAAAAGGTTTGTCGTCCTTGTGAGCGAATTTGCTATTCCCCAAATCTCCCATATTGGTTCCCTAACAGTGTTGTGTTGGAGCTCTAATCACTCCTCAAGGTAAATCTAGTTTGTTCTTGTACGACATTTATATGGGAAACTTGTGTTCTTTGATTCCTGTTCTCCCAGCATATTTTTACTCATTTCTGAAGGTGTTATAAATGCCCTACCTTGTCAGTGTCAGCAAATTCAGTGTCATAGTCGCACAGAATGATGCATAAGCATCAGAAATCTTTATTTTTTAATCCTATAAGTACAAATCATATAGTCACTGTGGATTGCATGTGGGGAGTGTAATAAGTAAATAAATATCTATAGCACTGATAGTTTTCCAAAAATGTAGTATCTAAAGCAATGCATGGAATATTAGAGTTGCAAGGAACATCAGAGGCCATGCAGTTCCACCCCCTCATTTTATACATGAGGAAACAGGCCCAGGGGGGTTCAATAACTTTCATAAGGTTGCACAGTTGCTAAATAACCGAGCTGGAACTTGAACTCCTTGCCTTACTCCCATGACAATGCTGTTGTCCCTCAAATATACTTCTAAACTCTTGATTCCTTTTCCCAGAAGAGGCAGTTTTATTCAAGCACATTAATTAAACTTTAATATTAAATTCAGATTGGGAGACAGTATTCAGAGGCTCCCATCCATTCCGACCACGCCTTGCCAAGGGAATAAAACTGTGGGTTTGATTTGGTTTTGTTTGTTTGTTTGTTTTTTTATCTAAACTGGGCTTGAACTTCTATTCTAAGTAAAGAATGGATTTATGTTTTTGATGACATGTTGGCAGGGATTTTTTATATGGAGCTTATAGCCTTCTTCTCCATGGAGAGGGCTTAGTCTACCTTCCTTATTTTGTTGGGGTTATTAGACAAACAAATACTTCTATTGTGCCTCCTGTAACTAATTCTTTTTCATTTCCTTTTTTTTTCTTCCTTCCTCTCTGCAATTCCCCCCCCCCTTAAAAAAAAAAAGTCTGATTCAGTGCAGCCGCTTAATGTGAGCTGGGCTAACACATTAACTTCTCTATCCAGCTGGGCACAGATCTCTATCCTGCTGCCACTGGCAGCCTGGGATCCAAGTGTGCTGGCTGGATATAGTGTAGTTCCCATACCCAGCTGAGATATTGGCTTAAGGGAGATGTTTTCCCTCTCCAGGATAGCAATGGCAGCTGCCACAGGCCATAAGACATTGGCCCCGACTCTGTCACAAAGCACACTGTGCTTCATGGTGGTTCAATGCCTACAGTGGGTCCCATCCTGCTCTCACTCCAGGCATCACTTTCTTGCTCACTGGAAAACACTTGCAAGGCTAGGGGTGAAGTCAATACATACTTTATAGAACACGTTTATTACAGCCTTTAAAATTTGATACCAATCAATATCCTCCCCTTCCAAAAGCACTTATTTCCTTCCTTCGAAACTTCTTGCCACTTTGTTTCGATAAAAGTGAAATAATTACCCTGAAAATATTGAGCCATCTATACATGCTTCAGTCATAATCCATGGGAAAAAAAGATAGTTTTATTTTTCCTTCATTAACTACTTCTAGAACAATAAAACGACCATCACCAAAAATAAAGACTTTCTCACATTCAAATTGTTCTATGCTATGACACTTCTTTGAGCTTATTAAGAGTGACGACAATATTAAAACGTAGATGAAAACTTTTAAGAACGTTTTTTTCCTTTAAAAAACAAGGGGAATCGTTATTTGCTGAAGATAGGGTATCTTCCCTCCCCTTTCGCCTTTTGGGTATTTTTGTATACACATTCCAGCACCAGACAAAAGGCACACCGCAGCTTTAGAGCTCTAAGGACGGGGGCTGAGGAGGAGAGGAAAGAGAGGAGCATGATTGATGGAGTTCTGGTTGGCTTATAAAGGGCAGCCGGGAGTGCAGGGAAATAATCAGGGAAAAGGGCGTCCCGTGCTGGCTCTCTCAGAGGGGAGAAATGAATCCTGAACCTCTGCATTATTAAGTTGTCAGGCGGGCTGATGATGAAAATCTGAAGGTCAGGCATAACAAGAAGCACCTTATGGGGGGGTCATGACCTTTCTGGAAGTGCTACACTCATGTTTATCTGCACCTAACCCTTATCCACAATTCTTCATTTGATAAGAACATTGGGAAGAGGAAGGAGGGGGGAAGAGGGTGCCTCATCATATGTATAAGCAGTGAGTGAAATTAGGCTTCCTGGGAAACTGATTGTGGAGGCTCAATTCACAGTGAAAGATAATAAACCAAAAGGACACACGAGGGATGCAGGCAGAAATTGTTCGCTACAGTGGAACTCAATAAAGGGAACAAGAGCTTTCCTAAATGACAAATTTGGTACAGTGGTGCTAAAATCAGGATTCTCCCTGGGATTCCTGTAGCAATTCACTCTCAGCTCTACCACTTTTTATTTACTTTGGAAGTCCTAATAATGCAGGGGTTGGGGTTGCTTTTTTGGGGATGTTTATTTCTTTAACTGCTTGTTTTAAACCAAAGAAGGGAGGTGAAGGACAATCAGACAGAAAAGTCCTTTTGATTTGTGTTCCTGGTTTCCAGATTGGAAATATGTGCCCGTCTACTAATCAAACCAGCTGAGATTGTGTATATCATCAGCGTAGGCTTAGGAGCAAGTTTTTGTATTTGCCATTTGGAGAACCATTTTCCAGGTGTTCTTCATTTTTTATGTACCAAGGAAGTGTTCTGGATGCTTAGCAGGGATCTGTGAGACTGAATGTCTAATTAAAACTGTAAAAATATCAGTGGTAATAATATCATTAGAATAATTCTCGATGATTAATCTTCTAATGTCATTTTTTCAAGTTGAGCTTAATTTTTCAGTGGGGATATATAGAATGTGGCATATAAAAACATTTGCAAGTAAGAAATACTTTTGAAATTGTGCATATCAAAAGAAAAAGTTTGGTGGAATGATCAAAGAAAGTGGTTAAATACGCTGTTTCCTTTACTGCCAAAAACGAGTTCATTTCCTTTCTAAAAGGCATTTTCATTTGACTCTTCCAATACAACAGACAAATAGTGCAAGAGAAAAAGGAGGCCAGGGCAGGGGGCGTATGAGCCAGCTTAAAGTGGGTTTATAAATCCTGGGCATAGCCATTAAAATATTTAATGAAAAAGAGATTCTGCCCATTCACACTGTACTTTAGCTGGTGTGATGCAAGGAAGCTCCAATAAATATCTGGAAAGAAACTTCAACATTTCAGCTATTCTAGTTCCTTTATTTACTTGTCTTTGGGGGAATGAAAGGAGATTTAGCAGGAAGACTGTTTTCTGTAAATTTCTTCAGAATGTGTCATTTTGTAGTGGTGCATCATATTCATTTTGAATCGAAGGATCATAAATTTAGAGGTAGAAAGGATTTTAGAGACAATCTACCCCTAATTCCTTCATTCTTCACATACGGAAAATGAAGCCCAAGAGGTGACCAGTCCCAAGTCACTCAGGGAGTAAGTAGCAGAACCAGAGTTCAAACCCAGGGTCTCTGACTCCAAATTCACCTCTGTCCAGTGCACTGCCTTGCCTCAAGTAGCCTTTTGTTTGAAAATATTGTTTTCATGTCCTGCTCAAGTTTCTGAAGTTTACTATTTCCACCCACTTCATTTCCCTGATCCTGAACTGTCACAATGCTGAAAAAATCAAGACTTTCTATCTCTCCCTGTTTCCTCCTTCCAAAGCCTCATAA
This sequence comes from Pseudochirops cupreus, assembly GCA_028627135.1. Taxonomy (NCBI): domain Eukaryota; kingdom Metazoa; phylum Chordata; class Mammalia; order Diprotodontia; family Pseudocheiridae; genus Pseudochirops; species Pseudochirops cupreus. Next base: position 472,707,189 of record CM053582.1, read on the forward strand.
TAGCATTCTGCCCTTCATATCCACTAATTCTGTATAGAAGGCAAAATATGTTAGAATTAGAAACACACCTTGTCTGCTTTCTATGCACACACACAAACACACACGTGGGTGTATGTATATGTGTATATATGTATGTATATACACATACATATGTATGTATGTAGACATATATGTGTATATATATTTGAAGATGAATCTGACAGAAGTCTCTTACCTCACAAGTATTAACCTGGTGCTGAACTAAAGTTACAACAACATTATTTCATCCTAAAACATGAAAATTTTGTTTGTTTTAAAACTTCACTCTGCCTAGAAAAGTAGCTTAAACAGCTCAGTGAAGGAATCAGTTGGTCAGAAGCTCTATTAGAATCAACAAATCAGTGTGAGAAGCTGTATTAGAATCAACATTTTTCTTCACTTTACCATCAGAAGATGAATTAGAGTTTTCATTGGTGCTGGACTCAGGCTTGTCATGAGCTAGAAGTCAGAAAGAAACAGCAAGAGAGTGAGATTGTTGGTTTGAACCAGTAGCTAAAACGTCAGCCAAAACCCAAGAGCGACTCTCTAGGTGGAAAGACCAGTCTCTGATAGATTAACTAGCACATGACAGTCACTGAGCAAGAATAGCCTTAAGGCCAGTGGCTAGTAGCCCAAGGTAATGATGATAAAAGACCTTGATTCTTCACTGGGCTAAAATTAGAACTGTTTTTTTGGTTTTTTAAATAGACATTCTGCCTAGCCATCAGAAAATTACTAATTTGGTTTCTTGGACTCAATGCTATTTGAAAAGCCAAAGTTCATCTTGGAGTATTTCCACATATATTATAGAAGATTGTGAGCTTCCCAGCAAAATGAAGTTACATAATAGTACTTACACTAATATTAATGCTAATACACAACATTTATATAGCCCCTAACATGTGCCAGGCAATGTGCTAAGTGCTTTGCAAATATATCATTTGCTCCTCATAACAAACTTGTGGGGGGGTGCTATTATTCTGCTGTTATTATTCCCATTTTGTAGCTGAGAAAATTGAAGCAAACGGGTTAAGTGACTTGCCCAAGGTCACATAGCTAGTGAGCATCTAAGGTAGAATTTGAACCCAGGTCTTCCTGATTCCAGGCCCAGAGCTATAGCTGGAGTCTGTTTTCATTTTTCTTTTTGATTCCCACTCTGGCCGCTCCTACCTACCAGTCCCTTATCAATAATAGGTGCTTTATGAAGGCTTGTCAAATTAAATAACTGACACAGAAACTATTGCTTTTCTTCTCTCGTACCTTGGTGTTGAATTTTTTATCATACTGATAAATCATCTTTCTAACTTCCCCGCCAGAACCTCTGGAACATTTCAGAGAGCCAGCTACCTCTAGTGGTTTAGCAAGTGAGAAAGGAATTGAAGACATCAGTGGCAGCAACATTTTAAACCAGTCCTTACATGTGTAAAAGTGTTTCTTGATGCCCTGACCAAAAAACAAATTTTCCTGGAGTATATGACTAGAGCATCTCATTTGTTCTATATCACACTGAGAGGTCTGCCAGAAGCAACCAGTGGCATGGCAGATTGAGAACTGAGACTGAAATCGAAAAGATCTGAGATCAAATCCAGCCTCAGATACATCCTAACTGAATGAACCTGGGCAAGTCACTTAACCTCTGTCTACCTCAGTTTCCTCAAAAGTAAAATGGAGATTATACTGTCACTTACCTGGCAGAGTTGTTGTGAGGATCAAATGAGATAATGAGTAAGGCACTTAGGACAGCCTGGGTCATACAGCAGATGCTTAATAAATGTTTGTTTCCTAATCCTCCTTCCCCCACGCCCACACACATCCCTGAGGCAATTCTGTGGGTCCAGAATTTTCTTAGGTTTCAAGTTTCCTTTTGTCAGAACCTAAGCTCGGCTTTATCTGGTCCCTAAATGCTATAAACTGCTATCTTGAGGGTAAGAGGAGGAGATAAACTAGTCCTCAAAGGTCTTCAAAGAATATCTGCAGCTATTGTGGACTAGTCTTAAATTGAACTAGACCCATACTGGCTTTGCATACATATCCAGTACAAGCATGTGCTTTAGGTTCCCTACCTAAATGCTAGGGTGGCATGGCTCCCAGATCCTCTGCCTTTTTCTGCTTACACTGGCCAAGAATTTTCATGGAATGTCTATCTATTGACATTACCACATGAGGACAGTCTAATAAGATTAATAAGGATGGTTCCTCTATTGGCCAGCAGTACCAACAGCAGACAGTGGCAGGAGATATGCAGTTGTATGGGTGGCAAAGTCCTGATGAAATTGTCATCATGGATTTCTTCTTTACTGAATTTCTTAATCAAAAAGTGAACATTCAGCAACAAACTTCCATAGCAAATGGTCTATTTAGCAAGTTAGATTGAAGGTTCATTCATAAACAGAAAAACATATCTGGTACATTCAAGGTTTTAACTTCCTAGTAAAACAGGTCAATTCTTTTGCTATGTGGAATTTTAGGGCTTGGACGTGGGGCTGTGATTTCATTGACGAAGAGATGCATGAGGAAACTTCTTTTGCCAATGTGTAGTTCATCCCTACTATGTGATTTATATAGTCTTAGAAAGTTGCCTGGAGCAGACTAAATGACTGACTCAGTAAGATGTGTCAGAAGAGGGATCTGAACTCAGGTTTTCCTGGCTCATAGGTCAGCTCTCTGTAACGTGAGCAAAATCAGCTCTAGCATTTAAACTACCACTACTAATTTCCATGCTTTTTATAACTGGAAGAAATAGATTTTCAGAGCTTCTCACTCATGCGCTCACACGTGTGTATGTGTGTGTGTGAGCGCACACACATACTCACAGAATCACTACAATACCCTTTTTAGTTTTAACCATACAGTAGGCTCTGATATGTCTTTTACTGCAGTTGCTTTTATATAAAATCTTAATTTCACAGGGCAATCAATTAAAATCCATTTGCAATCTCAGTGGACTAGAACTTGGCATCTGGGTTGGTTGGACAGGTGCAAGTTCCTCTTCAAAATATGACAGAAGTCATGGCTGAAATATAGAGCGGCAAAAATATCAGAGAGTTTTGCCAAGCTTCAGCCAAACAAGGTTTATTGTTATTAGCAAGGGGCAAGGTGGGGGAAGGGTACAGAACATGAGGTTCTCGATGGCCTTTTCAAGAACCATTTCTGTCCTATGTTGTTGGTTTCGTTTTGTTTTTCCTTTTCAGGTAGAGAGGCAGCTGAGTGACTACACTGAAACTACAGAAGAAGTGAGACAGGAAAGGTAAGAACAAGGAGATCTCAAAGGGCTTCAATCAGCTTTAGCTAACAATCCAAGTGCTATGAACATCTATCCAGATCAAACCTATGAATCCTGGGAGTTTCACCCGTCACTAGTACGCTGTAATACTGTGTTACATACAGTTTATGTACCATTGAGCAGATGCTGGGGAATAAGGATAAAACAGTTGCTGGTTCATCTTAGATAATCACAGCAGATTAAGCAGTAGTTTCATTACAGTGTTTTTCCTATGCATTATTTTTACTATGCAACGTCCTTTGAAATAATGGGAATTGATTTCAAAGATCTTTTGCATATTACTGATACTCAGTAATGTTGCCGAGTAAAACCTTTTCCATCCTGCTGCTGTGAAAAGACTCTAATTGGGAAAGGAGAAGGTTCCCCCCATGGAAGGCTCTCTTCAGCAGATTTTAGGCTTGAAAGCAATTGAGCCATGGAAACTATATGTGGGCCTTTGTGGCTTAGCAGCTGTGGCTTTGTGTCCTGATTTAGCTGACCTAAAATTAAAAAGCTCCCAGATCACAAACCGTCAGCCACACTGCCCTTGCTTTCCTCTCCTTTGCCCTCACCCCCCACACACATTCCTCCTGCTGGAAGGAACAATCGGAATTTTACTGATGATAAATGGGAGTGTTCAGAGAATAAACTCAAAGAGACAGATTGTCAGTGTCTTCAATAATAAGACTTGGGCCTTAAAGAGCTTTGGATTTTTACCTGAATTTTTAAATTCCCTTTTAGATTATCCCTGTCCATATAACTAGTTTTCTGGGCTTGTATACCTCTAGGCTCCTCTTTGATAAACAGGCTCATAGGCTTAGAGCTAGAAAGGACCTCAGGGACCATCAAGTCTAATCCCTGCATTTCCAAGATGAGGAAATTGAGGTTAGGTGATTTGCTCAGGTTCACACCACTAGCAACCATCTAAGATAGGATTTGAAAATGGGCTTCCTGACTACAAATCTGACACTACGGATTTTAATCAGGACTTTACCATCTCCTCACCAGTTTCTACAATCCTCTTTTTCCTACTTGAGTGGCTACATTGGTGCAACATTTTAACGATTATTTTGATTAGGAAAGTTGGTAAACCTTTATGTTTTTCTGTTTCCTAGATGGAAGCAGTAGAACTCATAAGTCTCTAAGGCAAGAGCATGAAGGAACTTCTACAATTTAGGAAGCCTTCTTTGGACAGGTGCCCATGTATTTGAGAGAGAGTGAGAAGGCTGGTCTGGCTACAATAGAGTATGCCTAGGAATGAGTGGGATATAAGATAATTCACTCCAAATTTTGTAAAATGTGTTTCCTGCGAGAATGTGGTCTTATTTTTGCTTTCTATATGTTATGTTACTTGAAAGGGAAAAGGTCCAAAAGAATCTCCATGACCATATAGAGAAAGGAGTTTTCAGAAATATGTGGTATTTGTGATGAGTGACTTCTGAGTTTCAAGAAAATAACACACTTGAAATTGACCTGGATTCAGTAAATTAGAAGCTCTTTAAGTATATTCATATTTTCTTTAAAAGAAAGAAGAAAAAAAAATGTACCTAAATCTTTCCTTCCCCTTCGATATAACCCTTATCCTGATTGGTGACTATAGTGACATTCACTTTCATGTTCATCTTTATAACCACTGCAATAAGATCTGCTGCTAATTCAAATTTCCATATCCTGAGGTTCAGTGTGAATCACCTACCCAAGACTTCAAGGAATCATGGTTGGAGATGATGATTGAAATGAGGCAATATAACTGACCGATCTTAAATTATAAGACCTTAGAATGTAATGTGGCAAGTATTATTTCACTAGCTTTATAGATGTAAAAGCCAAAATGCAGAAATTTTAAATTAATTCAATTAATTTCACCTCCTGACAAGAGGAGAAAGATTCAAGAAGCAGAATTAGATGTACATTTTTGGAAACAGCCATTGTGGGAATTTGTTATGTTTGACTAGTGATATCAGTTAAAATGCTTTTGTTTCCCCCCCCCCCCCATGAGAGGAGGGTAAAAGGAGATAAAATAAAAGTTTGATAACTAAAAGAATTAATAAAATAATTTTAACATCCTCTTATTAGATAAGCTTAGGTCCATTCAAGTAAAGCCAGAACAATTCCTGAACTATTCTAAGTACCATTCTCTGTTGTTTGGACCAATCACCGTATAGGCAGATGGAACCTATTAAAAAATGAGCCAAAGATATTTGATGCTATAAAACTACATAGCATTACAGACAGGTCATTACTGAGTGATTAACCTAGGAGTGGGGAATCTGGGGCCTCAGGGGCCATATGTGGCCCTCTAGGTCCTCAAGGGAGGCCCTTTGACTGAATCTAAACTTTATAGAACAAATTCCCTTAAAAAGGAATCTGTTCTGTAAGACTTGAACTGGGTAAAGGTAGTACCCAAGGATCTAGATGGCCACATGTGGCCTCCAAGCCACAGGTTCCCCACCCTTGGGTTAAATCAAAACTTGTAGTCAGGGTATAGCTGTTATCAGTTACACTAGGGAAAAATAAAGAAAAGCTTTTCTAAATATCTGTTTCTGAAAAGTTTGATTTGCATTGGGTTTAAGTAAATGAAAATAGTGCATAGTTTATATTTAGGATCATAGATCTAGAAATGGAAGGGCCATTAGAGCCCATTTAGCCCAGCCTCCTCATTTTGCCAATGAGGAAACACAGTCCCAAAGAGGTTTAGTAATTTACCAATTTGTAAGTAGGACACCTAGAATTCAACCCCAGGTTTTCTCTTGCCAAACACAGTGGTCTTGCCATTGCATAATTAATTCCTGTAATTATTTAAGCACATAAAAAATCTGGTTATATTTAGCATAAGTTAATAAGACAGTGCCTAAGAGAGTTTCCTGAATACTTCTCATATCAATAGCATTTGTTGTTGCTTTAACTAGGCGAGAGGTTTTAGAAATACTGACATCTCTATGGAAAAGTTAGGGAAGGGTACAGAAAAAAAATGTGGCTCCTCGGTTTGTTGCAATGCATGGAGGGGAAAGGAGCTTCTGTGGTAGATACGGTAATGGAAAACCGCCCACTCTGGTTAATTCTATCTGCTCAATATTATTTAGAGCACAAAAGCCTTAGTCCAGGGGTGGGGAACCTGCAACTTCAAGGCCACAGGTCCCCCACCCCTGCCTTAGTTCTTTCCCATTGTTATTAGAAGCCAGATTCCCCTATCCCCACTTAAAGCAAAGCTAATCCTTGGTTAGTGACAAGCCTTCTTTCAGTGCCATGTGTTAGTAACAGCTATACTAATATTGAACTTCATTTATCACTCAAGTATAGCTATTTTCCATTTCTTTTTAGCCTCTCTTGCCCCTGTATCCCTTATTAAAGGGTAGCAGGAAGTTATTTATTATTTTAATTAGAATCAAAAATTCAGCTCAGACCCATTTGCTAAAATTAGACGTTTTGGATAAAGCAAAACTAAACTAAACTAAACTAAAATTGCTGGAAAGCCCAGGAAAGATTGTTAGCACCAGTCTCTACATAATAAAGCAATTGTGTAATTAGTAATACATTTGTCACTCTTTTATTGAAGGGGAGGGAAAAAAGTAATACATGTAGCTCTTTAGTGTAAATCCTGACAGTAGAGATTTTTTTCCCAGGGAATTATACCATTATACCATAAAAATGTCAAGGCATAAGTTTACTGTTCCTACTAATATTCTAAAATATTCTCTTAGGCTGACATCTCTGTCAATTAAAATTAAACAAAATTGCATTCTGCCATATACACTTCAAATAGGAAGCTTTCAAGTTTATGGCTGCTCTTTGAATTGATTTTTAAGATGGCATCTGTAAAACTTGGCTCATACAAGATGAGGTGGGATGTATTTAAGGATCAGTCAATTTAAAAAATGTTTTTAAAGATCATAAATTGACAACCGGAATAGACTGCACATGTCTTCGGAATTCTCAGCTATTAAAATAAATCTAGAGATTCTTTTGAATCCAAAGCTTGCACTGTCATAACTCAGCTCCCAACATATTTCTGCCTTGTTTTGGTTTTCCAATATTTTCACAAAGAATAACATAAACAAGGAAGTTGCTAGTGTTGGTTCCAGTTGCTCATTCTCGCAGAATTTGGAATCTTCAGTTTCATGGTGTTTCCCACAGAAAAAAAGAGTGAGAACGTGCTTTCTCACGGGACTGTCTTTCTCATGGAAAAGAGTGAAGGGCGCTGCCGGCAGCAAATGCTTTTGGCAGGGTGAGGCTGCCAATAAAGTCTTCAGGGAGATTACCCTCTGTGGTAGGAAGATGAGCAAAGTAAATCTCCTCCAATTCCACTAAAAGGAATTTAAGAAGACATCTTTCAGTTCCATTCCTCTGATTGCCAAACTTTAATGTATAGTGTTTTACTGGTACATTTAAGACATGTATTAGTTAATGATCCAGTTTTTCACAGTGCCTAAACTATTCCTGTTTCCTAAGAAAATCACCTTTGGAAATCTTAACTCTTTCAAGTTGCTTAAATGATCTGGATAGAGCCCTACTGGCCTAGGAGAGTTACTGCAGTTCCAAGTCTCTTCATGAATATTGCTCTGCCATAGCCTGGGCTTTCATATCACTGACTTATTGTGGGTGGGTGGGTTGGGTGGGGGTATTTTGAGCAGTTCATGGTTCTTGTAATCATTTCTGCAGCTAAATGGGAGGGATGATATTCTCCATTCTCACAAAGTGCTAGAAGTTTTTTCTCAGCTTTTGTTAAATCATCCCTGGCTTTATCCCTCCCTTCAATTTGGAAAGACAGTAAGGGCATTTTTTTTTGGAAATTTAAAGTTGAAATAATATTATAATTCTTCTGTTATTAGTAAATCTAAATTCATTCTTTCATTCAACAGACATTTTTGAGCACCTACTGTGTACAGAGAATTGTGTTATATATTGGAGAAAATCTGCAATTTAGTTATGGGGTTTATAAGTGAGAAAGTGAATAGAAGCAAGGAGATAACTGTAATTCACAGAATTATATGATGTATATTAGTGTTGCAAAAAAATGCTGTTTCAGGAGTGAAAAGCAAAAATCATTACTTTCTTGGGGGAAATCATGGAAGACTTTCTGGAAAAGGTGACTTTTGAGTTAAACTTGAGTGAACAAATAGAAATTAT
>CM053582.1:472716095-472760542 GCA_028627135.1 Pseudochirops cupreus
TTCCTCAAGCATTAAAAGAAATATGAGTATCTTGTACTGATTATTAGATTTATGAAGTGAATATCCTAGAGAGGCTTCCCAAATTCAACCTGTACAGAGCAGAACTTATTATTTGACTACACCCTTCTCTCCTCAACAAAACCAAACCACAACAAAAGGAAACAAAACCAAAATCCTACCCATCTTTTGAACTGTCTTATTTCTTCAGACAACACCACTGTATTTCCATTAATCCAGATCTCCAAATCAGTTGTCCTCAATTTCTCATTCTTACTCATCTCACATTTATTTATGACCATGGCAGAAACAGTGGAACAAGAATGAACCAAAATAATTTACTAAGAGCCCAGAGTTCTGAACTATGGTAGTAGAATGGGGATAACCAAAGATCATCAGGTACTTGTCCCTGGGTTAAAGGTAATAAGTAAGGGGTTATCCAGAAGGGCATCTAGAGCTCCAAGCTAGGCCAGGGAAGACAGTGCAGTCCCCAGCCCAGGTCATCAATTCAGGAAGGGAGCATGGATTCAGTGTTTAGCACTCTAAATTGAATTTACAGGACAGAGGCTCCAAGAAATGATCACAGATTCAGCCCCTGGTCCAGGTCAGGAGTTCAGAGAAGGAGCAGTGTACTTAGTCAATGCCCAAAGAAGATCTTGGACTCAGTTCTCCTCCCTAAAAGGAAAGCAGCTTCTCTCCCCACCAAAAAAAAAAATCATAAATTCAACTTAAAAGAGATTCCAGCCATTTTGAGGCCAAAGATGGCCAAGAAACAAAACAAGAAAAGGAACATAAAATCTATAAGGAAAGGCTCGAAGAAAAAACATAGCTTTTGTATAAGATCAATTTGATTCTTAGAAGAAATTATGCAAAAGCTCAAAACATGAATTAAATTTGTATTATAAATGAGATTAGAGTAGTAAAGGAAAAAATTGAGGGGAAATGAGGGTTATAAAGGGGAGACTTGGAAAGAGAGTTAATAGTTTGGCACAAAAGAGATGAAACCTCGCTGAGATAAGACTCCCTGAAAATTAGAATGAATCAAGTAGAAGTTAATGGCTCCATGAGAAAATAATAGTAAAAAGCCAAGATACTGAAAAACTCAAATAGAATGAGAAATGTATCATGCAAAAAAAAAAAACAAACTGATCTCAAAAATAGATTAATGATAGGTGATTTAGGAATAATCACTGCCTGAAAGTACAATTAAAAAAAAAAAAACAATCTGGGTGCCATATTTCAAGAAATCATAAATGAAAACTGTATAGGGAAAAATGAAAAGAATAAAAAGAATACACTGTTTACCTCCTGAAAGAAACTCCCCAAACAAAAACTCCTAGGAATATCATAGCTAAAATCCAGGGCTTTCCAGTCAAGAAAAAGACATATTCTAAATTTCACCCCCCCAAAAAGTGTAAGTTCTGAAGAACTACAGTTAGGAACACTCAAGATTTATCAAGTATTCCTCTACAGGAGGGGAGAGCATGGAATACAATATTACAAAAGACAAAATCTATTGACTTAGAACCAAAGATACTTACCCAGTAAAACTGAGTATAGTTCTTAAGGAGGAAAAAATAAAAACTTTTAATGAAGTAGAGGACTTTTGAATATTCCTAATGAAAAGACTTGAGCTTGGAAGAAACTTTGAAATGTAAACATGAGAGTAAAAAGAAAATTAAAGATATAAATTTACATAAGCAATCAGGCAATAGGCAAATACTAAAAGGATAAAGTGTTTGCATTCTAATGGTGAGGGAGAAGGTTGGTTGGTTGTTGTCCTTTGTTCTCAAAGAGGGTCAAAATAACATCACTATGCTAGAATCAAGTTTCAATATGTTTGACTGTGGTTAATCAGACCAATACGAGCTTGGAATGTTGCCCAAGAACCTTATAATCAACAGAATTGTACAAGGAGTGAAATAAAATGTAATGCTTGGAATGTTTTTTGTTATATTTTGGTAATGTAAAGGAGAAAAGAAAGGAAGAGGCAAAAAGAAAAGAATATACTCTTGAAGAAAAGGGAAGGATTGAGAGGATTTTTTAGTTCACATTCAAGAAAAGGATGAAATGATTGGGGAGAGCTAAAGTGAATGTAATCAAAACAATTTATACTTTAACAATATTATAAAAAAATAATAATTTTGAAAGTCTTAACAATGATGACTTAAAAGGTTGACTATCTTCTGACAGATGTGAAAGATTAGATATTAGATATGTAGAATGAGACACATTTTTATACAAGGCCAGTATGGGAATGTTTTTTACTTAACTATGTATATTTGTTGTAGAGGTTTTGTTTTTATTTTTCTGAGTGGTGGTGCAGGAGGTGGGAGGAAGAAAAAGCAGATGCTTGTTAATTGAAGAGCAATTTAATTAAAATAGTTTATATTAAGTTAAAAAATAAGTACACCACATTTTCCTTTCAAATGATTCCCCTCAACCCACCACTTTTAGGAGGTAATACTGATCTTATCTGTATTGTATTCTGTGATGCTTCAACATTTCAGATGACACAAAGAGCAATGAAAAGATACAGGCATATTTAATAACTACTACTGCAACTATTAACAATAATAATAATTCACATTTACATAGGATCTATTAATGTGTCAGATTATATGTTAAATGTATTATAAATATTATCTCATTTTATCCTCACTAGAACTCTTGGAAATAGGTGCTGTTATTATCTTCTTTTTGTAGGTAAGAATACTGAGACAAATGCACACTAAGTGACACGCCCAGGATCACACAGCTAGAAAGTATCTAAAACTGAATTTGAACTCAGATCTTGCTTTCTTCCTTCCATACCCAGTACTTTTCCCATTGCATAACTTCACATAGACTGTAAAATATTGCCAACTATGATCTATGCCCAAAGAAGTAAAATAAGAGTAATCATCACAGACATGCAAAATGAGAAGATGAGCTGGAACAATCAATCATCCAGAGTAAGGGAAGGATGACAGATGGAAAGCCCCATTGCATCCCAATCCACAAAAATGAAAAGAGCTGGGAGAAAGTCTTCAGTGTGTTGAATAAATCCTCTAAGAATCATCTACAGAACTATCTGGACAGGAGATATACAGGAAGGCTTTTGAAATCTTTACAAAGAACAGCATAGTAGGTTTGTAAGTTGCAGCCTGATTCAAGGAATATCACAGATCCACTGAACTAAGTCCTGAGATATTTATATACAAATATACAGAGAGTAAAATGAACACTGATTTCATTATCATAGCAAATTAATGTATGAAATATGCCATCAAACCAGATTAGAATTGGAAGGGGCCTTAGAAACTGACTCAAGTCAAGCCCTAACACTATACATTTGCAGAAACAGAGGTCCAGAGACATAAAGAGACTTACCCAATGTAACATAGTGAGTTAGAAGCAGAGAAGAGGGATTAGAATTCAAGTATCCTGATTAGCAGGCTATTGTACTCTCCTCTGTATCATGAGTAACTTGGCAAAGCTCTTCTAACATCACTCATTTATTCATTCCTTCCCTTACTTATTTTTTCAAAAATGCATTTAGCCTCTACCAAGTACAGGGCACTCTGCTGCTGTATACGCTGATATGATGAATATAAAAAAAAAATAAAATATGCCCCCTTTCTTCAGAGAAATTAGAATATAGTAGGGGACAAAAGGCATATAGACTAATAACTGTTCTTAGGACAGAAAGTGAAAGTGTAAAAGGAGAGATAGAAACAAATTCCACCACTGTGCAGAAATAACAAAATAAATTAATAATGAATTATGTGTCATTTTCTTGGGTTTCTGAAATATAATCTTCTACTAATAGTGGTTATCATTTTATTTTAAAAACCTCTATTAAAGATAAACAGAAGACAAAATGTTTGAGACATCTAGTGTAATGCTTTTGAAATTTAAAGAAAGTTTAAGTGACATAGTCTAAGCTGCCTTAATTTTCATTGATTCTTAGTTAACTGTGGTTTTTGCGTCCTCGTATCCAAGCTCTAAAAACATCATTTCACTAGCAAATCCCATTACCTAAGCAGGTGAAGGGCAAAGAGGCCGGCTTCACCTCTCATTTCCTAGCCTTGGTTCACGGGAAGCTTAATGGTATTTTTACTGGAGGAGGTGACTTGTATTTATTAAAATCTAGTGCAGTCATTAAATTAGCAACTTCGGCTTCTTTTGTGTTTTTCTTTTGAGGTCACAGTATTATTTTAACCAAGGTTAGTTTCCTCTTAGTGTTATTTTGTTGGTATGGATCGTAATTTAGACTTTATAAGTCTGTTTGAAGCAGGATTATTTACATCTGTGTGTATATGAGTAATTTATATCTAAAGTTATTTGGGCTAACCTTCCTACTTGGTAGAATTTGTTTCCTTTGTAAATTGGCTACTTTTCACTTCAGTTAATTGCACATTTGAAATAATAAACAAAACAAATAAACAAAACAAAACAAAACAAAAAATCACCAAAGAAAAAACGAAAAACAGCCTTCTAATATGCCAACATCTTAGCTGTCCTAAAATGCAAAATGAACAACTATAAAGCACTTATTAAGATGTTAGGTTGGTCTCAATCTAATGTTCAGGCATATTTTAAATTGCATACTCAAGCATCATTTTTTTTTCTGATACAACAATGCAAGTTTCTCTTTCCTTCCCCCCTCCTAAACCCTTCCCCTTGTATTTGTTCTCACATAAGTCTGTCGAGATCCTGTAATGTGTAATAGGTTTCAGAGTCATTAGTGCAAATTAAGGATTTTGTCTGTGTTTCATTTTAATTCCAGGAATCTGAAGTCTGACTTCATTGTACCAGAGCATGGGAAAATTTCCTCTCGTAAGGTAATATTTCAGCCCCACATTAAGCTGTGCTTCTGACCACATAAGACCATTAAGGATCCCTTGATACTCTTCAGAAGAGTAGAAGCAGTTGCCCCAGCTAGTACTCATTTGGGTCATCGCATCCTAACTATCCAACTGCCTCTTGCTATCTTGTATAGATATGATGCTTTGTTTTATTTCCTGTGTGGAGTGGTGTGCGGTGCTGGTATGCAGCTGTTAAAAATCTTTTAGGTGTTTCCCGTCTCTAATTTATGTGATTATACAACATAAGTATATCTCAGGGAGTGCTCTTACATTAGCCTTTGGGGATGCCCAGCATGATGTAATGTGTCCCTCTTCTTCCCCTTCTCTCCCTCTCAGAATCATCTCAATTTTCAATCTTTCTAATCATTGGCATCTGTACAGAATTTTAAAGTATGGATTAAATGGACCAGGGCTGGTGTGCAGTGCTGTGGGTTGTGTCTTTTTAGGCTCTCTTTCTTGAAGAGGCAACATTCTACAGTGGAGAGAGGACTGAATTTTGATGCAGCAGAAGTAGGCATAAATCTGTCTCTGCTACTGAAGACCTATGTGACCCTGGGCTATTTGCTTAATCTCAGTTTCTTCATCTCTAAAATGAAGGAATTTAACTAAATGACTCTTGGGGTTACTTCCAGCTCAAAATCGATTCTCTTATTTGGTTCTCTAACCCAAAGGTACTCCACTACCAACCCAATTTCTAAAGTTGCTGTATAAATACTAAAGAAAGTTGAAGTCAATCAACCAACAAGGATTTCGTAAGTACTTGCTATGTGCCAGGAAGCTTTTCAAATGTTTGAGATAACCAGATTTTATTTTTAAAGGAAAAGAATGGCCATGTGTACACACATATATATACATAAATAAATGTGGATAGATGAATATACATCTATATATATAGTGGCTGTTTGACCCTGGGCAGGTCACTTAATCTCTCAGACATAAAGGCAACTCCTTAAGAATATGTCCTGTGAATGTACACAACTCTATTAGTAGAGAGAACTTCCTTACGCAAAAGTTCCTTACACTAATAAATCTCAGATCCAGTCACTATGTCTACGTGCCAAGCATTGTACCAGGTGCTGGGGATGGTACAATGGACACAAAGGATAATTCAGTGTCAACTCTCAATGAACTCATGTTCTAATGGGACAAACAGCAAGCGCTTGTATATATGTGTGCATGTGTATATGCATTGTATTATAGAGAAAACAATATAATATACACACATATGTATATATATGCGTTATACTTATATAATGTATGTGTGTATATATACATTGTGTATATGTTGTGTATGTGCATCATGGGTGTACCTATGTATGTGTATACATGTGCATATACACATGTGTGTATTTACATATGTCTATGTTTAAATATATAAGCTATAATTGTGTAATAGCTTAAAACTATATGAAGTTTTGAGACATGCTGCATATAAAAATACACAGAAATAGAATAAATAGAAGGCTGTTTGGGAAGGAAGACACTAGATTTTGGGAAGATCGGTACAGGCTTCCTATAGAAGATGGCACTTGAAGCTTTCATTCTGAAGGAAGAGAGGGATTCTGGGACCTAGAGATAAAAAATGCAGAGATAAAAAGATGCAGGTGAGGAGGGAGTATATTCCAGGCATGGGAGAAGCGTCAGTGCAAAAGCATGGAGACAGGATATAGTGTGGTTATTATAAGAAGCAGAAAAAAAAATACCAGTTTTGCTAGATCATAGAGTTTTGGGGAAGGAATAATACTTCAAGATGCACAAAGTACTTTTTTTATATACATTGTTTTATTTTATTCCTAGCAACAATTCTGTGAGTTAGGTATTGCAACCATTATCATCCCCATTTTACAAATGAAAAAAAAAACTGAGTCAGAGATCAAATGACTTATCCACAGTCACATAACTATTAGACTTTAGAGTAAGATTTTAACCTAAGTCTTGCTCCTTCCATCATTACCTCATGTTATTACATCTTTCTTAGTTGTTCTGTTCCTTTAAAAATAAACATTATTATCTCAGGCATTTGAAAAACATTAATCTGAAAACTCAACAAAAATCTCAGCAAAAGTAACCAGTCAGGTGAATTTGCAACTCAGTCTTTGAAGGAAGGAAAAAAAACAAACAAATAAACAAACAAGCATTTATTCCATACCTACTGCACTCCAGGCACTATGCTAAATTCCTTACAAATATTATCTCAACTCTCATAACAACTTTATATCCCCTGGTACATTATTAGCCTCAACTTACAGTTGAGGAAACTGAGGCAAATAGGAATTAAATGATTTCCCTAAGGAAATACAACTGGTAAGTGTCTAAAGTCACTTCTGAACCCTGGTCTTCATGTTTCCAGACCCAGTCTCTATCTGCTATACCATCTCGTTGCTTCTGATTTTGAAGCAAATTATTAATTTTCATAAGGTCTGGAGAAAAACACTGGTGCATTTTAGGCCCTTCTCACTGTTGGGAGGAAAGAACAAAGTTAAATGTCTAATGCTAAAGAATTGGAACAAATCAAAATAGGAATATCTTTTAAGAAGCAACATAAGTGCTAAATGAAAACACTTACATGAAATATATTCAGTTTTGCCTGGACTAGAAGAATCCTTTGTTTCCTTAAAGAAAATGTAAAAAGAGTTCCTTGAATCCATGACATTCATTTTTCTGTGAACTTAAAACAATTTCTATGTTTCAAATGCCCTTTTCCTTCATTAGGATCAAAACCCAGGGGGAAAGCCTGAGAACCAAATAAAGAATTTTGCATTTCTATCTGGAGAGTATTTCTATTTTTCAATACATAGACAAGTGTCCTATTAAAATTGAACATATGTATATATGAATATATATATATATATATTTAGTATGCATACATATGCCTATGTATGTGTATGCGTGTTTATACACACATATATATATTTCCTGGTTTATGTTTGTAATAATGACCTCTGAATCAGGGATTTCCTGACCAGCTGGGTGAAATAAGCCTTTAAGATAGGTTTAGGCCTGCAACTTTTCCAGCAGTATTTAATTTCCAGGAAATACCCTAATTTTTCAACGTTATTGTTTAAACAAAAACTGAACTAGTCATCCACCTCCTAAGATATGACCTATAAGACTTATATATGAACTGGAATATTTTATTTTACAGAATAAAATATAGAATTTTATCATTAAAATTTCTTCATATTCAAGTCACTTCCCCATTTGGTAAGATATGGGTCTTTCCAAAGCAAACTTAAAAAAAAATCAATCCCATAAATGCATTTGCAAAAGCACTAAGATTAATATTGATATAATGTCTCTATATTTCTCCTAGGCACCTGTTGAATTGTTGTACTTACCCATTAGCACTCCATTTAACATCAGAAGCCAGTTAATAAATTTTTCCTTCCTGAGCAGGAAATTGACTAAAAGACACAAGATTAGCTTTTAAATTTTAAAGAATTAAGATCTCTAGTAGTGTTTTTTCTTTATTAAGTTACCTGGAAAGAAAGTGCTGAATCCTTTCCTTTGTATGACTAGAACCTGTTAGATCCAAAGATTTTAGTCTCAGCTTTTAAGGGAAACAATATCTGTCCTTTTTGAGACCTTGCCCTACAGCAGTTCTCAGGAAAGAGCCGGGCCTCAACTCTGGTCTAGGCCTCAGGTCTTGAAAGGTCAAAAGGTTCAGGCTTTTGTACTGTTATTGCTTGAATTTCTTTACTTTCTTTGTCTGCTAACTGATAGTAATGGCTTTTTACCCAGCTTCTTCTAAAGAGCACTTCCAAAAGGGAAGTAGGCCAAATAAAGAGATTGCTACTGCCTTTGTATCTGATGTGGCTGTTCTGATTTTGAGATTCAAAAAAATAAATTGTCCAGATATTACAATCTCAGTCTTCAGATATCCTTGTAATGAAATCCTCATATAAAAAGAACTATATAAATGTGTACATATATGTATGTATATAATATGCATGTAAAGACAGACTCACATGCAATCTTTATAAATTGAAGATATTTTAGGATGTTTGATATAATAATAACAAAAGTCATATAAAAGTTTGCTAATTTTATTTGTGATCAAGTAATAAGCAGATTATTCAAAGGTATAAACTGGGTACTTACTATAGTTTTAAGTTTGTTAGTGAGTTATTAAGTCTTTTACATTTAATCACAAGGGGAAACTATTCCATAAATCTATTCAATGACCTTCTTTAAATATATTCAAAAGGATATCTGAACTACTTAGAGAATGTATCTTTTTATGAAAACCCAAAAGGCTTGACAATTTTTTTTTAAAGCCATCAGGGAGCCCTTTCTTCTTCTTTCTCAGCAGCATTTAATGGTAGAAGAAAGTCTCAGAAAGAATAGTAGCATACATTGTAGGACATGGGGACGTATATCATCCATCCAAGAATGTTCCATTATCTGATACACTCATAAATTGTAAAACAACTCAGCAGAAAAAGGGGCAGGTGTTGACTTTGAGTCCTCTTTAAGGCAACCACTGCCCATCTGTTGAGTATTTGTACCTTTTGCTAGTGGAAATAATGAGTATATGTCAAATAGACAGGCTAAGGAAAAGAGGAAAATGCTACTGACTCATTGTTATTTCATTTGTCAGCAGAGAAGTTAAAATAAAAGGAAAAAAAGAAATGTTATTATTGAGTCAACTTTGATAGTGCAATACTTTATAAAAAAAGAATACACATGGACTGACACATACAGTGAGAATGAAAAAAAGTATTGACTGAGAAAATTTATATCAAATGTCTCTGTTAAGGGTTGATCTCCACAGGGAAAGGGAAATTGCACAAATAAATAAACTCAAGAGCCATTTCCCCCCAAATGGATGTGGAAAAAAAATAATATGTTATAAAAAAAAAGCAAAAGAGCCAACTATGTATTCATAAAAACACTAATAATAAGAAGAATGCAAATAAGAAGAACTTGAAAAGTTCACTTCATACTCAAGAATTGTCAAAGACAACAAAAGATGAGAACAGTCAGCGTTGGAGGGGTTGTGAAAAGTAATACATTATTGGCAGAGCTGTGAATTGGTCCAGTCATTCTAGAAAGTACTTTAGAATTATGTGAACAATGGGGACTGAAACATTCATACTTTATGACCCAAAGATCCCACTTTTAATCCTATAACCCTAGTAGGTTAAAGAGAGAAAGATTCAATATACACCATTATATTTGCAGAAGCACTTTCATGACAGCAAAGAGTGGGAAACAAAGCAGACTCCCATCTATTGCGGGGAATGACTAAACAAATGGAAGAACACAAATATGAAAGCCATGTTATTGTATAGTAAGAAAAAAATGAGCAGGAAGAATTCAGAGAATCATGGAGCAACTTATATGAACTGATTCAAAGCGGAGTTAGCAGAACAAAGCAGACAATGGCTAACAATGAAAACCGAAAAAGCAATAGCTGCAAAAAAAGAAACTGAATTCCATGTGATCATAATGACCAAACCTACCTCCAAGGAAAAGATGAAAAAAGGAAGGCACTTGCCTTTTTTCTTGGCAGAGGCAGAAGAAAACTCATATGAAACCTTGCATGTACTATCAGACCCAGTTGCTATTTTGGTTAATTTTAATGAACTGTTTTATTTTTTTTTTCTTTTGTGATATAAAAAGTAGTTGCTGGGTAAGGGGGAAAAGGCTCATTAAAAAAAAAATAAGGCCATATGCAAATGAAATATATCAATACAAATTAAAGCTTAAAAAAGAATAAGCTATTTTTTTTTCCTTTCCAGGTTTGCTGGGAGAAAATCTCCGTCAGCTTCTTTTGCTGTTGGAAAGTCAAAATTCTTCACCTGGCAAACCGTCTGTCTGATCAGTTGACACCCTGGTCTTCAATCTGTGAATAAGAAATTTTAGTTTCGTTTTATTAATTAAAGCAATTTATTTTCAAATACAAGAAAATAACGCATTACTGTAGCCTCTTCTTTAAAATACTTCATATTATTAGGTTGAATAAATGACCCATTATGTAAATATCCTTCATATCTCCTTTCTTCAATTTTCTTTTACAAATTAATTTTAAGTGACGGAAACTTATTCAAAACAATACAGATCTGATATGAGAAGTAATGCTAGTTCCTAAGGTAATTTGGGTGATGTTCGGTTTATTACTAACTCACTAGTAATCAAAATTACTGTAGCATTTGATCTAGAGATTGTTTTAAAAGGCATTGATTGATATTCGTGTTGCTTGAGGTGGGGGTAAGGAGTAAAGTCGGTGGGGGATGATGAGGGTGTGGTGGTGAGAAAAAACTTGCTTCACTAGAGTAAGAGAACACTGGTTGTCACGGAAAGATTCTCCAAAGTTGCTCACTTCTCAAGTTACCACAAGTAACTTACACTTACTGTAAACCCTGAAAGTCAGGCAACAACTGACTGCTTGCTTCTCCACAGCAAAGGTTTTGTCTTCATCAATACGCCCCTTGAAATTGATAGGCTGTCCACAAGTACAGCTACTAGCTTGTCATACTGCATCACAACATTTAAGGTGCAGAGTGGAGGCAGGTGAGTGAGTGGCATGAAGTATGTCTTGGAACCATTTCCTTTTTCGTATGATTCTGTTTTTTGATGGGGGAATCCCCACATCCTGCTCTCCCGGGTTCCTCACCATTCTAGAGTACCTATGTGAATATGATTCAAGGTGGTCAAATGAGTCAATCAACCACCATATTCTCAGCATGAATTCTGAACTGCCAGTATTCAAAGTTCTGTAAGACATAAATAATAACCGCATACAAGGATCTTTTGATCTAGTTGAGAAGACAAGACAAATACCAAATAAAATCAATCTGAGGCTTCTCATTTAAGGAACTTTAGGCTTTCACTCATTGATGGAGTGGGACTGGGGAGATCCATTTTGATCAGTATGCAAGCATATTTCTGAGAAGGTACATAGGTTTTCACCACTGTCTTACATTTACGACATTATCTCTACTTCTTATCCTCCCCTGATACTGCTTTTTTCAGAACCACTAGACCTGCAGAGACTATGCCCAGTATAATTTAATCCATTTAGCTTTGGAAGCACTGCCCTGGATCATACTATCCTAACCGGGAATTCACTCAATGCCGATGCAAGTGACTTTCTATTTCTGGCCATGCCTCACGTCCCCAGCTGTCTTCTTGCGCCATCTACCATGCTGTCACACATGTAGTACCACTCCGCCTTCCATCTCTTGCTCTAGGAACAGTAATTAAGTTAAATTAAATGTTATCATTGCTTCTAGAATATGTGGCGGCTGACTGCCATATTGTTTCACTCATCATCTCTGTGACTTCTCAAAGCAAGACATCCTTCCTCAGCTATAGCAGCTGAGGAAGTAGAGGGTTGATCTTGCTTTTGTATTTCTATCCCCAGCACTTAGCAAATAGTAGGAGGTGCTTAAATAAATATTTCTAATTCCATTTGTGCTTCTATGACAAAGAAATTCCCACATTTTAAAGAAGCTCTGGTTGGTATGAGTAGAACCAAGAAGCTGAAATTTTCCCAAAAGTTATGAAAAATGACTATAAGACGTCAATTCCATCTTAGGGGAATTTTAAACAAAATTTAAACAAAAAATTTTAAACAAATGTGCTCTACAGAAGTAACATAGCCAGGTCAGCCTAGGCTTAAGCAAACCTAAAAGGAACACTATTTCCTCAAAGGTTCCTGAAAGGAACAGGCTCTCCCCATTGGAAGTGTGTTTTTATCTAGGGTCCCAGAGTTAAGGCCTAAGCTACTCCTAGTTACCTTTGTGCTTTCCATGTTTCTGTCTTCTCTTCCCAGAACATGTTGTTACATCACATACATATCCTGCAGTAATCTGAAGTATCTCATTTCAAACTTCCCTTGTCCTGACACTTTCCGGAAGCAATCAGCATATGTCATACTCTGCATTGTTGGGAGATACATTTACCTAAGGTATTCTTTCAGTATTAGCTTCTAGAGCCAGTTCCTTTTTCACTAAACAAAAAAGAAAAGAGTTGGAAAGTAAGTCCTTTAACTGGCATGGGAGAAGGCAGATCTGGTTCTATGTTTTGTTTTGGGGGGCCCAGCATTTGTCCCAGCCAGAGGCTAAGGTAAAGCAAGAGATGCTGCCATGTTGTTGAAATCATAGAACTTTATAACCAGGGTGTGGAAAGCAGTATTGTATAAACACCCTAATGTATGACACATGACTAAGTGATAAATCTTGACACATTTACCAAACAAAGTGAAAATCTTCATTTGTCTTAGGGAACGGGAAGTGCTCCCATGTGTTCGGACATCTGTACTCTCAACATGTGGCGATTACTCTGTGGGGAAATAGGAGCCTGTGACTGCTGTAGTAAATTAAGTCTCTATCGATTAGTACCTTTCTCCATGTCAGTCCTATCTCTCTTTACCACCTATTACCAACAAAAGGATTCATGGGATTGTGCTTCTTGAAGAGACAGCTTTTTTGCTCAATGATTTCATCACAATCCCAAGTAACTTGGCCCCAGCAAGAGCTCTGAACTCTTAGACTGGCTCTGTCTTAAGGATACCCCCAGGATTTTTTGACACACCGTTACTGTATGTTTACTTAAGCACTAAAATTAAATACACATAATGAAGCCATCTGTAGCAAACAGAATTAATAAGTAGAATACCATATTGCTGTGAAGATGTGTATTCAACAAACATATAATGTGCACACACACATACACACACACATCCCATTCTCTTTGGAACTTGGCATTTCTCAGGCTTTGCTGTGTACATTTGAATATGTCCCAAGTGATTTTGGTCTCAGGGGATTACTTCCTGAGGCTGGAAACCTCACCAACAAACTTGTCCCATAAAATGCTTTTGACTCCACGCAAGAGAAATTCTGTTATGAAAGTATAATGTAAGCTACACATGTTTACTAATTTGGGAAGCTGGTCAAATGGATACTATGAAATACAAACTATTATTTTCCATAAAAGCAACTCTTTTTAGGTGTTCAGTCTTTCTCTTTTCATACCTACCTCTACTTCCCTGTCATGGATATACTTTAACCAGAATTGATTTTCCTTTGATTTTCAGGACAAATATGGGCCACACCAAGATAATGTTGAGCTGCCCAAGTCTTCTATCAGAGTTTTCTGGCAAAGCAAAGAAATAAGGTAAAAAGCAATCATCCTTGAAATGTACCTGGATGCTATACAAACATAGGATGATCTGATTATTTATGCCATTTCAGCCAGTCCTATGTTTGTCTTTATTTCACAAGCAAATTTCATATCAAGATGGAGATCATAAAAAGCTTGACTGAGGCAAGGAAACAGAATTTAGCCTTTGGACAATTTTGTGGGGGTTAAACTGGAGTTCAGATTCATTTCTTTCACGTGGCCCTTTGATAAAACAGGGCACAGACTGATGAGTGTGAAGCAATGCTAGTAGTCTTTTGAAAATGAATATGGCACTCCAGATGGTGCTACTCCCTATGGATGTGCATGGATAAACAAGCCCTACTATAACCAATGTCTTCTTCCATACTGCTTGCATGGGAGCACTGCCAGTATACTGCCTATTGGCTCTACCTGGAGAGCCTTGGCATTTCCTATGGCTTTAATTTGTGGATGCTATAGATTACTTGCCACTTTTGTGTAAACAGCTATAGTCCAACCTAATATTGGCACAGCATTGGATTCTGTCTGCCGCTTAAAAAGAACGACAACAAATCGCAAAACATTATTGCTGAAATTTATATTTATATCTCAAATGCATCAGTGGCAGCAAAGTGTTCTTTCTGCCCATTTGGTCATGTCATACTCTACTCTACAGGTGGCATAAAAGTATAGCCTAATTTTTTGTCAGTCCTTGAAACAAATTCCCTCATCACGTTATTCACACATGGATAGCTGACAGGAAAAGCATTTTGTTAATTTGTTCATTTTGATTCTTCCTGCTTTATTTTTTATCTTTTTCATTCAAAGTATTTTATTGATTTTTAAATATTCCTATCACTTATCAATTACTCTCCTTCCCCCCACAAATGTACCCCTCTCTCCCCATAAATTCCTAGAAGAATAAAATCATAAAATAACAGATTTGGAGCTAGAAATGTTCTTTATTCTTCTACCTTATAGGGAGCCTACCTGCCTCAAGTCTCTCCCCACTCTAATCTATCTTCATTCTGCCACCAAAAGTGATTTTCCTGAAGCACAGGTCTGACTACATCATCCCTCTACTAAATAAACCCCAGTAGCTCCTTATCCCCTCCAAGATCACATACAATATCCAGTGATATTTAAAAACCTTCATAATCAAGCCCCTTCCTGTATTTCTGGTCTTCACCTGACATATACTCTTAGAGCCAGTGACAATTGCCTCCTTGATGTTCTACAAACAATATACTCCACCTTTTGATTCTGGATATTTTTTCTGTTCATCATTCGTGCTTGGAATTCTTTACATCCTCATCTCTTCCCACTGTCCTTCTGTTCTTCTACAGCAGTGGTTCTCAACCTTCCTAATGCTGGGACCCTTTAATACTCGTATGTGGTCATGTCTGCATGTGGGTGGACCCACCTGAAGATGGATAGAGGAGCAGTGTCTTGGTTCCTAAGACCATCAGAAAAATGTGTTTTCTGATGGTCTTAGAAAACCCCTGTGAAAGGGTCATTTGACCCCCAAAGGGGTCGTGACCCACAGGTTGAGAACTGCGGTTCTATAGGAAACCTTTCCCCGAACCCCTTAATTCTAGGGCCTTCTCACTTTATTTCCTGTTTATCTTGTATATAGCTTCTTGGTTTGCTTCCTTATAATCTCCCCCATCAGACTGGGAAGCTCCTTGAAGGCAGGAACTGTCTTTTGCCTTTTTTGGATCCCCAGAGTGCAGCACAGTGCCTGGCACATATTAAGAGTTTTAAATGTTTCCTGACTAGCTAACTAAAGGTCATCTAGTCAAGTCTCATCTGTGTGTGTGTCTGTGTGTTTGTGTGTGCGTGTGCATGTATGTGCACGTGTGCATGTGTGTGTGTGTGTGTGTGATCTTGATATGGCCCTTATTTACCTTGAAAATCAAATAAAAATTAACGCTGGTTAATGTATATCCATCACAGAGAAGTAGAGGTAGGTATGAGAAGAGAAAAACTGAACACCTACAAGGAGTTGTCTTCATAGAAAATAATTTCTGCATATATAATATATATTATATACATACACATGCTTATGATATATATATATATACACATTTGTGAATATACAGAGTGTGTCTATATGTATATATGCATGTATATGTCTATATACATATATATGCAAATACATATATAATGGGTAGCATGTTTCTTGCCTTCTGAATGGGTGGAGAAGGGACTGAAGGGAGAGAGAGGACTCAGAACTGAAAATACTTTTTTGTTTTTCTTTTTGGAGGGAGGAAGGCAGGGCAATCGGGGTTAAGTGACTTGCCCAAGGTCACACGACTAGTAAGTGGTAAATGTCTGAGGCCGGATTTGAACTCAGGTCCTCCTGACTCTAGGGCTGGTGCTCTATTCACTGCGCCACCTAGCTATCCTTTATTTATTTATTTATTTGTTTTAATCACCATGTTGGTATAATGGATCAAACAGTAGAACAGTAGACCTGGAATCAGGTAGACCTGAGTTCAAATCCTGCCTCTGATACTAGATGTGTGATCCTAGGTAAATCACTTACCCTCTCTGGGCCTCAGTCGTCTCATCTATAAAATGGGGATAATAATAGCAGCTAACTTCAGGGTTGTTGTGAGGATAAAATGAGTTAACATGTTGAGAGCCCATTGCAGACCTTGAAGTACTATGTAAAGCCTAGACACTATTATTACATCAAATTGACAACACGTGCCTCATGGAATATACTTTCCATGGTCATGATTCCACTTACTGAAGAGTGACCCTACTCTGTAACTTCACTGCTTACGATTCTGTCCTAACATTTGACATTGAATCTGAATTGGATCTATAGGTGGACACAATAGAATTTCTCTATTACAGACAGCAGGGTCAGTTCTAGTAAAGGACATATATTATCATGCTTCTCTATGGATATTGATTTCCACCTACAGTTTGATACCTTGGAGGACCTTATTATAGGTCATTAGAAGAGAGGAAGTTAGCTTTCTCTTTTTCTATATGCCTTGCCTGACATCATTGGATAATGTTACGAAGACAGTAAAATTTTGCTATAAATTATAATTCTTCCACTTAGAAGCCCTAAGCTTGCTTCAAGGCTCAGTTCAGCAACTAACCACATGTGAGTTTTTCTAATCCCTCACAATTGTTAGAATTCTTTCATGCCTCCCCCAAATTACTTTGCATATACTTCACATTCATTTATTTGTGTATCTATTTTATCTCTTAAGTAGACTATAAACTCCTTGAGGGTAGGGATTGTTTCATTTTTTATCATGAATCCTCAAGTCCTAGGTCAATGCATGAGTTGGCATTGCATAAACATGTGCTGAATTAGTCTGTAGCAGTATATGTTAGATTCAGTCTCAAAGTCAGAGAAAAGGCTATGGACAAAGAATTTCATATAGTACACTGGATGAAATGACAGAAATATGCAATAATAAATTGTACGAATTGTTTTACAGGTCCCCCAACCTCATCCTCATATAGAGGTGATCAAAGATAGAGCCTTGGAACTCTGCTTCAATAACTTTAACCATTTCCATGAGATTTAATGTTTACCCCCCCAAAAGATAAAATTTCTTCTTCCTTCCTGTCATTTAAAGAGACATTTTCTAGTTTTCTCTCTAATAATTCTTTAAGGTCAGAATCGCAGTCCTCAGATCATAAAATTACAACTGAATTAAGATTAGTCTTTACATAGGAAAGGAAAATGACAGTATCTTACCCCTTAAGATCATCTTTTGCTTACTCTACTTATATCTTGCCATAGGAACCCTTGGCAAGACTGTGTATGGTCCCATACATCATCACTGCAAAAGAAGTTTCAATATAGGACTTGAGTTAATGCTTCTAGCTAAACTGCTTCTTTGAATAAGAAATTTGCAACTACTTTCAGAGAGCCTCCATCACAGAAAGCCTCCTTTGATAGCCCAGAGTCCCCTGCTTCCCACAGCACTTGAGGCCAAGACTTTAAAAAAAAATAAAGCCTTGGAACAGTTAGTGGCTGAGAAGTAGTAAATCTCTTCTTGTAAATCGCTCTTAAGCTGTTGGCTAGGGAACTATTTTCTGTTTGTTGAAGTAATTTTTTTTTTTTGCGGGTCTGAGAAAGCTCTCCTTGGACCCGCTAGATTATGCATAGTAGCAGCACTGTGTCACTACCAGTACTTTGCATCTCTTCACTCTGAAACATCTGTGTTTAAGTTGCTCTTCCTGCTGCTGAGAACATCCTGCCATAGCGAGGATTAAAGCATTGCCAAGTAGGCATTGACTCAATAAGCCAGAGCCGTTCCAAAGGATACACTGCAAAGGAGCAGTTTACAATCCATTGTGCCAATGATCTGCTGATTAGCTGAGCATAAGGGGTCTGAAGGGCCTCCCTGAACCCAAATGGATTTCAATTAGGTCTTTTCTTTAATACTGCCGGAAAATAATGTTTATTTAAAAACATCATTAAACTACAAAAAACAGCCACAGCATCAAAATCAATTCTTTGAAAGCCTGTGATATGCACAGCATATTCTATGGGGTCTGGAAACACTGAACTGTTTGAAATATCCTATTTGTTTTCCAGGCAAAATACCAGTCCTAACTCAGGTTAACGGAGGTGTTCAATCCTTGGTTAATTATAGAACTGAAGGTAAAAATGGAAAGAAATCAGAATGATGATGGATAAACAAACCTCTGTCTGTAAGCTTTTGGCTTTCATATGTTATGGTTTTCCTTTTAACTTTTAGAAACTGGAGTATTAAGACTTTAAAAACAATTCTGTTAGAGGGGTGGAAATTGTACTTTTTGAGATGAAAATGTTAACTCCACTAATCGTTATTGTAGCATGTAAATATACACATATTTTCTGTGTATATATATATATATATGTATATATATGTATATATGTGTGTATAGAGAGAGACAGAGACAGAGAGAAAGAAGAGACAGAGAGGAAAGAGACAGAGACAGAGAAAGAAGGGAGTGAGAGAGAAAAAGAGAGAGAGGGGAGAGAGAAACAGAGAGAGAGACAGAGGAGAGACAGAGAGAGGGAGAGAGAGAGGGAGAGAGAAAAAAATACTATCTATGTAAGCAGCTTTGTGGATAGAGAGGGATAGGGAGTTTGTCTTGGAACTAGAAAGTCCTGATTTCAATTTCTGCTTTTGACACATACTAATTGTATGACCCTGGGCAAATCGTTTAATCTCTCAGTACTCTAAGGGACTCTCCTAGATTCTATGTTGCAAAGAGGATGCCAACTTGCTTTGGTAGAGAGAGGACTTTCCTCACAGGGAGTTCCTATGCCAATGACATCCCAAGTCAAATTTCTATCTTTATCCTTTCTCTCTCCTACAACTTAGTGTTCTAGCAATGACTTTAAAATATCAGATAAAATCCTTCTATATCACCTACATGATTACACCCAATTTCATTAGTCTGCCATTCAGATAACATGATGTAGTAGACAGAAACTGGATTTGACATCAAGAAGGTCTGGATTCTAATCCTGTTTCATATACTAATGATGTGTGACTCTTGGCCACTTTACTTCTACAGGCCTCTTTCCTCATCTAAGGATGAGGAATGCTGGACTTGATGATCTTTGAGGTCCTTTCCAGCACCAAATCTCTGATCTTATGACTTTTGTAATGAGATTACTTCTACAACTTAAATTTGCCTGTGCCCTTTTACGTAACCAATGCTCCAACTAAATTGGTCTCTCCCCTCAAAAAATACATTCTATCCTATTTCCAATATCCACCACTCATATTTCTCTTCAGTTGTTTTATCCCTCCTAGATAATATATGCAATTTAACTCCTACCTCTTATTAACCTTAACCAGAGATCAAATGAACTGACAGTGATCTCACCCTCTTTTGAACTTTTGAACATTTATTATCTCTACTAACATACTTCTTTGCAATATATCTTATATTAGTCTCTCATATTTTTCTTTTCCAAACCATATTGTAAACTCTTTGAGGTCAGGAGCATTGTCTTATGTTTCTTTTATAAGGCAGCTCCTTGAATGATATACACAATGACTACCATAATGTAAACAGAAAGAGTAGCAAAGCAGGGCCAGATTCTGAGTAATTGCAATGATCAAACCTGGTCCCAGAGAACAGATAATCATGGGGTCACAAAATTTCAGAACTAGAAGGATTCTCAACAGCTGTCACAACCTAGTCATGCCTAAAAGAACCCCTCTCCTACAAATATAATGCACCTGACAAGAGGGCTTCCAGCCTCTGCTTGAAATTTTACAGTGAGGGAGCACCCACTAGCTCCTGAAGCAGCCCATCTTGCCCTTGGAGATGTCTCACTGTCAGAAGCTTTTTTGTTTGTTTGTGATTTTTTTTTAACTGTTATCAAGTCTCAAATTTTCTCTTAACAAATTCCACCCACTGCTTTTGCTTCTGGCCTCTGAAGCCAAAGAGTAACTTCCATCTTTCCTTCAGGTTTTCAAGTACTTTAAGATAGCTGTCATATCCTCCCTGGGACTTTTCTTCTCAAAGTGAAACATCTGCAGGATCTGTCAACCATGGAATGCATTTAAGACCTTTTAGCATTCTGGTTATCTTCTTCTGGATGCTCTCTAGCATCTTTTCAAAAATGTGGCCCCAAACTGAATATAATGCACCCTAGTATACCCGGGATGTCTGCTAGCACAGGTTCTTAGATCTGCTTTTGTAAAGGAAAGCAACTCAAAATGGGTTAACAATCTTACTTTAATCAATCAAACAAATATCATTTACCGAGTTCAGGGGGAAAAGTCAACACTGAACTTCAGAGAATACAAACACAAGAAGTTACAAGCAGACAAAGAAACAGATCAGCAGCTGGGCTTCCAGTCGTCTAACCATTACATCCACACCTACTTAGTTACCAGAGAGGGAAGCACCAACATCTGGGTTTTCAAAGCTGGGGGGCTCAATGGCTGCCCAGAGTCTCATCTGGACAAATCACACAACTCTTTCCAAAGTGAGCCCCAAAGCAAAAACTCACATCGGGGCATATACAGCCTTCTACCGGCTCAGAGAATGTCACAGCCCTCTTGACCCACTGCTCAGTCACAAAGTAATAAGGTGTGGGCATTCCTGAAAAACAAGCCTCCTGCCACAGGCTCCATGTGACCACATTCAGCCTATTGGGGGTAGAGTATACTTTCAAATCAGGGAAGGTTCTCAGAGTCACTTAAACCTATGAAATGGCCTAGGGGCAGAGATCATCTTCAGATTCCCATAACAAGTAGGGAAATGGGGGGAGGCCATTAACTAATTCTTGGAAGCTCTGCCTTCTTTAACGCAGTCCAAGATAGGTGGGACACTAAAAGTCTCTTTTCAGACTTAGCCTATACTGATGTTTTCTACAGTTCCAAGTTACTCTGAGGTTGGCCATGTGGTGATGGTGGTCATGATGGACAGGGAATGCTTCACCGTTTTTCTTTGTTACGAAGAAGACACCAATTTGGCAGACAGCAAGATATATAGGAATGACCCAAGCAAAAATTAAAGTTATTAATAAAACATGTTAAAAAAAAAAAAGGTCAAGTGGAGTGGTATGCTCCTGTAATCTCAGTTACAAGGGAGCCTGAGGCTGGTGGATCTGGAGTATGGTAATTCTGAGTTGCAGTGACATATGCAGATTGGATGTCTATGCAAAGTTTGGTATCAGTATGGTGAGTCCTCCAGAGTTGAGGACTAGTCTATGTCAGTTTTCTTTCAGAATCACCTTCTACAGTGGATTATAATGGGTTTCTTACATATACTAGGCCCTGGCAATATTATAGCTACCCATTGAGTTACTCTTCTGGGGTAGCATCTTGCCTTAATTAACCCCCATTAAAAGACCTTTGAAACTAAAGCAAATATTGGAAATCTCAGGGCACCTGGAAGACTTAGGAGGGAGATAGTTTTTGTATGCAGAATTTTGGCACTACTCACAGACTACTATATCAGTGGTTACATACTGTGTTAGTAACTCAATGTAATAGGAAGAACACTGACCTTAGAGTTAGTAGTCTCCTATGCAGGCTGGCCTCTGATTGAGCAAATCATTGTCCTGTCTGGTCTCCTCTTCTGTAAAACAGGAAGTATGGACAAGTTCTTAAGTCTACATCCTAAATTGAAAATGAAAGTCTTTCCCACACCCACTCTAATCAGGTATAAAGGGGAACCTGAATATGATGTTACAAGAACACTCATTGTTTCAAAATTATTAATTAATTCACATAGAAACTGAGATGGATAGATATTTTTATCCTTAGTTTAAAAATGAGGAATGTAGCAGGTTTTGTTGTTGTTTTTCAGACCACCCAATGAGCCTGAGAGGAAAGCTTGAACTGAAACTCAGAAGCTTTTGCTTCCAATGCCTACCATAAGACTATTAGGCTTCTCTGCCTCACCCTGAAATATAGGAAAAGTTATTTTAGCCACAAAAGGCCAAACCTCAGAAAGTTTAGTATTCTGTTTTTCATAAAGTTCCCAAAAATGTGGATGCTTATCTGAATGTTATCTGAACTATTCATATCTCTTGGGAGAGAATAATTGGACTGGAAATTTCCTAAGAACAAGCTTTCTTGTAATCTTTCCAGGACTGTCTGCTTTTGGTCAGACTAGAAATATCTCTCCTCCAGGCCTCTGACCCTCTTTCTGCGCTTCTGCTGCTGATGACAATGAAGACAGTAAGGCAAAAACACAGTGGTGAAAAACAGTGGGAAGTCCTCTATTTTCCTTTCAATAGTTCAATTCATATTTTGGCCAAGTTTTGACAAGCATTGCCTGTCCCCCAAACACATTCTCCTAGGAATGGTTCACAGTCTTTTTAGGTGCCTGTTCATCAGGTAATATTCATGCCTAAGTTAAATATATCTGTTGTCTTTTTCCTACAGAAAATAATGTCATTTTAAATAATATAATGATGCTATTTTCTTAGGGAAACAACCAGACAGAAGCCTAGTAAAGGACACCAACCCTGGAAAAATGCCCAGACAATAGAATTGGTGGCAGAAGAACCAAAGAAGGAAAGAAAGGAAAAAGAAATCCAATATAATCCAGAGAAAGGGAAACTAGGGCATAAGTATGTCAAAATATTAAATCAATTGCTTCCTGATACTGAGACTTTTATGAATAATTGGTGTTTGAATATTACAACCTTAGGCTTACAGTACAAGTGGCTTTTTCTCTTATTTTGGTGGAATAGAAAGTATTGATTACTTTTGCATATTGTGGAACTTTTTAGATACAGGTCTACATTTTCATTTTTAAAAGCATTATTAATCACTTTCCAGAAAAATAAAAGTCACAATTCATTTTAAACTGAGACTTTTGAGTTACGCTTTCCATTGTATAAATACTTTCTCTCTCTCTCTCTCTCTCTCTCTCTCTCTCTGTCTCTCTCTCTCTGTCTCTCTGTCTCTATCTCTCTGTCTCTGTTTCTTTCTCTCTTTCTCTCATTATGATGTGGGATTGAATATCCCATATGGGTGTGACTAGTAGATGCAAACATCTAACTGTTGAGTGAAGTCTTGTGAGACTACTGGTAATTTGCAATGTGCTATGGAATTTCTTTAGCAGCCTTCTGGATTTAATGTTTTATGTTATATAATGCTTTATGTTATTTGAAACTCAGCTGAATCATTGATATATTATTGTTATTTTGTTTTTAAGAACAATTTTCCCTGCATGACCTTTCTTTTGTTTAGGGAATATTTATTCCTGGAAATTAAACACATATATTATTTATGGTATATTTCTATCTAGAGAAGTGGAACAGAGAAGCCAGGAATTAAGGAATTAATTCAAGGCTTTCCATAATCTGTTCTCATCCTTCCTGTCCAGTTTTATTTCCCACCTCTATAAATACAACTCCTTTGTGATTTAAGTTTAGTCAGTTGTCTGAGGCACTGACAAGTTACATGCCTTGTCACACATTAACACATACCTCAGGTAACACTTGAACTCAGGTCTTCCCAATGCCAAAGCAGAACCATCATCCACTATACTAGATTGCCTCTCAAATAAAATAATAATGACATAAAATACAAAAATTCAAGCCATCATCACTACTTTTAAACACAGTGATAGGCAACTGTCCTGGATATATGTCCATTTGTGCTACAAATATTTACTTTATTTTGTCTTTGTATCTATTAAATAGAATAGAATCATATTTTTTTGAACAAATCCCTTATCCTCATCACTCTTCATTTTTTAGATGAGAATAACAATGGTCCACACTCAATGAATGTCAATGCAATTCAATTCAATAAGCATTTATTACATGTCTGCCATGTTCCAGGCACTAGGCTATCTAACAAGAATAGCAAGAAACAGAATTCATTTGGATAGAACAGAATTTTGATTCACTTTATGAAATAATGTATGTCTTATAGCAATCACTTTTCCTTTCTTTAACCATTCCCTAAATCAGTTTTAGGACTATCTAGCTATGATAGCATGAAGGATTTTAAAAACATAGATTGACATTTTAAGTGTTTTCTCAAAGCACAGTACTCAGCAAAACCCTTCATCATAGTCACACATCTGTGTTAAAATTGGTCTTCCAACTGGAGGGACTTTTCCGCCCCAAATCGAAACACAGCTTCCTTTTTCTGCACAAACAATTTTTGCTCCAAAGCAAATTCACATTTTCCATACAAATAAGAAATTCTCCTTCTTCCTCTAGGTCCTAATGCATGTAGGTATATTTCTCTACCAAGAGGCTAGTCTTGTTTTCTGCCAACTGCCCATCAGGAAACACACACACACACACACACACACACACACACACACACACACACACACACACACACACACACACACACACACACACACACACACACACACACACACACACACACACACTGGTTGAGGGATTATGCAGATAATAGCTCTCAGAATTACCCAGCGGTTGTCAAATATCCCAGGATCATGTTGTGTGAATGGATAGCTGGAAAAACCCAGGAGTATCAGATTACAGGAAAGGGCTGCTACTTATTTATTTATTCCCTCCCCCCCTCTTCTGTAACTAATTCCAAAAGCAGACCCTGCTTAGGAGTCTGACTACAAGAGAACAAGATAAATTCCTCAAAATTCTAATTGGAGAACAGTTGACTTAATTGGTGCCCATTTGGCAGACAATGGGAACAGAGCACTTGTTGGGTTTGATGGCACCCTAGGGGGATATAACCTTGCAACAGGCCAGAAAGCTCACAGGGACAGATTGTTTCCTGAGATGAAACCTTGAGACCAACGGACAGATTAACCCTACAACTGTCAAGCTCCATTAGGAGCAATCAGTATAGAAGATACAGCAAGGGTTAAACATAGGAAAGTGAACTGACAATAGAGGTATACAAAGGGGGCTAAGGGGAAAGACAGGCATATATGTTAATAGCGAACATAAACATTTTTCTTTCAGGTTCAGATGCAGCACTGATGGGTCAGAGATATTCATCAGTTTGAGGTGTTAAATGTCAACTATTCCGAACCCTAACATTTCTGGTTACATTTGCTTATTGATGCAATCTGATGATGTGAAGAAATTTAGGCATGATCTGCAGCATTCCAAATAAGAAAGCCAGTGTGATACAAGAGTGGGAAATCAGCAGATTCACTGACCTCCTCAGCCACTAACTAGTCAGTCAATTCCATTAAAGGGACATTTATTAATTTTGTACTCTGTGCAAAGGCACTATGGGGTAGGAATTAGAGAGAGAGGCACAGAATCCTTGCCCTCAAGGTGTTTAAAATAGCTGAGAGACCAAGTAATGGAACCTCTCTCTGCGTCCCTCAGTTGATTGTAAATAGAGGGTGGAACAAATATTCTCTAGAGGGGTCATTTATACTATTATTCTGTCATGCTATCTCTCTCCTGGTATTTAGAAAAAGAATAGACATATACAATGATAATGTATGTAAATATAGTACTTTGGGGTTCATGAAATACTTGCTTTACACTTTCTATACGTGAAGAAAACACCCTGGGATGAGCAAAAAGTTACTGGCTCTTGGAGTCACAAGACCTGAGTTCAAATCACTGCCACCCTAGATTTGTGAACCTTGGCCAGTTAATTAATTTACTTCCAACTCAGTTTTCTTATCTATAAAATGAGGCGTTTTGATTAGATGGACTTGTAGGTCTCTTTCATTTCTAGCTTTATAATCTTATGATCTTGTTTGATTTCTATAATAGTGAAGTCAGGTAAATGGTGCAAATGTTGTTACCCCCATTCCAAAGATAAGGTAATTGAGTTTTAGAGCAATTAAATAGCAGAACTAAGAATTGAACCCTGATTTAAAGCCTAGTCTTCTCAAATATATTGTTGTGTTTCATGTATATGAAGATACGTTCATGTATACACACACACATTTGTATATCCTTATACACACAGATATGTGAGGAATGGCAAAGATAGAAGAATGTTAAAAAATTGGGGTAAGTAAAATAAAAGTCACAGAGTAAATCTCCATCTAACTAGGGCATTTATAGTTTAGGACAAAGTAAAAACATTCTCCAGTCGTGAAATATCGCAAACAAAAGTTTCCTTTGGTCCAGAGGAGAGATATATTAGGAATATTTTCCACAATATTTCTCAATTCTCCAAAGTTCAGCTATCAGGGATCACTCATAGAAATCACTACTGGAAGGAGAGTTCGTTTTGGTTTTTTTTTTTTCTTTCTACAAGCAAGCTAGTCTTCTCTGTTACCAACAACCCCTATTGCTTGTTTGGATTATCCATACTTTATGGTTAGTAACTGTGTGTAACATTTTTATTATAACACTGAACACATGGACAATCTGTATATATAACAAGAAATAAAAAAAATAAATAAATACAAGTAAGCAAAAGGACTGTTTTCAATTCACAGGATACACAGACTCGAGGGGATGATCTTTAAAGCAACCAGGGCCCGAAACACATGATAGGAACTTATGAAACTCAATAGTGTGAAATGGATCAGCAGGGAGGAAAAGGCAGGAATACGGACGGATATTAGAGAAACAAAACAACATCGAGGGATATTTCTTATAGAAGATGCTTGCATACAATACCGACTACAATTGGTCATCAGAGCCTGGAGCAACGTAAAGCAAAGGGAAATGTTATGTCACTTTTCTAGTGTCTGGGATCTATCCATTAATTAATTAATTATACAAATTTTCCCAAGCTCAGGAAGAATAAAACACTAGACAGGAAGTCATTTTTATAGCCTAATTCAGAGTAATTCAGGCAGCAATATTTGAAGACACTGAAAAAGTCAAGGCATAATTATTTTCCTTCTGTTTATGGACTTTTTCTTAATATTGGGAATGAAGTCAGAGCTATAGATTAAAAGCAACACAGTAGTCTGCAACAACCTTGACCTTTAAAAAGGAAGGCTGGTGAAATCCATTTTGATCTTTGTTCACCTGTCTGGCTTTCCCCCTCTTCTGAAATGTCAATCTTATGGAAGAATTTGGTTATGTGAAATATGAAAAATTCTCTTAGGCAGAATGAATACCAGGCCAGCAACGGGAAGTTATATGATTTCTAACCAGGAAGTTCAATTTTGAATCAAGGGAAGGACATCCAGTGTAACAGGGAGAAGTAATTAATGTAATCCAGGCTATTATCAAATGGCCTAAAATACCATTAATACAGATGTAACTGCCGCTCCTGGTGATGTGAGATCAAAAAACAAAAGAAAAACTCCTCTATGGATGAATGGTATTAGATTTTATTGGAGGAAGAAGAAGAAAAGGAAAGACACAGTAAGAAGTAAAAGGCTTTTTCTGGCCCAATTAAATCAAAATAATGCAATTAAAACAAATGCAACATTCACTTTAAAAAAAAGAAAACATTTTTTCCTGACATTTGAAAGAAAG
The DNA here is from genome assembly GCA_028627135.1 of Pseudochirops cupreus. Classification (NCBI taxonomy): domain Eukaryota; kingdom Metazoa; phylum Chordata; class Mammalia; order Diprotodontia; family Pseudocheiridae; genus Pseudochirops; species Pseudochirops cupreus. The sequence continues at coordinate 472,743,915 of CM053582.1, forward strand.
TCTTATCTCCCAGATTGCAGAGCTTCATTTTTTAGCCATTTCAATTTGCATCCTAAGGGGGGTGTTTCTGTCTGGCACTTCTCATCCAATCACTTCTTTTGCTTATCTTCAATCCTCCTTGTCACCGCATACCTGTAGTGCACCTTTATCATTTGTTTGTTTTTGTTTTTTTTTCCTTTGCATCTCTTGTACCAAGCCCACTCAGCCCCAGGGCTTGTCAATTTTATGATTCATGGGTATATTTTACTTAGGCCTTGACAAAGAAGGTCTTGAAGTAATTTAAAAACAAGTATTTCAGTTGGTATGCTGGGTAAAAAAAATCCCTTATTGACTAGTCTAATCTTGTATAACGTAATCTAATATAAGGCCTATTCCCCGAGGCGATACTCAATAGATACAGTGTTAAACATGTTTTACACGATGTTCTGTAACATATTAAGTGGAACACAACTATCCAGCTAGTTTCTGTTTACCTTGGTACATGATTATGGCATTCAGACTTCCAAGATGTTACCATTTTAAAACTTGTCTATTCAATTCAATAAAAGTAATAATGGACATTTGTGGAACACTTTAAGTTTTGAGAAGTGCTTTATATAAATTATGTGATTTGATCCTCACAAAATTCCTATAAAGTAGGGTTCCATTCTTATCCCCTTTTTACAGACGAAGAGACTGAGGATTAGAGAGGTTTAGTCGCTTACCTAAGGGGTCTTAATTAGCTAAGAGCAAAGTGAACTTAAATATATGAGCTCTGCTGAGCCCACACTACCTTTGAACCCCCTTGGGTCTCTGTCCTCCCATATGTAGAATGAAGGAAAAGGGCTCCATTACCTCCAAGGTCTTTTCAGTTCTGACTCTTAGGATCCTCTTTGTATGAGGTTAGCAATGCAATGGTTATCACCATTTTACAGATGAGGAAATTGATGTTGAGAGATTAAGTAATTTGGCTTGGATTACAGAATGTATTAGTTGTCAAAGTGAAGATTAGAACCTACTCCATTTAACTCTAAGTCTCATACCTTACCTTCTACCTCATAGAATCATAGTCTCTTTGGTAGCTTGGTAGCAAAGTAGAGGTGATGGCGGGACTGGAGTTGTGAAGACTTGAGTTCAAATCTAACATCATACATTTACTAGATGTGTCACACTATGTCAATTTCTTAAAAATAACTATTTTTCTCAGTTTACTCAACTGTAAAATGGGGCTAATAGTAGCATCCAACTCTTAGAGTTGTCATGTGGATCAAATGAGATACTATTTGTGTAGCACTTAGCACAGTAAACGGTATACAGCAGGTACTTAATAAATTCTTGTTTTTCTTCCTTCCTTCCTTCTTTCCTTAACAGGTTGAGAATTGGAAAGGACTTTAAAAATAATCTATCCCAATTTCCTCATTTTCCAAGTGAGGAAGCTGAATTTGGGGGAGATTAAATGACCTGCCCACATCACACAGACTGGCAGAGTGTGGATTCAAACTGAAGTTTCTAAATGTAAACACAGTGACCAAAAGTGTGATGCTACCCTGCCTTTATCATCCTACTTAAACATTACTGTTTTTTGTTTTTAGTGTTCAGTTTGTGTCTTCGAAAATTCTTCCACCTGAAACAACTATCACCCTATATAAAAGTTGATAGACTTTTTTTAAACCTGAAAATCTGGATATTTCAATGTGATGTAAGCCCCCTGAGGCTAGGTGCCATTTTTTTTTTTTTGTCTTTGCATCCTCAGAACTTAGCATAGAGTCTTAACACGGTATATGCTTAATAAAGTTTACAAAATTGATTTGATGCTTTCTTGCACAGTTTATTAATAGGAGCCTAGATTTCAGGTATGTGTAGGTTAAACAAAATGCTTGGGCTAATGAAACTTAGAGACTTCCTCCACTTGCCAAGTGAAGATTTTCACCTCTCCCTCTTCCCCAAACTAATTACGTATGTCTTAATTTTCTAACCAATGATTTTGGAGACTGTATGAGAGGTTTTTGTTTATTTTGTGTTTTGTTGCTTTTGGATGTCTCCTGAAATGGTTCAGTAGTTCCAAGTTTCACAACGGACTCTATTCTTTCATATTTTAAGTTCCGTTTTCTAGTGATTTTCTTATTTCAAATACTTTAAAAAAATAGGCTCTGAAGTTTGGTTTGTTTGCTTTTAACCAGCCAAATAAGTCTAAAAAGCAATACTTTTAAAAATATGGTATAAAGGAATTAAAGCCACACACAGCTTGCTTTCCTTTTGCAAATCAAAAATTATGTATCTGAGGGTCTGAAGGAAAATAACATTTTAACAAATATGGTGAATTAACACTATGAGAGGGACCATGGACTAACATTCTCCCATTTTCAATTTCAAGTCAAGGTCTGTAAGCTTCAGCTGGCAGAAAAGTTGGAAATATCTGAAAATTCTAACTTAGAGTGCTTCTCTATTTATTCGTCCAAGGAAGAGTCTAAAAAACCACCAGAGGACATTTATTTTATAGGAACTCTTTAATTATAAAACTGCTCTATTCTATAATCTTTTAATTTTCTTTACCTTTTGGAAGTATTTTTTCTGTTGCTAATAGTTCTTATAATAATATTAATAATAATAGCTAGTATTTTATAACACTTTAAGTCTTGCAAAATGCTAGTTGTTGTTCTATTATTCTTATCTCATTTGATGCTCATCACAATCCTGGAAGGGAGGTGCTATTATTATTCCCATTTTATAGGTGAGAAAACTGATATAGACAGTGGTTAAATGACTTGCTCAGGGTCACACAATAAAGGTCACTAGTAAGTATCTCAGAATGGGTTTGAATTCAGGTCTTTCTGATTCTGACTCTGATTCTATGTTCTATCCACTGTGCAAATTTAACAGGTATAATTCAAGCACTAATTATACATATTTTTTAAAACTTAGATTGCATATATAGAATAATTTGGCTAAGTCTCCAAGGCTAATCTAGAAGAGATCAGCATTGTGTCAGATTTAGGTAAACCACTTCTTTTTGATTTGAATATTTAGTTCATTTCTCTAATGGAAGGATATTTATCCTCTACTGCTCAGCCTGGGAGGGATATTATATCTCAAATTAAATAAGATTTTCTGCCTCAGCACAGAAAAACTTGTTACTGGTAGCTGATCATTATAGCTAATTCTGTATATTGTTTTATTATACCAGTGACTTCTCTGAAAGAAGGATTACAGTGGAGCTATATACATGCCCATTTTACCCTCCAGTAAGGTTTTCCTTTAAATATATCCTTTCCTACCTGAAAAGACTAAGTAATTACTACCTTGCTAATTGATATCACCAGTGTATCATTATTACTACTCTATGTAAAGCTTATAATCTAATCCATGGGTGGAGATTCTGTTTGCCAAAACCTAAGGAAAAAAAACGAACAAATCTAGAGATTGGTGTCTCTTTCCTAGGTTCCCAAGAGGAATGAAATTAATTCTACCTGGTATATATACACAAAAATTGTCCACATTAACATGTCTACATAAAAATATTTTAGTTATGTGTAACTCAATGTCTAATGATATACATCTTGACAGCCTTTCCTGAAAATGTTCTAAATACATTTAAAGCTGTTAAATGGAGACCTGGAATATGTTATTGCAATGGTCTTTTGCCAAGAGCAATAAATGAATCAATCATCTATACCTCCAACTCTCAGATTCTCACTTGTGCTTCATCCCCACATTCCAACTATCCAATGCATCCCTAATCAGAAATCCTGCTGTCACCTCATAGCCAACATGTCAAACAGGGAATTCTTCAGTTTGCTTACCTGTATCCTTCCCTGATTTTGGCAAACCAATCTTCTTCAACTTTCTTCTTTCCATCCTTACCTTTTCTATAATCAATTAGTCACCACATCTTATTTTTAAAAATCTGTAGTGGCTCCCCATTGCCTCCATACTAAATTACAGAATGCTTAGTCTGGCACTTAAAGCTTTCCACAATCTATAGGCCAATATCCTGTCCAAACATTTCTTATTATCCTTTACTCATGTTCCATTCTAACAAAATTGATTTAATTTTCTGTTTCCTTTACATGACATTCCACCTCTTACTGTACCTTGCCAAGGGGGTACATGCCCTATGCCTCCCCATCTAACCTCAAAATCTTGCCCATGCCTCCTACAAGAGGCCTTTCCTGATCCCTCAAGTTGTCAGTTCTCTTCCATTCTTGAAATTAATTTGTACTACTTTGTAGATTATTTAAATTTACATATTTGTGTAGAGACCCTAGTGTAATGGTTCTCAACCTGTGGGTCGCGACCCCTTTGGGGTCAAACAACCCTTTCACAGGGGTCTCCTAAGACCATGGGAAAACACATATTTCCCATGGTCTTAGGAACCAAGACATCGCTCCTCTATCTGTCACCAGGTGGGTCCACCCACATGCAGATACGCCCACATACGCGTATTAAAGGGTCAAGGCATTAGGAAGGTTGAGAACCACTGCCCTAGTGGGAGGTAAGCGTCTCTTAAAGGAAGAAATTCTTTCATTTTTATATCTGACAAAGTGTCATGCACATATTAGATAGTTTATAAATGTGTGTTCAATTGAATTCAATCTTTCTTAAAATTATTCTTGAATACATAGGATTGTAGGGGTGAAAAGAACCTCCAGTTCATCTATAGACAAGTCAACTGAAGGATAAAAGAAGTTTTTGGACTTGTCTGACGTCACAAACCTGAGGAATACAACCTAAGTCTCCATACTCCTGGTCCAGAGCTCCTTCCATTACACATGTTGTCTCCCCTTCTCTTTCTTTATATTCCCCAGTCCATCACTCTCATTCAAACCCTTATCGCTTGATCCTTACTCAACAAAACTGACTTCTACCTGGTCACAGATCATAGAAGCATAGATTTAGCACTGGAAAGGAATTTAGAAATCTTTTATTCTAATCTACCATTTTACAAATAAGGAAATTGAGGCCCAGAAAGGTTAAGGGACTTGAACAAGGTGCTACAGGTAATGAACTACAGAGCTGGAATTCAGGCCTGTGTCTTAATCACTCCATATCTGGTATTTTTTTTCCCCACTGTACCACTGAGTTCATTGATTCCTGTGTCCATCCAATCCATTCTGGAAACTCCTGCCAGACTACTCTTCCTAAAATGCCATTTTAATGCCATAAATGAGATTAGGTGGACTGGAGTAGAGGGCTTAGAATTAAGGGTTAATGGTAAATATGATTGTGTGGGTAAGGTGATTCAGATTGCAGAGGGGCTGGGAAGTCTGAGAAATATGGATCTGGTAAAGTAGGTGAATGATAGGAAGGCTTGGGGTGTGGGAAAGGGAGGGAAACCAATCCCCAAGAATCAAGTGTTTTGACTTACAATAGTCTTTAGTCTGTTATATCTTGGAAGTAGCATAATATGATAAGGAACATGTCCTTTTTGGTGCCTGAAGTTTGGGGGCAAATGTTTTGATGTCAGGGTATCAAACAAAAGTTCTTTTAAGTATAGCCCTGAGGTTCTTTCGGGGGAGCCAGCCTTTGCAAGCTGCGTCACCTCGAGAAGAATGAGGGTATATTATTAAGGTCTCTGAGTCCTGGATCAGGCCTCTTTGGCTCCCCACACATTTAGACTAGGACAGAAAGTCCTCCCTCTTAAGGCCCAGGAACCCACTTCTCAAGAAAAGTTCCAGCCCCCAAGGTCCAAAGGGCTCACTTCTCTGGAGGGTTAGATAGTAGGCTTACTTTTTCCTGACAATCTCTCCTAGGAGAAACAGGGATTTGGAAGGAGGTTTGGGGAGTCTCCTTCTTGCCCTGGAGGTAATGGGCTGCCTCTACTGGGTGGGGCCCAGGAATAGCCTTTAGTATTCTTTGTCATTCTTGTCCTGAGTCTGAAATTCATTGAAACACCCATCCAATAAACTTGCTGGCCATGCTTCTTCCCACCTCCAAATAATAATTTATTTTATTATTTAATATTTTAAAATAAAATAAAATAAAAATAAGTGCATGATACACATTTTTTTCATTCATGCATTCATTCCTTCTTACTGTTTCACACATGTTAATTTTGCCTTCCCAACAAGATTATAGTAACCACAAATGTAGGGTTCATGTTGAAAATCGCTCATCCCTCAGACCGGGCACATAGTAAGGACTAGGCACATAGCAAGCATTCCATCAACATTAGCTAACTGATTGAAGAATTTGATAATGAAGACTACCACCCCTTGGCTCCTTAATACTAATGTGACCTTTGGCAAGTGGAACAGATGATCTCTAAGGTTCCTTCCAGTTATAAATCTATGATCCTCCAAGTCTACATCTATATCCATACAGGTACCTTTTCAGAAAATAAGCTGTATAGTTTGCCAGTATGTAAACAGAACATGTATTCATCCCTTAATTTAAGGATCAAATCTGTTCTGAAAAATGTTTCATTTAAGTGTCCTGAGTTTATACATTCTGAAAATCAGTTGAAGGAATTGGGGATGTTTAATCTAGGGAAGTGAAGACTTATCTGGAACATGACAGCTGTCTTCAAGTACTTGAAGGACTGTCTTGTGGAAGAAGGATTATACTTGTTCTGCTTGGGCCCAGAGGGCAGAACTTGGATCAATGTGTAGAAACTAAAAAGAGACATATTTAGTTTTGATGAAAGGAAAAAAAATCACCAGCTTCCCGACAATTAGAGTTATACAAAGTGGAATAGGCTGCCTCAGGAAATAGAAGGTTATTCTTCACTGAAGAACTTCAAGTGAATATTGGGTAATCACTTGTAGAGTATTATATAGGGGTCATTCTTTTTTAGCTAAGGGTTTTATTAGATGGATTGTGAGGCACCTTCCAACTCTCGGGTTTCACAGTTTTGATTGTATTAAATCATGTCTCCAACCAGTGTTGCAGGAGTTTTAAAGAATAAAGCTATGAGCTGGATTGTAAAGGGATGAGTCAGGTGGCCACTCCCCCTTATCTGGAACACCGTCTATAAGTCTGCCTACATAAGCACTACAGACAAGGTGAAACCTTTTATGCTTAATAATAAAATACAGTTTAGTAAGACTTACTTCATAGAGACTAAGTCCATGATAATTTTTTACATTTGGTTAACCATGCATTTAATCCAAAATGTAGTCATTTAGCTAATGCATGTTAAATAGCAGATTAAACCAACATATTTATTGAGCCCTAACAGCACAGGGGTTCTGACTTAGACCATTTGGAGGCAGGATTCTGACTTGTGACATCCTTAAGTGCCTGCCTTAATACCCTACTGGCACTTTTCAACATGTAAAATTATAGTATCCAAATATAAATGTGCAATTGTCACATATATTGTAAAAAATTGGGTGTTAAATGTCAGTTACTCTGTTTTGTTATTAAATTAATACTTGCTACACATATAAAAATTATGCTACTAAATCTAAATGAAGTTCTTATGTGAAATTTAATTTAAGCATGACCAAAATTATCTTCATGATTATACGTATTTTAACTGAAGTTATTCAAACTTGTCTAACCTATTTGAATTATGATTTTTTTTTAAAGAATACAGACCTTGACTTTTAAAAATATCACTCTATCATTTTGGTAGCTGAGTATCCACATTAAAAAATTTTCAAGAGGCAGAAACAGTCTAGACCTGGTTGAGACATACTTTTGGATATGATACAAGTAAAGAATTATTTGGCTGTTTTATTTCTGAATTCATTTTTCTGGCCAATTTCTGATTCAGATTAAAAGAGACAGTATGGTACAGCGGCATGAGGATTGGAATTGCAGGCAGAAAATCTGGGTTCAAATCCCAGTTTAGCTGTGACATTGGACCAGTGAATTGTTCTCTCTGCAAATCAGTTGTTGTGGTTCATCTATAAAATGAGAGTGTTGAATTGACAACTTTTAAGGTAACTCCTAGTTCAAAAATCTGCATTTTTATGATCTCATGAATAGGTCTTTGTACATTCACATATGGCTTCATATTTGTAGCTCCTTTATATTTATATAAGGAACCCATTAAAACACTGGGGTTCTACAGACTCATCATAAACCTCAAATAATTGGTCCTATTCATTTGAATGAAGTAATCATCCAATTATCTTTGGAAATGTCCTTGAACAGTTATTTTTATTTAAAAAAGTGATATGTTTAGGAACATCCTGGCAACCCATGTGTGACCCAAAAAAGGCCTCCATAATAGTGTACCCCTGAATTTTTCTATATTGATTTCTAACCTTTGTAGGGGGAGGGCTTTTATTTCTCCCTGGTTTCTGATCACTTAGTTTTTCTGGACGGGGGTAACCCAGCATGCCACATGTTTTCCTAACAAATTGCATTCGGACACTTTCCGACACTTTCATTATTTTAACTCAGGTAATAATTAGTCACTGTCAGAGGAAGGACTTAGGTTGTGCAAATCAGAATAAATTTACCTTGCTGTAGCAGCAGTCACAAATGAAGCAATAAATTAGAAATAGCAAATTGTTACGGACTTAAGAGATCACAAATCAAAATTGCTCCCTGCAAGCCAGGAAATAGTATCAGGCTGCCAAGATTTCTTTGAGGGCTTAATTTTTCCAGACAACTTTTGGGGTGAATCAATTCTTTGCAAATCAGGAAGGTTTCATCTCCCATTCTCAGAGGTAAGATCCTCAGATTCTACTATTGACATGATGGGTGAATATTTCTTAAGAAGGAATGCCTCTTGCCCTTATGAAATTTGTTGCATGACTTTTTTTTCTTTTACTGGTATACATATCAGTTTGCAGGTTTTCTACACTTTCATAAAATCATTATTGAAATTCAATTTAATTCACTAAGTAGGTTTTAAAAATGTGCTATCTACTTACAACTGTGCTAGAAATCATGAGAGTTAAAAATTTTATGATTTTTTGACCTCAAGAATTTGACAGTCTTGTTGGGAAGATGAGACACAAACCATTAAGAACGTTACAAGGCAAGATATAATGAAGTACTAAATAGATATTAATTGTATACCAAAGTATTTAGTACAGAGAGTAAGTGTTGTGGGTGATCAGAAAACTGAAACATTAGTATTGATGGGGTGTCTTCACAGGGTGAATAAACTTGATGATACACCTTGAAGGACCAGTATGATTTAGTTACACAGAGAGAAGAAATACTTTAAATATTATGGAATAACAGAGAATAGGAATTCATAATGACAAATCATGGCATTGGGACCAGGGGAGATAAGGCTGATTCATGGTACAAGCAAGAGATAAAGGAAGGAACCACAGAGCTATGTAAAAAGACTATAAGATATTATAGACACAGGTCTCTAGTAACTGAACTGCATATATTAATATATGCATATTATATATAGATACATATATAATATATATTATATACTGTGTACCATATTTATCTACTTCTTGTCCTTTTATTTAACCCTCTTCTTTGGCAAGTTATGTTTCTCCTCCTATCATACACATACACAATCAAACACACAATCACACACATTCATTCACACACACACACACACAATCTAAACCCTTCAAAATCATATTTGAAATACCTTTTACAGGAACAATATCCCTGGTAATCTCACATAATTCTGTACCCTTTCAGGATGTGTATAATCACAATGTTAATTATAGGTGGTCTAAAGGCCAACAGAAAGCTACACAGTGGCTAGAAGCAGGCTTCAGCATATCGCTAATGATGATTGTCATACAAGGGGTTGCACAAAAGACATTAAAAAAGTGTATGATTGAAAAAGAGGTCAATCATGTGGTAAGAATAATTGATAAAAGATAAAAAGTTTGAATGTTTTACTAGTCGCCAGGAAATGCTCATAGACCTAGAGAAAAGCTTAAAGCAATCAATTGATAGATATTTCATGGAAGTATATATTTGAATGAGTGACACAACATAAAAATAACTAATTATACACAAGATATAAAATGAGAGTAGAGGAAGGTAACTTAAAAAGAGAAGGCATTAATAACTAGGGTGTCTGAGAAAGGCCTACCATACAAGGTAAGATTTTATCTAAACCTTGAAGGAAGCCAGGGAAACCTAAATGTAGAAGGAAGGGGTAGACTTTTCCAGGCACGAAGGACAATGAAAAAAATATACTGCCTTATATATTATTTCTCTACTTGGAAAATGCTAATAGTTCCCCATTTTCCTACCCAATAAAGGCTAAAGTCTGAATTATAAGATCTGTAATTTTTACTCATTCCTCTACCAAAATTTATCTTCCATTACTCCTCAACAGGCACCTTCTTCTTTTCACATTATTATTCCCTGAACATCAGTGCTCATTCCCAAGTTTAACACTACTAACTTTCAGTGTCTTTCCCTTATTTTCTATTCCCCTTTTTAAAATTTTTTCTTCCCTTATTATCACCCCCACTTCTAGTTTCTAACTCTGTTTTGCTGTTCTAAGGGTCCAGAGCCTCCCATTATACAGTAGTATACATCCACTCATATTCTCCAGAGATTGTTTTACTCTTCTCCACCCACCCAATCACAAAACAAGATTTCTTCAACTAATACTCTCTATTTTTCTGCCTTTATAGGCTAATAACATAATTCTAACTAAAGTGCAACTGGCTAAAAGTATGTAAACGTATAGTGCTTCCTTAATAATATTCACACTTTAGTAGACATCACATTAGCAGAATGACTGGTGGTGGGAATTTCAGGCACCTTAATAAATGAAAAAACATGAAGTGGAGTACACTTTTAGCATACCTGAGCTCATTTGTCACATGACCAGTTGACTGCCCATACCCCTTAGAAATCCTGACTCCTATTGCCTCATGCTTCTGCATATATAATGATGCTATGTGAAATTGTGGAATATATTCTCACCTTAAGATCTTTTTCATATGGAGAAATTTAGTGTTGAAAGGGACAGAAAAAAAGTACTTTTTGTAAAATGGAAAAAAATCGAATCAACTATTAAAGGAGGTAAGATATTGTCACTATTGAGTATTTTCATATACAAAAGGAATAGGAAGGGGACAAAGCCAAGATGGAGAAGTAAAGACAGGGATTCACCCAAGCTCTCCCAAATTCCTCTCCAAACAACTTTAAAATAATGCCTAAAAATTTGTGCTAGAGCAGAAAAACCAACAAAAGGACCAGAAAATACAATTTTCCAGTCCAAGACAACTTAGGGTAAATTGGAATAGTCTGTCTTGCTAGGGTAATAGGGGAGCAAAGTCCAGCACACGCAATCCCCATCAAGCCAGGATCAAGCCCCGGTACAAGCCAAGAGTCATGTCAGATCTTGGGCTCCTGAGCAAGGAAATCAGCAGGGGGCTACACGCAGTGCAAGCAAGGAGTAGACCTTGGGGGCAACTGAATTTATTGGAGTAACTTCCCCAGTTCTAAGCTTACAGACAGTAAGGGGGTTGGATAATTGCTCAGAAGGAGAGTACAAGGATCTTTTAGCTGGAGCCAAGTCCAGGACTCTGTTGCATTAGTCACATGAGGAACCTTTTTGCAGTCTCAGAGCAAGAAGAGGTAGTACAGTAGAAGTCCTGGCCACAGGGAGCAAGAATGCTTTTCACAGTTCCAGGGCAAAAAAATGGTGCTTGTGGTCACTCACAGAACAGAGTATAGGCCAGGGGAACAGTGACCATACCTCTCCTTATATCATACCATCTGAGAAAAACTGAAAACTTACAACCCCCTAGAGCTAGATATAGAACTAGCTCTGAAAACAGCAAAACAAAAAAACTGAAATTTCAGATAATGTCTCTTCTACTGGAGCACAGTATAACTTTAATACAAAGTTATAGGTCAAGAAATATGCTGGTAAAATGAGCAAGCAACAGAAAAAGAATCTGACCGTAGAAAGTTATTGTGGTAACGGAAGATCAAAACACAATCTCAGAAGAGGACAACAGTATCAAAATGGCTACATAAAAAGCCACAAAGAATTGAATTGGTGTCAGACCCTGAAAAAAGCTCAAAGAGATAATAAAAATCAAATAAAAAAGGTAGAGGGAAAATTAAAAAAAGAAATGAGATTGATGTAAGAGAATCACGAAAAAAAGAGTCAACAGTTTGGTAAAAAAAAAAAAAAGGGAAATGATGTTACTGAAGAAAACTACTGCTTCAAAAAAAAAGAATTTGCAAAATGGAAAAAAAAAGGTACAAAAGCTCAATGAAGAAAATGATTCCTTAAAAATTAGAATTGAGCAAGTGGAAGCTAACGATTCCATGAGGTATGAAGAAACAATAAAACAAAATCAAAAAATGAAAAAAAAATATAGAAGAAAATGAGAGATATCTCATTGGGAAAAAAAAACTGACTTGGAAAACAGATTGAAGATAGAAAATTTAAGAATAATTAGACTATCTGAAAGCTATGACTAAAAAAAGAGGGCCCAGATATCATCTTTAAAAGAAATGATCAAGGAAAACTTCCCTGGTAGCCTAGAACCAGAGGGTAATATAGAAATTGAAAGAATCCTTTGATCACCTCCTGAAAGAGATTGCAAAATGAAATCTTCCAGGTACATTATAGCCAAATTTCAGAGCACCCAGGTCAAAGAGAATATAATGCAAGCAGTCAGAAAGAAAAAATTCAAATATCATGAGGCCACAGTCAAAATAATCCAAGATTTAGCAGTTTCTACATTAAAAGATTGGAGGGTTTAGAATACGATGTTCCAGAGGGGAAAGAGCTAGGATTACAGCCAAGAATTACCTACCCAGAAAAAATAAGCATACTCCTTCAGAGGAAAAAAATTGATTGTTAATAAAATAGAGGACTTTCAAGTATTGTTGATGCAAAGACCAAAGCTAAATAGAGAATTTCATTTTCAAATACAAGATTCAAGAGAAAAATAAAAATGTAAACCAGAACTGATGCAAAGTAAGGTGAACAGAACCAGGAGAACATTGCACATAATAATAGCAATACTGTAAAATGATTAACTGTGAATGACTTAGTTATTCCCAGCAATATAAAGATCTGAGACAATTCTGAAGGACTTATGATGAAAAATGCCTTTTGCTTCCTGAGAAAGAATTGATGGAATTTGAATGCAGATGGAAGCATGTTATACCTTACCCAATTTTTCTTGTTCTTATTTTTGTCTGTTTTCTTTCACAACCTAACTAATATGGAATATGTTTTGTATGACTGTATATTTATAACCTTTATCAAACTACTTGCATTCTCAAAAATAGGGGAAAGGAAGAGAGGGTGAGAAATAATTTGAAAACTTGAAATTGTAAAAAGCAAAAGCTAAAAATTGTTTTTACATGTAATTGGAAAAAGAAAATAATAAAACTTAAGTCAAATATTAAAACTTTTAAAAAGGAGTAGGAAAATAATTTTCTGTTTAAAAGAACAACTGAATATATATGACTATTTCTCAAATGTGATTTTGGTAATTTTGAACAAAAAATGTACTGTGATATAAACATAAAGACTAAAATCCTTGTTAAAGATGAAAGAGGATGCCTACCTGTGTACAAACAGTTTGATAGTTTAAAGACAACAAAAAAGGGGCAAAAACAATATATTCACTATGGAGATAATTTGCTTAACTACACATGTACAACCTATATTGAATTGCTTATCTCCCCAATAGGGATAGGTGATGAGGGAAGAAGGGAAAGAATCTGGAATTCAAAGTTTCAAAATCAAGTGTTTTTTTAAAAAATATTGTTGTTGTTATTGTTACTTACATGCAGCTGAGAGGTGAAATGTGCAGGCACTGGGATATGGAGATCCATTGGGGGAGGATATGAGGGGAGCAGATTGGGGGAGGGGGTGTTCAGTGAGATTGCTGTTTTGGGGTGATGGATGGGGGAGGGATGGGGAGAGAATTTGTGGCTCAAAGTCTTGTGGAGGTAAATGCTGTAAACTAAAAATAAGCACAAAATTCAGTTTCAAAAGGGGTGAAAACATCTTATATATTTCAAAGCTGGAAAATTTTGAGTACAAAGATACAATTTCAATGATAAAAACGCAATAAAATTCATCTGGAAAAACAAAAACTTGTATCAAGGGATATAATGAAAAAGTGAGAAAGTAAAGGTCCTAGCAGTACCAATTTTCACCCTTTATTATGAAATAGTAATTATCAAATGATTTAGTACTGGTTAGAAATTAGGAAACTTCTTTAGTTGAACATATTAGGTATGCAGCATGCAGATGCGTAGAACACAGCAGTGTTTAATATACCGAAAGACCACATTTATTGGGGAAATGACTCACTATTTTATTTGAAAAAAAAAACACTATTGGGAAAACTGGAAATTATTCTATAGGAATTTAGGTTTAGACCAGCCTCTCCTACCACACCTGAAGATGAATTCAAATAGATACATGACTTTGCTAAAAATGTCGTGTCATAAACAAATGAGAGGAGCAAGAAGCACCAAAACAATGGGTAGTGAAAGAGTTAATAACCAAAGAACACAGATAATCTAAAAAGGTAAAATGGCTGATTTATATAAAATGTAATATTTTTTGAACAATGTAGTTAAAATTAGAAGGAAAATAGTTAATTGGGAAAATATTTGCAGAAAGTTTCTCTGATAGAAATCTGATGATCAGTTGTCAAGGGAACTGATTCAGATATGTAAGACCAAGAACCATTCCTCAATTGACAAAAGATACAGACTGGTAGACTTCAAAGGAAATAATTCAAGATATCGAAAGAAATATGAAAAACAAAATTTTAAAATTACTAACAATTAGGGAAATACAAGTTCAAAGAATTCTAATAATTATAGAAATTCAAGTCAAAGTACTCTGAGATTCTCCTCACACCACTGATAAATGATTAAGGAACACGAACAGACAGTTTTCAGAAATCAAAGTTATCAATAGTCATGAAAAATATTCTCAATCACTAATAGTTACATAAATGCAAATTATAACAATTGTGAGGTATCACCTCACACCCATCAGATTGACTAATGTAACAAAAAAGGAAAATAACAAATGCTAGAACGGATATAAAAAAACTGTTGGTGAAATTGTGAACTGGTCTAACCATTCTGGAGAGTAATCTGGAACTATGCTGAAAAGGCAATAAATAATTGCATACCCTTTGACCCAGTAATACCACTTCTGAGGTTGTATTCCAACGAGATCATAGAAGTGGGAAAAGTACCCATATGTACAAAAATATTTATTGCAGCTCTCTTTGTGGTGGCAAAAAACTGGAAATTGAGGGGATGCCCATTAATTGGGGAATGGCTAAACAAGTCATGGTATATGAATGTAATGGAATACTATTGTGCTATAAGAAATGGGGAGGAGATGGACTTCATATTTACCTGGAGAGGCTTATACAAATTGATGATAAGTGAGAAGAGCAGAACCAGGAAAAACTTGTACACAATCACAAACACATTGTATGTGTGATAACCAGCCTCGATAAACTGGACTCTTCTCAACAATGCACAGCTATATGACAACTCTACAAGTCTCAGGATGGAAGGAGATGTCTACATTCAGAGGAAGATCTAGAAAGAACAGAGTTTAAATGGAGACTGAACCAATTTACATGCTATCGCTCTTTTCCATGTTTGGTTTTGTTTCCTTTCTCCTATTGTCCACTCCATTGGTTACAACCTTTTTATACAACCAGACTAATGTCCAAAGTGAAAGTACTTGCAGATTCTATACTTGACTGCATGCTGTCATGGGGTGGGGGAAGAGGGAGGGGAGAAAACTTGAAACTCAAGGGACTCTGGAACTGAATCTTGTAAAATAAAAGTAAATAAATAAATCAATTTTTAATAAATAAATAAATTATATTAAATTAAATTTTAAAAAATTGAAAAGAAGAAGTTGTCCATCAATTGGGGAATGTTCAAACAAATTTGGTATATGATTTTGATGGAATACTACTGTATTATAAGAAATGACAAAGGGGATGGTTTCAGAAAAACCCAGTAAAACATAAATTGATGCAAGGTGAAGTGAGCAGAACCAGTACACAAAACTACTGTACATAGTAACAACAATATTGTAATGATAATCACTTGTGGAAGACTTAGCAATTCTGATCAATACAAGGATCCAAGACATTTCCAAAAGTTTCATGATGAAAAATGCTTTTCACATCCAGAAAGAGAACCAATAAACTTTCAGTGTAAATTGAAATACATATTTCATTTTATAAAAATTTCTTTTTTTTTATAATATAGCTAAAATGAACATATGTTTTGCTTAGTTTCCAATATATCATTTTGCTTTCCTTCTCAATGGGTAAGTGAAGAACTACAAGAAAGGAGAGAATTTGGAATTTAAAGATTAAAAAAAACCATAATTTTTAAACATTTAATTGCTTGCTGGTGACATTAATATAAATATTTGTGTTTCCTCTTTCTAAAAAACAAAAACAAACAAACAAAAACCCAAAGCCTAACTACTGAACACAAGGAGGCTGACAGCAGAAAATTTGAAGCCAGCAGTTGACTAGAGTTCTAGTCTTTCATGAATCTTGCTCAACCCCATTCTGTCTCTCCCTGTCTCCTCTCAATCTAACCCTCTCTCACCCTCAGGATTTCACCTTTTAGAATATTGTCCCTTCCTATTCAATTGAACTTATGCCCTCTATGTATTCATATATACACATACTCAGATATGTGCTTGTATGTATATACAAACCCTCTTATATAGATATATGTGTATGTATATGTATATATACATTTGTATT
>CM053582.1:472761042-472800492 GCA_028627135.1 Pseudochirops cupreus
CATGACATTCCCCAATTGATAAGTGATCAAAAGATAAGAACAAGTAATTTTCAGATGGAGAAACCAAAGCTGTCTATGGTCATACAGGAAGAATGCTCTAAATCTCTACTGGTTAGAGAAATGCAAGTTCAAGCAACCTTGAAGTACCATCTCATACCTATCAGATTGGCTAATATGACAGAAAAGGAAAATGACAAATTCTAAAAGAGAAGTAGGAAGAATGAGACACTAATGCATTGTCAGTGGAGCTGTTAATTATTTTAACTGCTGGAGAGACATTTGGAATTACAACCAAAAGGTTACAAAACCATATATAACTTTTGCCTCAGCAATACCACTTCTACATCTGTATCCCAAAGGGATATTTTTTTTATGGCAAAGGACCTAAAGGTACAAAAAGGAACAAAAATATTTATAATGCTTTTCCAGTGGTAGCAAAGAATTGGAAATTGAGGGGATATTCATCATCTGGGGAATGAATGAACAAGTTGTGATGTATGCTTGTAATGGAATTCTATCATGCTATAAGAAATAACGAGCAAGATGCTTTTAGAAAGACTTGGCAGGATTTACATGAATTGATACAAGGTGAAATGAGCAGAACCCAGAGAATGATATACCCAGTAACAGCAATATTGTATAATGATCAACTGTTAATGACTTGACTATCCTCAGCGACATAATGGTCCAAGATAATTTTGAAGGACTTAACAACGAAAAATGCTAAATACCTTCAGAGAAAGAACAGATGGTGTCTGAATGCAGATTGAAGCATACTTTTTAAACTTTATTTTTCTTAGGGTTTTTTGGCTGAGTTTTCTTTTGCAAACTAACTAATACAGACTATGTTTTACATAACTATACCTGTATTATATATATATATATATATATATATATATATATATATATTTAATTGTTTTCTTACTCAGTGAGGGGAGAGGAGAGGCAGAGAACTTGAAATTCAAATTTTTTTAAATGAATTTTGAAAATTATTTTACATGTTTTTGTATGTAATTGGGAAAATATTTTTAAAAATTATATTGGCCTACTGGTCTGCAAAGAAAAAAATAAATGAGTGAAAAATGCAAGTTGAATTGGTAGCAAATTGATTTAGTCTATCAGTACACATATCTTGAACAGGTGCTGTAGATTTGAACCAAGAAGTAAATAGGCAGTAGAACTAATCCAGAGAGTAGCTGGAGTGTCATTTGGAAAACCAAACAAAGATTCCAGTGAATGGATTTAAAATACCATTACATTATTAGTGATACTATATGGCTTTGAATCTCTTCCAGTATCTTGACCCAAATCTATTTTATTTATTTGGTGTGTATTGTGTCCTGCATATATGATGGAATCCCTAATGACTTATATATGTATATGTGTGTGTGCGTGTGTGTATACACACACACGCACACACACAAAACCATTAGTGACAATAACGTTTGGAGAGAGATGTATTTGGCTATACATAGAATCATAGAAACAGCAGAGAATCTTCGAGATAGGATAAGCTTGCTACATGAATATTAGACCAACTAACAATAACAGAGAGAGAACTACATAAAATCATTAGTGAAGCAATAGTTGATGGCAGATTTTGGAACAATTCAGTGGCACCATATAGAATCTAATCATTAGAGTAAGTTATCTGCTTCAACTCACATCTTAGTAGGAATGGCTAACAATGTATCCCAAAGCATTCCATTCTAATTTCAGATAGTATTGTTAAGAAGTTGTTGGTTTTCCCCTTTTAATTTCAACAAAAATATTGCTCTCCATAGAGTTCATCAAATGGCCTTAGTTCTTACCTATAAGGCAAAGTAGAACAAATTTAATTCTATTTCCACCTCACAGCCTTTCAAGTACTTGAAGATAGCTGTCATATTCCTCTTGTATTTTTTTCTCCAGGTTAAACACCCCCCAATGCCCTCACCTGATGTTTTGAGTCCCATTACCACCTTACCAACATACCTTCTAAGTCATTAATGTCATTTCTAAAATATATTCCCCCAAATTGAATGTGATATTGCTCTCTTTCTCTTTTTTTCTCTCTTCTTTTCCATTTCTTGCTCTGTACATATTTAACCTATATGTGTACATGTTCTAAAAATACCTTCATTTCCAAATATACCCTTCTTCTCCTCTTCCCAGAGCCATCCTTTATAACAAAGAATAAAAACGGGAACAAATAGTGTAGCAAAACTAAACACATCAACTGAATTTGACAGTCTGAAAGTGTATCTGTGGTTTAACACACATGGTTTCCCATCAATACAAAGAAGAAAGGAAGATACATTTTCTCATATCTTCTTTGAGATCAGACTTAGATATTTTTATAGCATTTTGTTTCATTTTTATTATTGTTAAAGTCATTGTGTATACTATGGTCCTGGTTCTGCTTATTTATACATCTTCCCATGCTTCTCTGCATTCCTTATGTTTATAATTTTCTGAGGTACAATAAAATTTCATTATGTTCATTTGTTGCTCAATCAATGAGTACCTACTCTATTTTTAGCTTTTTCCCCACTAAAATGCTGCTATAAATATTTAGGTATATGTAAAATACTTTGTTATAGCTTTAGCCTCCTAGCTATAATATCTCATGGAAGGAGTTTAGATATTTTAGTCATTTTCAAAGAATAATTAGAAATTGCTTTCCAGAATGGCTGGATCATTTCATAGCTCTACCAATAAAATATTAATATATCTATCTTTCCACAACACTCTCCCCCAACATGAAATATTCCCACATTTTGTCATCCTTGCCAATTTCATATTTGCCAATTTTGGGATAACACTGGGGTAAGAGGAAACTTCAAAGTAGTTTTGACATAAAATTATTTTATTTTTCATGGTTTAGAGAAATATTTCATAGAGTTCTTAATAATTTCACATTCTTTTTTGAAAATCTGTTTGTTCATATCCTTTGATAACTTATCTACTGGGAATGGCTATTCATCTTATATATTTCTGACTTCCCTGTACATCTTGGACATCAAATCCTTACCAGAGATATTTGATGTAAAGATTCTCTCTGCCCTGCACCCCAACTGACAGCTTCCCTTATTCTATTTGCTTTGACTTTATTCATTCAAAAGCTTTCCAATTTACTGAAATATAAGTGATTTCTTTAATTTTTGTAATTATTTGCATAAGACCTTTCCCCTTGATATATCTCTGAAAGTTACCTGATCCTAGTTAATTCCTGTTTGGTTGTTTGTTTTTTAAGAGCAACCTTTATTATTCAGATCACGTTTTGAGCTTATCATGGAATCTGGTATAAGATGTCAGTCCAAACCTAATTTCTGCCAAATTGCTTCCTTTTCAAATAAGGATTTGTTATCCAGGTAATTTGTCTACTTAGATTTATTGCGTAGTCCTTTCTATTGATCTCCTTTTTCTTTTTTTTTTTTTTTTTTGCTGTGTAATAACTTGTTTCAGTTATTGTTTATAGTATAATTTGAGGTCTGGAAGTGCCATTCTTAAGGAATAATGCCCCCTTATTCTCCCACAGTATACTATCTTTGAGGGTAATATAGGTCTGCCCTTTTAAAATGAGCTGGGAATGAAATTCTAACATATCTTAATGAGGGAGACAGAGTAGTAGCCAACAGAGGAAAGGAAACCTGGGTCTATGAGGAAACCAGACCCTGAGAGAAAACACAGCTGGAGATCATTGTGGGGGAACTAGAATCAGCTTCACTGAATCAATGGATCAGTATACTGTACACCTGCTTAGAGCCCTCTCCTCCCATGGGAGACATTGGGAAATGATGGTATAGACTATAAATGAGGAATCTTTTTTATTTTAGATTTTAATATGGGTTTAAAATAAATATGATGCATGTAAAATGGTTAAAACACTTTGTTTAGATGTAAATAAAATTTCTCAAAGCATTATGATTTGATGCTGGTAGATCTTTGGGATCCCTAGAATAAGGAAAAGAGGCCTAAACTCCTAACTCCGGGAGAATGTGCCACAGTGAAGGTTGGTCGTGGTTCACAAAAAGGAAACTGGGGCAAGTTACAAAGAATGAATTGGTTTAGGTTCCTTGGGTGATCAGGGACACCTCATTAGCACCAAGAGGAAGTGGGATATTGCTCAAATTCAAAGTGGAACAAGAGCTCTGTCTCTGACTGCCACTGCCACCATCCCTGAGAAATGTTAGAAAGGGCCATGGGAGATGCTGACCCTGTCCCTGGTCAAGGATGATATACCATCATGATTACTCTCATTAGCTTGAGTTTCCTGTTCACTAAATGAAGCTGCAGATAGATTACCACACGCCCACACACACATGACTGCTGGGAACTAAACCCCTCTCCCCCAGCAGCATTGAGACAATTGAGCTAAGACTTTCTGGTGTTTGTGTGTTAACTGTACTGGATAGGAAGCAAGCAGTAGGTAAAGAGCTGTTTTGTTGTGTTTTATTTTTTCCTTCCCCAGGACTAAGCTCAGATTCCTAGGGGTAATTAGTGGACCAAATAGCCCATGAAATGGGAATAAATGTAGTCTGAAGTTTTTGTTTTTCCTTACCAGAATGGAAACAGGTGGTGGTTTTCCCATATTGGGTGCAACCTGCTCTGACTGTGAGTTAACAATGCTCAACTGCTTGGCAGTTTGGAAGATTTGGATTAATGCACAACCTACTGAGGGCTCTGACTGTGGGCACTGAGCAGGCTGTGCTTGTCACCAACTGCACATTGAGCCATACAGTCTCAGAGGGAATTAAAAAAAAAGACAAAAAAAACCCAAAACACAAGCTGATTACCCAGATAAGCTCTTAACAAGCAGTTCTGAAAGCAGGAGATGATTGAGCTACGTATAGGTGACATACCATCTTAACTACTCTGCCATTTACTCAAAAATTATTTTTTCTGTGCAGGAGTACATCAAAAGAACACCTATGGATCCACTTTCCTTCCTTAAGATACTTGCTTTCCATCAAGCATGGAGAAAGAGATAGGAAAAGAGAGAGAGGCTACCCTATGACACAGCAGGAGAACTTTCATTGTTCAGAAAAAAAAGGGAGGCAATTATCATTACTATTAACTACTTCTACTACTACTACTACTACTACTACTACTACTACTACTACTACTGCTACTACTACTACTATTACTACTACTACTACTACTATCATTATTATTACTTTACCTGTCTTGTTGAGAGTTTCTTTCTTGTGTTTGGTCAAGGGAGCTGAATAAATTCTCTCCTCTTGATGGAGCTCTCCAAAGGGCATTCACCTAGCTGTAGCCTCTTGCTTGGTTTTCACCTTAATGGGTTAACTTCATAAAACTGAAGCTCTTTATTCCAGCCTGAGATTTCCCATCATACTTTAGGACCAGCGAACCATCCCTTCATTGATGGCACCTTTTGGCTCCACAATAGAAGCCAATTTGTTAGAATTCTTCACAGGTCAGGGGCTGCATGAAGATGTGGAGGGCGCTGCAGTGGGCACTGGAAAATGAAGTTGTATTCGCTTGGCAAATTATACGTCTGCTGCACTTTATGGGCCTTGATTTCCTTCCCTCTCCCTTTTCCTTTCACTCTCTCTTCCCTCCTCCCCATTCTCTTTTCCTTTCCTTTAAACCAGAGAAGCGTGTATGTGAGATATCGTCACATATCCAGTTAATGTAGGTTAATAGATTGATTCCAGTGACACAGATCATAATGAACAGTAAATTGTTTTATCTCTTAAGTCTTATTTGGTCAGCCAGGAAAACATATGAGGTAATATGGCTTGGACTAAATGGACCGTATAATAGATCTCCCTCTAAAGAATAAGGACAGGGGTGACAGCGCCTCTTATGATTAATGAAAATAATAATGGTCCTGAAATTGAAATTTTTCTAATTTTTTTTCCTTCTCCTCTCTTGGCTGCCACCAAAAACTTCAGCCAGGAGATGATTTGTGTACAGTAACTGGCTCTGACTTCTTCCTTGGCTCCTAATACAAATTTAAGGGAATGGGGGATGGGGAGAAAAAAGCAAGGAATGAATTGGTTTATAAAATTCAAAGTCTACAACTTGGTAGGAGAAGAGCACTTAAATGTAAATTGTTTTTTCTTTAAAGTCTTAATTTAAAAGGATACATAAGGAAAATGGGAATTCTACTAAATGCCTTGGACTTCATGGTATGCACTATGAGCAAAGTGCGTGCTCATACAAATAGAAGCATCTTCTCGTGTAATGATTCTACATTTGTTCTGAAATCAGATTTTTTCCCCACTTCAAACACAAAAAAGTATTGTGGGCTGCTAACTTTTTCTGATGTGAAATCCATGTTTATGATTAGTTACAATAAAACTATATGTCTCTTCATCCTTCTGCAAATCAGCACACACATTGAATCCTTTAGGGAAGAATGGAGAGGGTTGGGATTTTTTTTACTTAACTCATACCAGCAGGTATTAAGATCTTCAAGTTTTTTGGGGGAAAATTATAGCAAGTAACAATTTAATGTCTCCTCTGAAGCTCTGGTTCATTGAAGCTCCTAGTGCAGAAATACTTCAGGTCTTGAGATAAGGGTGCAGTTAGAGAAGGTTTATGTCTCATTAGGATGTGGCAAGGAAAAGAAATAAGGAGTCTGAGACCAAAGGGGGAGGTCAATTCAGCTTCCACTGGAGCAAGAACCATGACATTTCAGAGTCTTTTTTCCTCATAGTGCATATCATAGATCATTTGAGCAGCAGTGAGAAAGTTTCCCAGTCCTGCTTCCAGGGAAAATTAGTCATGACACAGAGGCCCACCATCATCCCCCTCCCTTCTATCTCGCCACCACCTCCCCATTCCCTCTCTCTTTCCATTCCCTGTTAAATCCAAATGGTTCATATGCCAAGGAATGAGAGGTATACCTTCACAGTGGACACTGGAATATAAATTCAATTTCCCTATTTTTGTTATTGTTGTTGTAACTATTCTTTCAGATTTACATAAGGTGACTTCAGGACTGGGAATGAATCGCTCACAACAAAGGTAAAAATGATAGTTAATCAAAAAAGGCCTTTTTGGAACTTAATTTTATTTTCTTGGTGTGAGTGAAAATATACAAGTCAATTCCATTCCCAACTTCTCAAGGACTTGTAGCATTTGCATTTGGCTAAGCTCTGATTAGAAACAATTCTATAGACTTGTGATGCATCTTCTAACAATCTCTTTTGGTTAGGTCTACACAATCAAAACAAAGTGGAGAGGAATAGGATTCGTTTCAATGAAATGCTATTAATTTAGTGGATGGATATTTTCCTAGTTATACCTATCTTTAGGCAGTATGTTATGTACCCACAAAACTATCTCTGCTGCATTGTGTAGAAAAAAAAATGAAGGCTAAAAATCATTAATCTGAGCTTTAATTTTTTTTAAAAAGTTTTTTCACATCATGCAAACACCGGCAAAATACCCATTTTACTAGTTATAAGATACAAATCATCTTTAGTGAATTTTACCTATATCATGATGTATAAAAATTTAATGTAATTACTTATGTAGCACATACAGACTATATTATCCTTATTCCAACTTTCACATGAACTGATGAGCTTGGTCCCCAGAGAGTAGTAATATATCCCATATGGGTTCTTGAAATAGATCTGAAAGACTTATAAGAAGTGTCTTTCTAAGTTTATGGCTGCAGAGTCCTCATTGTTACACTTTCTGCCATGATTATTGTGATTATCCATCAGTCAGTCAGACTTATATGAATTTAAGAAAGGAATATTTTGCTACAGTTGTATAGTTGTACATTAGGTACAAAATATATCCCTAAAAGTTTATGATGCACTCTTAAGCAATACATACAGAGACCAGGGCAAGGTGTGCCCAAGGACAATGGAAAAGGGGTAATTCACAGCTTTTGGAAGTCCTTTTCCTGGAGTTCTCAAAATACCACTCTCCCCTACTTGGGGGAAACTACCTTTGGGTAACTAGGTACTTTGTAGAGTCTTAAATCTTCAACAAGTCTCAGATACTTCTGTCAGCTGCCGTTCCAGGTATGCTGAGCTGATGGGAAGCTAGGAAGTCCCACACTCTCCAGAACTTTTGAAGGTTAAAAACACACTCCTTTGGCCAAGAGCTATGGGGAAAAACCCAAACTTGCTTGTCTTTTCCTGAGAAAGTTTTCCTTTCTCAGGGGCTTATCTAAAACGGCTCCCACTGCTAAGTTGCTAGATGTTTTATTCAATCTGTTTCTGAACTGATCTGCTATTTTATTTTATTTTTAATTAACTTTTGTTTATTTTTAGTTAACAACATTCGTTTCCATAAGATTTTGAGTTATAGATTTTCTCCCCATCTTTCCCCTACCCACCACCCCAAAACAGTAATCCCATGTTTTCCCCCTCCCCCAATCTGCTCTGTCCTATATCCTCCCCATCACTCCTCTGACTTTCTGGTAGGGAAAGATGGATCTCCTTACCCCAGTGCCTGTATAGCTTCATTCCCAGTTACATGTAGATAATAATAATTATTATATATGTATATATATACATATACATACATATATATATATATACACATATATGAACATTTGATTTTACAACTTTAAATTCTAGATTCTTTCCCTACCCCCCTCATCACCCACCCACACTGGAAAGATAAGCAATTCAACACAGGCTATACATCTATGGTTATGTAGAACATCTCCACAGTGGACATATTGTGAAAGACTGACTATATTTCCCTCCTTCCTATCCTGCCTCCCACTTGTTTTCTTCTCTGCTTTGTCCCTGTCCCTCTACATAAGTGAGTGCTTCTAACAACCCTCCTGCCCAACCTGCCCTCCCCTCCATCATCCCCCCTCTCATCCCCATCCATCCTACTCTCCTGTAGGGCAAGATACCCAATTTAGTGTGTATGTCATTCCTTCCCTAAGCCAAATTCAATGAAAGTAAGGTTGACCCATTCCCTTTTGCTTTCTTGTTTTTCCCTTTCATTGTAACAGTTATCCCTTGCCTCTTCTATATGAAATGGTTAACCCCATTCTGTCTCTCCTAGTCTCCTCTCCTTCTATTCCTCTCCCACTTCTCAATTTCATCTTTTAAAATATCATCCCTTCTTATTCAATTGATCCTGTACCCTCTGTCTATGTACACATATATACACACACTCACATATGTTCTCATACACATATATACCCTCCTATATAGACATATATGTATACATACATACATATGTGTGTGTATGTGTATATATATATATATATATATATATATGTATACACACATTTATATTCCCTTCAACTATCCTCATAATGAGAAAAGTTTAATAAGTTACAATTATCTTTTTTCCATGTTGGCATGTAAGTAGTTCAACTTTCATAAGTTCCTTATGATTTCTTTTCCATGTTTCCCTTCTAATGCTTCTTGTATTGGAATGTTAAATTTTCTATTCAGTTCTGGTTTTTTCAGCAAGAATGCTTGAAAGTCCTCCACCCCATTGAATGCCCATATTTCCCCCTGGAACATTATACTCAATTTTGCTGGGTAGGTGATTCTTGGTTTTAATCCTACCTCCTTTGATCTCTGAAATATCATATTCCAGGCCCTTTGATCCCTTAATGTAGAAGCTGCTAGATCCTGTGTTATCCTGATTGTGTTTCCACAGTATTCAAATTGTTTCTTCTTGGCAGCTTGTAATATTTTCTCCTTGATCTGGGAACTCCAGAACCTGGCTATAACATTCCTAGGAGTTTTCTTTTGGGGATCTTTTTCAAGGGGTGATCAGTGAATTCTTTCCAATTCTATTTTGCCCTCTGGTTCTAAAATCTCAGGGCAAGTTCCCTTGAGAATTTCTTGAAGGATGCTTTCTAGGTTCTTTTTCTGATCATGACTTTCAGGTAGTCCAAGAATTTTTAAATTGTGTCTCCTGGATCTATTTTCTAGGTCATTGGTTTTTTCAATGAGATATTTCACATTGCTTTCTATCTTTTCATTTGTTTGGATCTGTTTAATAGTATCTTGATTTCTCATAAAGTCTTTTGCTTCCATTTGCTCCACTCTAATTCTGAAGGAATTATTCTCTTCAGCAAGCTTTTGAGATTCTTTTTCCAAATGGCAAATTTGACTTTTTAGGGCATTCTTCTCCTCAGTGGCTTTTTGGGACTCTTTTGTCATTTGAGTTAGTCTATTTTTTAAGGTATCCTTTTCTTCAGTCAGTTTGTTGACTCTCTTTTCATGATTTTCTTTCATCATTCTCATTTCTCTTCCCAGTTTTTCTTCCACTTCTCTTATTTGGTTTTCAAAATCCTTCTTACACTTCTCTATGGCTTGTAACCAGTCTACATTTTTGTTTGGAAGCTCTTTGTTTGTGAGTTCTGACTGTGTTGTTTTCTTCTTTATCCATGCTTTGATCCTTTTTGTCCTCCAAAAAGGAATCTAAAGTTAGATTGCTTTTCTTACTTTGCTTCCTTTGACTGCTCATGTTGCCAGGCAATTACTTTGACTTTTTAGCTCTGTGGAACTCTTGCTTCCAGAGGTGAGAGCTTTGTCCCAAATTGCTGGGGTTTTTGCAGCTGCCAGAGCTGTTAGGAGGCCAACATCTCTGCAGGGTCCACCAGCTTTGACTCACTGGTCACACACCTCAGGACCACCACCCAAGACCACGATCCCAATCCAGGCAGCTTAAGGCAAAGAGCACTTAGCCTCTGAATGATCACTTTGCCCAACTGCAATCTGCAGGCTGAAAGCTCTGAAGTAGCCATGTGGAGGTGGCTGTAGGGCCACTGCTTCTGCTGGTTTCTTGACCTGGGGGTGGATGGGCGGACTGCCTTTCTCCTCCAAATTTAGCTGAGTTCCACTGACTTTTCACTTTGTCCTTGTTTCTTATGGGTTGATAATTCTGGAAACTGCCACCACTGCCAGTGATCCACTCTCCTGAATGCTCCAGCTGCAGCTCATCCTGCCTGCCCCAGGGCCAAACCACGGTTTCAGGCTGGGCTGATTTCGGCTCCCAGGGGGTTGTGATAAGCCCTTCCTGTCCTGCCTGCTGGGCTGCCTGAAGTGGGAGCTTTGTTTTTCTGTACTGTTGTGGGTTCTGGATCACTAAAATTTGTTTAGAGTCATATTTTGTAGGTATTTGAGGTGTTTATGGGGGGAGCTGCCAAGTTTTCCTGCTTCTATGCCGCCATCTTGGCTCTTCCCCCCGATCTTCTATTTTATTGGAGATTCATGAGGTATGACCAAATCTCTTGAATGGTCTTTTTTGAAATTTCTTTTCATCCAATGGCTTTCAAAGACATCTTAAATAATCAAAACCTTTTCACATGTAGCCTAAAGTCATTGTTTGACTGAGACATGTTTATCCCTAGTTAATATATCAAGGCTAAGAATTTTATAATTTACATGAATTGGGGTGAAGAAAATGATTGACCAGTTTAGTGATGACTCCCCTTACAATTCAATTCATTTTTGACTGGCATAATTTACCTTTACAAATGCATCAGAATGTTTTGATTTTTCTTATTTTCTA
The DNA here is from genome assembly GCA_028627135.1 of Pseudochirops cupreus. Classification (NCBI taxonomy): domain Eukaryota; kingdom Metazoa; phylum Chordata; class Mammalia; order Diprotodontia; family Pseudocheiridae; genus Pseudochirops; species Pseudochirops cupreus. The sequence goes on from CM053582.1 coordinate 472,772,515, forward strand.
TCAATTCTGACTTACCATTTTAGGTCACAATGTCATATTTATGTGTAAATTTGCATTGTAGATAGTTCTGGCTTTGAGTCAGAAAGACTGAAATTCAAATATTGCCTCAAACGTTTACTAGATATGTCACCTTGTGCAAACATTTTAACCTCCGTCAGCCTCAGTTTCGCCATCTGTAAAATGGGGATAATACTAGTAGCTATGTCTAGGGTTGGTGTGGTGATTAAAAGACATAACATGTGTAAAGTACTTTGTAAACACTAAACTGCTTTATAAATACTAGTTAGTTTTGTCATTATTTAAAATTATATTAGCATTGTCTAGAAAAATAACTTCAAAAGACTAAGAACTCTGATCAATGAAATGATCGCTCAAGATTCCAGATGACCAATGATATGCCTCTTGACAAAGAAGTGCTAACTTCTGTGCAAAATAATACACAGTTTTGGATATGACCAATGAAGAGATTTATTTTGCTTGAAAACACATATTTAAAACAATTTTTTTAAATGCAGAGTTATGTAAGAGAGTAAATGTTTATTAATTGAAAAAAGTAAATTTAAGTAAGAAAAATTAATGTTAAGTTATTGTTGTATGATTTTATATTTCAAAATTCTGAAAGTAATAATGGACTCTAGTAGATAAATGCAATCATATGCTTCATTACATGCATTCCACTATGCTACTTTTTATTGCTATTTTATGTATATATATACGTATACAACATATATGTGTATATATATATATATATATATATATATATATATATATATATATTTACTTTATCCCATTAAAAGCCCTTTGAAAGGTTTCGTGTTTTGTCCTTCCTCTCAATTTTTAGTTTTCATTGATCTTCAGTTTTATTAATCTATAAACTTTTTTTTCATATAAAGTTTGGAATATGTATCATGCATTTGAAAAATGAAAACATATGCTATACATTTTCTCTTTAGCAGTCACCTTGCATAAATGGAAGAGTTCTGCTTCCATCTGCCCACCTGGCTATTTCTACTATGCACAGTTTGTCCTTTGAGTTTTACATGAATTGTCACTGGCCTATCAGTCTCCTTCTATCCATATCCACACCTATCCAGTCCACATACAGTAATTAAGAAAGTTGGGAGCTTCTTGGAAACTAGAGAGAGAAAAAAATGAAAAGGTCTTCATTTAAAGGGCTTGGAAAACTCAACTGAGATTAAACTTCATAAATATTCCTAATCTCAGGTGGAAATGATGGAATTGTTTATGATTCATGATATTTGATGACATTTAACAGCATGGAACCCATTATAGCCCTTAAGTCATTATACAACACAGCAGAAAATGTCACTAAGTACCATAACAACAAGGCAGGTTATCATAGGGGCAGGTTCAGTTCATAGCAGTTCAGATTTCTAAGTGGTATTAATATAGCTGTGAAATGAAGCCAAATCCTGCTTATGCATACTCATTCAATTCAGATGTCCTCCTGACATTCTCCCCCAAACACCTTTAGCAATATAAAAGCATCCATACCACTTTAAAATTAGTCTCAGGTGTGGTAATGTGCCAGGAATTTTCTTAACTCAGGGAGTCTACTAACTTAACTTGAATGAATTTTACAATTCTGAAGTCTGATTGGGTGTAGAGGCAAAGGACTAGAATTGGTTATAGGCAGGAGATGTTGAATGATGTTCATAGGAAAATATTAAATGAATTTTTGTTTTTACTTTCCAATAGAAGGAAATTTCTTTGAGCATTCAATTTCAGTCTTGCTGATTCTTTGAAGAATTGAAAATTTTAAGGAATAGTTTAGTTCTCATATACTTTTCCTGGAACCATGCTTCTCATCATAAGATAAATAACAAGAAGAAATGTGAAATTATATCTTTTTTTCTCTAGTTGAAAATTACTTTATGCTAATTGACATTAATTATTTCAAAGCGATAAAGGTAGCTATGCAAAGGTTGACCAAAGTTCAAATCATCTAAATAGTTTTTAAAAATTAATTGAAGAAAAATGTAAACTAACACCAAACTTAAGCAGAATTTTGTCCATTTTAGCAATTGATCACTCTTTTGATTAATCTGGTGGAGAGACATTCAGTGTACTGAACTTAAACTCCAAAGTGGATTTATTTTGGTTTTTTAATTTGATCAAATTGACTGGTTAACTATCAAATCTTCATTTCAATTTAAAATAGGTGACAACATAAGAGACAGTATCTTTATAATGATAAGAACAATGGTTTTGCTATCAAGCAACTGAGGCTAAGGTATTTTCTCTATTATTATAGTGTGATCTTGGAAAATCATTTCACCCTTTTGAGACTTAGCTTCCTTACCAGTGAAACTGTGTTAACAGAGAGTAGGAGGTTGGACTCAATCTGTAAGCTCTCTTTCAAGTCCATGCCCTAATTATTCTAGTATTTGGCATTTGAAACTTTATTCTTTCTGATCCTTGTGTCCAATCAGTTGCTAAGTCTTAAATATTCTACCTCCTAATTATCTCTTTTCTGTTTTCAGGGCCTCAACTTGCTTTTTAGAATTTATTCTGGTAACCTACTGTCATTGGGAATGGGTTTAAGAGGGATCAAGATGTATATATTTAAAAGGGTATAAAAGTCTTCTAAATTCAGAAGAAATAAAATGGTAGGAGCATAGTGAGGGGGGAGAGGACAAGGGAGGGATCTTTAGAGTGGAGGGGGAGGGAATAGGTAAATAGGGGTATAGAAGGGTGTTTAGATTTATGGGAATCAGGGATAGGGGAGGGATCCTTGGAGGGTGGGTAGGCAAGTCATAGGAAGGCAAGGTAATGGGTAAAAGTAAAGTAGAGGAGGCAGGAGGAATAGGAAACGAGATATAAATATACATAAAAACAGGGGCAGCTAGGTGGTGCAGTGAATAGACACCATCCCTGGAATCAGGAGGACCTGAGTTCAAATTCAGCCTCAGACACTTAACACACTTACTAGCTGTGTGACCTTGGGTAAGTCACTTAATCCCAATTGCCTTGCCTTTTCCCCTCCAAAAAAAAAAAGAAAAGAAAAAAAAGAGTTTATTCTCCCTAAGAATATTTTAATATGTTCCCAATTGTTACCTATTTCCTCTACCTTTGGTTCCCATACTCTATTGCTAATATTTCCTTTTTATCTAGGGCAGATTTAATTCTATAATACAAAAATCTGATATAACCTACTACTCAAAAGCCTTCGATGATTATTGTCCACCAAATAAAGGTCAGATTTTTTATCCTTCATTCAAAGTCCTACACCATTTTTCACTAGACTACTTTTGCATCCTCCTATCTCACTATTCTAAGTAATATACTCCGTTTGACAAGCTGAAATATTTATCATTTTTCACTTTCCACTTCCTTTCTTCATGCTGCTCTCTGGGCCAGGAGCACGATTCTTCTCTAACTTTACCTGTTGAAGCAGAACCAGCCTTTAAGAAGTCAGTTGCCATATTTACACGAAGACTTCTCTGATCACTTCACCTAGAAATGCTCTGTCCTTCGTCTGAACATTCCTATTTCACTTACACTTGTCTTGCTCACTTATAAAATTTCTTTTGGCATTATGCAAATCTCTGTAAATATCATTGTGACCTGCAGTGTCTAAATTAGCACTGACAAATTCATTTCATTTTAGAAGAAATACATACATCTATATAGATGTACACACACAAATGTGAATGTGTATGTTTATTACTCAAATCTTTCTCTCTATCTATACGTATGCATATATATGTAAATATATACCTAAGGTTACATTTCCCTTCAGAGGAAGGTGTGCACTGTGCTCCCCCATTTCCTTTGGTCATTTTGTCTCTCATTGATTGCAGCTCTGTTAATTCCAAGTTAAACAGTCTAATCAAGAGATTATCAGATCACAAGGTTTGGAGCTGGACCTGGACTTCAGAGACAATCTCTGACACTGTGCTATAAGAGAGAAGATTTACCTATCCAAGCTAAAAGAAGCAAAATGTAGCAGAAGCAGGATTGCAGGATTAAAACCTCTGACTCTATACCTAGCACTTGTTACAATACATCTTTTACAAATCTATCCCTCTCTTCATCCTCTTTTCCAACTCTATACCAGTTATTTCAGGAAGAAAAAAATAGCCCATTTATTTCCACTTGTGATCTTAAATTGTTCCTAATTTGGATCCCCAACAAGGAAAATGTTCTCACATATACCAAAGAAAATAAGTGTTTTAAGTTTTTAAGTGAAATTGTAATTTAAAAAAACACCACAACCAAAAAAATTATCTAGCCCATTGACTCCTAAAGTCCAGGAAAGTGTGCATGCAAAGTCCTCAAAGTCTCCACCAGTCTCTTCTCAAATTCCTTGAGTTAAATCTATCTTTCCTTATAGAAGACAAATTTTATACACACATATACATATATGTATGTGTATGCAGGTATATGTGTACATATAATATATACCAATATAACACGTATGTGTGTATATTTATGCATGCATGTGTATATATGTGTTCGTACAAGTATAGTTATAGAATGCATATGTGTTTACATAGATTTGAATATAGCATATGTATATCTAGCTACATATATGCAGATGTATATATACACATTTATGCTTATGTGTATATACATATATACTGATACATATCTATACATATATCACTATAAATGAATACATATTTTTAAATATGTAATTTCTTTATACGTTCTATATATGTACATTTACATATGTGAATATGCGCATATATAGATGTGTATATGTATATTTGAATATATGTATACATGTGTATATGTACTCACATGTATGTGTATGAGTGTGTGTGTGTGTGTGTGTGTGTGTGTGTGTGTGTGTGTGTGTGTATAGGCATAGACTGAAAGACATGCATATCAGTGGGAGGGTAAGTTCAGGTAGACAACCATACCCATCAGCTTGCTTGGCCCATACAAATCTCCATGTGGCAAGGCAGGGAGGGTGCTTCTGGGAGATCATGCCTTGGAGAGACTGTGCACCATGCAGGAGCATTCTGTAACTGTTTCCATTTGGCTGACCATGTGTTAAAGATGAGGCTCTTTGGTCCCAGGAGCATTTCGAAAGGCCTATTGGTTTCCTTAACCTCGCTGCCTCAGTGCCTTTGACAGAGCTTAGTATTTTCTTATAGTGACCAGTGAAGGGAGCAGAGCCCACAGCTTTCTTTGAAAGTCCAGAGCATGCACTCTAGCTCTCTGAAATTCCAGAGTTTGCATTTGCAGCCAGTGCAGAATTGCTGCTCCTCAGATATTAAGGAATGGAATGTCTCCTGATATCCCAGTATACCAAATCCTAGGCTTGCAGCCACTGTACAGCACTGATGCTCAAAAGAGCAACAAGTGCCAGGGTGACCCGAGTTCAAATTCAGCCTCAAAGACTTACTAGCTATATGACCCTGGCAAGTCATTTAACCTCTCTGCCTTTCATCAATAAAATGGGGGTCATAAAAGCACCCACCTCACAGGGTTTTTGTGAGGATCAAATTATAATAGTATTTGCAAAGTGCTGAGCAAGGCGTCTGGCACACAAGAGATACTTACAATGCAACAAACATTTATCAAGTATTCACCATGTGCCAGTCTGGTGAAAAATGACGAGGAAACAAAGAAGCAAAAGAAAGCCACTTCCTGTCCCTAGTTAGCTTACAACTTAATGTTGCAAAGATAGCATAGGATATGAAGTTGAAAAGGTGGAGGGGGGAGAGAAATTACTCCAACCAAAAGGATGGAGGCAACTGAGGGAATTGATAACGTATGAGTACTGGTAGCTAACTGGCAAAGTGGATAGAGCACCAGACCTGGAGTCAGGAAAGCTCATCTTCCTGAATTCAAATCTAGCCTCAGACACTTTCTAGCTGGGTGACCCTGGGCAAGTCCCTCAACCCCTGTTTGTCTCAGTTGCCTTATCTGTAAAGCTAGAGCTAGAGAAGAAATGACAAATCACTCCAGTATCTTTACCAAAAAAACAAAACTCCAAATGGGTCACAAAGAGTCAGACCTAACTGAACAAGTGAGTTCCAGAGTTGAAGCAAAATGGGTCATGATAAGTTTCCTGGTGATAAGTTTCTCCATGGTTGAAGGGTGAGGGGTGGAGGTGAGGGGGCATTGAGGAGGAAACCAAGTGAAGTCAAAATTCAGCAATGCAGCTGGTAGTAAATGCTTGTTTACCTCCCTTAGTAGTGATCTTCAGAACCCCAGCTTAGTAGTATGTGAAACAATGACCCATCCAGCAGCAATGCTGTCTTTATACATAAACTTGATGGGACTAATGCTATGAAAGAACTGAGAAAAGACTTACACAGGTTAGAGCCCAAGCTGTTGTAGGGGAGATTCTATTCCTGAAGTATTGGAGGAAATATCTATACCTTATTCTTGAAAAATCTTTGAAGTGAATATACCTTTGTAAAAGCTACAGGATATTTAGTGATGCAATGGGGCTGGAGTGCTAGTCATCATAGTTGGTGGGGACTTGAGTCAATGATAGTAGACAAAAGATATCTGTTAAACTCTAAGAGTTGTCTAGATATCTGAGGGGGAGAAATGTAGACTCTAAGAGCACGCACAAATATACACATGCACTCACTTCTGTATGTATATATCTTTATGTGTGTATTTTTTATAGCCCTGTGGCATCATCTGTGTGGAGAACTCCCAATGTGGAAACTCCAGCCATAGACGGAGATTTGCAATCTTCCTGTCTAGTTTTTGAGAGTTGCTTTAAATACCAAGAGATTATGTGATTTACCCACAGTCATACAGCTAGTACAAGTCAGAGGCAGGATTTGAAAACAGGTGTTCCTGACCTGGAGGCTGGCTCTTCATCATCATTCATACCATACTCCTTTTCATCATTTACAATATTGGGTTCTAAATATTCCTAGTTCCAAACAAAAAATTTACAAATGCACTTTGGAACACAATCCATTTGTAAATTGGGATGAGGAGGACATGAACTCACTGGTACAGGGAGGAGCTCATTCTGAAGGGAGGGGGCAGAATGGGCTCTTGTGTATTTTTTTCACTCCTCAGCTCTTAGATACCTCTCATTGACTAATGCAGTTGAAGAAAAAAATAGGTACTCAGGCAAAAGTCCTACAAAGCCAGTTTTTTACAGGCATTAAAGTAAAAGGGGAAATCAAGACTGGATTAAATAGATGTTACAACGTGAAAGATATTTACCATAGATACACATTCTCACTTATAAACAAAGTACTACATTATTTTACTGTTTATTGAGGGGGAAAAGATATTAAAAAATCCAATGACTGATTTTGCTTCTTGAACCAAGTCAAATATTTTCTTGTCAGTATGCTCATAACTTCAGCCTGCAGAGGTCATGGCCTTAACTTTCTCCTTCAGATGGTTTGTGAGTAGAATGTCCTTGTGATTAAGGCTCCTTTTGTTTTCCTTGGGAGGGGTTTTGCTTACCCTGGCAAGCAGCTGAGACTCACCAAGGTTCTCTAGACTCTGTTTATTAGATTTTTATCTTCTTATCAGAGTCTTCCTTCTTAAATCATGTCAGCATTTTACCACTCTTCAGGGATTCCTAGTGTTTTATTGTCTATGAACTGCTTGGGGGGTAGTTGAGGAGGGAGGTAACCTAAAAAAAATATAACATTTATATAATAGCAGAAATGGGAGAGATGCTATGCTTTTCTTATTATTCCCACACTCATCAAAGTTACCTCTCTCCTGGCCTTTAAGACCCAGTCAGAAAGTACTCCCTACACTTATTTGTCAACTTCATGACACAGTTTCTCTGTGGAAAACCTGTTCTTCAGTCACTTCTACCAGCTTTAAAAAGCTATATGGTCTTGTTTAAAGGCAACTACTCTCAGTCATTCAGATCCTCCCTGAAGGGGAAGAAAAAAAGGAATGTGTTTATTCCAGGAAATTCACTCTGATTCATTCACAATATACTATTTTGCATGTGCCTGCTGACTTACTCCCATATTCTTTCTATGAGAGGTTAATGGTTTTCTGGATTGTTTAAGGATTACAACTAGGCAAGCCTAAAAGGTTTTGTCCCTCATCTCTCAAATTGTGCCCACCGATAATATTGGGAAGTCCCACTGGATTAGGATTAGATGTTCAAACTTTGAGTAGAATCTCATTCAAAAAGGTATACAAAAACCACACAGAAGTACTTATGATAATGGACTGCCTTGGGAGGTGGTTGGTTCTTCCTTATTGGAATTCTTCATCCAGGAAGAAGCTGGATGACTAGTGGGTACTTAATAGTGGAAATTCTTTGTGAATATGGGTTCAACTAGATAATTTCTGAGCTCCATTACATCTCCAATATAGATTTTAAAAATTAGCAAATAAATAAGGAAAGAAGCAGATTTAAAACAAAACTCATAAAAGAATCAAATTAACATGAAATCAATGATATAGGTCAAAGGTTCTAGGAGAAGCACATTTCAACGTTATACAAATAGTTCTTTAATATAAACTTATTTTTATATATTTGCAATGAGAGTGTTTTGTGGTCAGTGGACAAAAAGTTGGCCTTAGGACCTAGAGGTCTTGGGTTCAACTCTGACCTCTGGCACAAACTGGTTATGTGACCGCTCTCAGAAGGTACCAACCTGTTTTAGTGGAATGTTTCTTCATCTAGGGATCACTCATACCAATGAAATCACAGATCTAGTCCCTATCCATGTGTCTGTGATGTTTGTGAGAGACTTATAGAATACAAGCATTGGATCTATACAAAAGGTGGACTACTTACTAACTGAAGAAAATTTTCACTTTTAATCATTTGGAGCTGCTTTGACTTTGACAATAGAAAAACTAGTCTGGGATCTATATTGTATTGCAACAGTTCTTAACCTTAAAAGGGGGATGTTTGCTTTATTTTGCTCAGTGGTGGTCATTTTTGTTGGTTTGTTTTTTTCCCTCCTCTTTCATAGAGACCTCAGGGTACAGTGAGTATTCCATGGCAAGGGAAGTTTGAATTCTCTGGAGAATCACTGGGTATTTTTTTCCTAATGAATCTTGAATGACGATTCTTTTTCTTCTGAGCATTTCCTTACTTATTAAAGCAATAAGTTCCTGTGGAAATATGCTTAACATAACAATTTTCATGGCTAGTGTCCCTGGCTAGCTGATAACATCATGGTGAAGGACAGACAAAAGGCCTGGAAGTTTGGGACAAGTGACTAATACAAGGAATATAAAATTAATAGCAAAGAAAAGATGTCAGAAATCTTTTCACAGGATTTGTACACAATATTTTCCAAATGAAATTTGTACTTAATGTTATTAACTCTCTATTCTGTCCTCACAGTGACTGGAATTTGAGTACCTAATGTTATCTTTTACAGACTGAAAATTCCTTTTAGTGACTTTCTATAGCTTCACTCAAATTTCACAGTTGAAGATTTCCAGAATTTGATTTGATATATTATCTTAAAGTTGTTTAGAGGGGAATGTTGGGAGAGTTTATATAGAATGCTCCCTCTACATTGCCATCTTGACTCCCACTCTCTTTTTAAAATCTTCAACAATCTTGTTACCACCTCCTCTTGTACCCTGATTTAAAGTCCCTTTGTTTGGCCTCTGTCTTCTTTCTATTAAGTGAATAGGAGTAAGTAGGGGATTAGATTTTAAGGGCATGAGTAACTTTTAGTATAAATGTGATAGTTAAATTTATCTACAGGGGCCATCCCAGGAAGTGAGGAAGTGAAGTTCCCCTGGAAATTTCTAGGGACTCAAGGGACATAGTGATTTCAGGCTTAGGAGAAGATATACTATCAAGACACTTCTGGTCATATGATAGCTGAGCACCAAAAGGCATGGCCACTTCAAAATGACCAAGTGAATCCTTCATTAGCTGTTGAGCCGAAACTATTGGACAATTTATCCTATATCAATGAACATTTGATGAACACCTACTATGTGCCAGCCACTGTGCTAAGTGACAAGGAGACAAAAAGAAGAAAAAGACATCAAGGAGCTTGCAACTGAATGAAGAACACAACACCAAACAAATGTATACAAAGCAAGCTATACAAAGGGAAATAGAGACAATTACTCAAAATAAATAGAGGGGAAGCACTGGGATTAAGAGGGGTTGGGAAAGGCTTTCTATACAACAATAATAATAACTAGCTTTTTATATTGTACTTTAAAGTTCGCAAAGTGCTTTACAAGTATCATTTCCTGTCACACTCACAACTACTCTGGGAAGTTCGGTGACTTGCCTAGGGTCACACAGCTATTAAGCATCTCAGGTTGGATTTGAACTCAGATCTTCCTGACTCCTGTTCCACCACCCTATCCATTGTTCCATCTGATTGCCTAAGTATATATATATATCTTCTTTACACATGTTGTCTTCTCCAATGGGCTATTAGTTTCTTGAGAGAAGTGACAGTTTTTTGCCTTTCTTTGGATCCCTGATGCTTAGCACAATGCCTGTCAACCTACTAGGTGCTTAGTAAATTTTTTTAAGCGACTTACTACCTCCTAAGACACACCCCCCAGTTCTTCCCATGATATTATAAAACTGGCATAAAATGAAAATTATTTTCCATGTAGCATTGTTATTTCGATTTTAGTGAATATTGCTTAACATAGTAATTTTTGATTGGTGTATTATAACATTAGAGAATCATAGAATCTCAGAGTTGGAAAAGACCTCAGAGCTATCTAGAGCCACATGTACCCGAACAAGAATCTCCTCTATAGTACGCCCAACAGGGAAGCAGCTGGTCTTCACTACATCTTAGGGTCAGTATATTTCCCTGTCAAATAGCTCTAGGTGCTAAGTTTTATCTTCTTCTAAGACTCAATAAGCCTCCTCACAACTTCTATACATTGTTCTTGGTACTATTTGGTTCTTAATGACAAGCAAAGAGCAAAAGCTTCCTAGTTGGTTATCCAACAAAATGTACAGACTCTGTTTAATCAGGTGTTAAATGAAGAGTTCCAGATGAGTTAATCCAGGAGGGCAGATGTAGTAAAGACTGCTAATCTCATGATAGGGCAGCTAGGTGACATAATGAATAGAGTGCTGGACCTGCAGTCAGGAAGACTCATCTTCTTGAGTTCAAATCTGACCTTTACTAGCTGTGTGACCCTCAGCAAGTCACTTAACCCTATTTGCCTCAGTTTTCTCATCTGTAAAATGAACTAGGTAAGGAAATGGTAAGTCATTCCAGTATCTTTGCCAAGAAAATTCCAAATGGGGTAAGAAAGAATTGGACGTGACTGAAAATGACTGAATCAATCTCATGATAAGCTGATGGAAGGTTCATGTAGCAGAAATGAAGATCAATAGATCAACAGGCTAACTTACATGCTTGACCCAATGATACTATTAATGGTTAATTATGATGTCAAAATTTCGATCAGATGAGCTCATAGTCCAGATTGGTTATAAATGGAAATGGTACATATAAAATCAAAAATTCAGGTACATAATAGATCTATAATTTCATTATTCATTTTATGAAAAAGGAGCCAAATTAATCAATTAAATCAACTATGTATTTGAGAAAATTTGACTGGCCAGGAGGTTATCAGGAGGTTTACATGTCTCTGTGGAACCTTTCCAAGAAGATTTATGCATCTCCCAAAACATGGAAAAGATATTTTTGACCACATGTAGAAAAAGCAAATTGCTATTAAATGATATCAGTTCATTTTTATACTATACAAAGTAGATAGAGGAAAGCAGTGGATGCCATTTCACTCCCCAAACCAGACCACAAGAGGCCATATCTAGGAGGAGTTGGCCCTCCCTGGGATCATAACATCTCTTCTTCCAGCCATTTTGCTCCTTGCTACCTTATGCTTAGCCTCCTCCTCCCCATTCCCACCTCTTCTTCTGAAGACCTTAATCAAGTCAACACTAACACTGACTCTAGAGAGGTCGTATCTCTGTTCCACTTGACATTTATGTGCTTTTTGGGTCCTAAATCCTTTATCATTCCCTTTTATATCTTTTCCTCTGCCATGAGAATTCAAATTCCTAAAGGCAGGGATTATTGTACTCTTTTTGTTTGTTTGTTTATATGTCCAGGAATTAACATATAGAAAACACTTAGGAAACATTTTGCATCCCCATTCTACTGACAAATGAAACTATTATTTCATAATGTCTAGTAGAACTCTCATTTTACAGATGTAGAAACTGAGGCCTAGAGTAGGTAAATGATTTTCCCAAAGGCTCAATGGTAATAAATGACAAAGGAAGCATTTGAACACAGGTCCTCTGAATCAGGAGGCATTGCTCTTTCTACCATATGACACCCTGCCCCAATCGATATTTTACCAAAGACAAAGACCAAACATTTGTGATTTTCTGGGTATAGAGCATTCCCCTTATAGGAATACCCCTTGTAGAACTTGGATACAATTCCATAACTCATATCTAACTGAGAATATTAGAGTTGCCTGAGCCATTAGAAAATGTGAGTTAACCATGGTCACATAGCTAATATGTGTCAGAGGCAAGACATAAAACCAAGTTTTCCTAATTCAAAGCTCATCAATCTACTGCACCACGTTAAATTTCACATGTACTAAAGAACAAAACTGTAATGGTACCACTCTCACCATCCACCTCCCTCCAAAAAAAAAAACAGGATTAGAAAGTTTATAGTTGTTGTTCTTCTGACACAGCAACTGTTTTGCTATATTTTCAAATGATTCAATTACAAATAGCGGTAATTTATTCCATATGCGTGGAAGAAAAATGAAGTGACTTCCCCAAAGAGTCACAATTTATTTGGTATTCACTTCAGCTCCAGTAGCACAGATCATATTCAGAAGCAGGTGGGAGGTGGGTGGGCTAGGGTTAGGACTGTGTGAACTTGTTAAACTAATTCTATATCTGAGTGAGAATAATGGTGTTATTGTGACTTTAATATAAAAAAATCAGAGGCAATTAAATTTTATTTTTACCTCATTTTTAGTAGGTGTATATTAGGGGTGGGGGAGAGAAGGGAATAAGTATTTATATGGGGCATATAAACCTTACACTAAGACAGTGAGCAACAATTTGCCCACTCATTCAAAGAAAACATGACTGGTCAAAAAACAGCTAATTTGCTGATCCAATGTTCTAAATCAAAGATTTCCAGAGTGAGGAGCTGTGACCTGAACTCAAAGGATGTGTGATCACCCAATTGAAACATGGGAAAATGGGTCCTATCCTACCATCCCAACAATGGTGTCATTATTTTTTTAGCTTATTTATCTTAAAATGTTTATTCAAGAACATGGTTTGTATTTTGTTTAATTTTATTTAATAAAGAGTCCTTTACTTTTCAAAATACTTATGCTTCCACAACAATGCTGTTTTTGGTTAGATGGCACAGCAAAGTGGAAAGAACATTGAACTTAATTTAATTCAGCAAACACTTATTGACTGTTGACTGCATGCAAAAGATGGTGCCAGAGACAACAGTAACATGAGGAAAAAAATCTTAAAGTTTATAGTTACATAGAAAAGACATTTTTTTATAAAATTAAATGAAAATAATATTAATTATCACAGACTTTTTCTTTGTATTTTCTTGCAAGCAAATAAAATTCACCTTGATCTTTTAGTGCACTGTCAATAGACCTTGATAGAGAAATTCTATCACAAGGTCAGGAAAAACAAATGTTTTTTTCCCAACCTTGTGCATAGCGTTTTGTGCTCACATATTTTGTTCTTTTTTCCTTTGTCAGTTGTTTGCATAGGCACACTGAATATTGGTCTTCAATTCATTTTTATGGCTATAATTTGCGATTTAATTGCCTGCATACTTTCGTGGTGTACTCCAAAATTGTAATGAGTCTGTAGTCTCACTGATGTGGATATTACCCCCTCAACATTTCTAACTGTGATCCATCCATTCCTTCACATTGTGAAGAAAGTTCAATCATATCTACCCAAGGTGCCAGAGGTCTTCCTTCCACCTTCTTCATTTTGTATAAATTCTGTTGTAATACTTAGGCTGTTCCAGGGTCAAATCTCCTTGCTATGTGTGGCCCATATTCTTTCCATTCATACATTTCTATTGTGATATCTTTCACAACATTCTACCAGTGTAATTCCTTGCCTATAATTCTCAGACTTGGTATGTAATGAATAAAAATCGCAATGGAAAAATAACAGCAGTTTGGCAAAGTATAGAGAGAGATGGATTCGAAACGAGGGAGACCTAGGTTCCAGGCTCAATTCTGACACACAATGGATGTGTGATCCTGGGCAAACCTCTAAGTGTTCCAGGTAACTAGGATGTCTCAGTTAGTATGTCTCAGAGAATAATAGTATGTCTCAGAGAACAGTGCTTACATGCATTGATAATAAGGAGTTTCCTCTTTTTTCAAGTCCCCTAGACCAGAGAATCCAGTAAAACCACAAGTCTCAGGAACCTACCCTACCAGGGAAATCACAGTTGTTGTCCATACCCCTTGTTCCAATAGAAAATAATGATAGGATATGCCTGCATCAAAAACTAAAGCATTTATTAAGCAGGGACAGAGGTCCAAATATGGAAGGGAGAGGCAAAACATATGCTTGAAGAATAACATTCTTTCATTTCTTCTCTTTCCATCTCCACTATGTCTCCTACTTCACTTCTCAGATGTACCTTTCTATCTTTTGCCATCTTCTCTGCCATAATTCCTTCTTTGCCACAGTGTGGAGCCTGCTTATGGTGATATCACATACCCTACTAACCCCAGCCTCATCCCTTTTTCACATGATGATTCAATCAATTTGCTTGCCCTAGGAACACCACTGTAGTGGGAATGAGATAGAGGAGATCCTTATCCTCGCCTTGAAAAAATATATAGTCATGCTAAGAAGAGAGAGGTTTCTAGATTACAGCCTATATGCATAAATTAGTCTATTTGTAAAGAAAGGAAGGAGGGAAGAAGAGAAGGGAGAGAAGAAATGAAAGAAAGAAAAAAGAAAGGAAGGAACAAAGGAAGGAAGGAGAGAGGGAAGAAAGGAAGGAACAAAGGAAGAAAGTGAGGGAGGGAGAGAGGAAGTTTTCTGTGTACACCAGAAGGCTGAGCCTGTCCTAATGGAGAGATAAACTTAAGTACAGAGTTTTAAAAAGCAACAAAACTGTAGTATGAAAGGAGTTAAATTAAAATTGATTTAAAATTTGCTGTTCCAACCCAACCTTAAAAAAATTTCCCTCTTTATAAAGCTCTAAAATTATATTTTTTCTATACTTGAGCATGACATTTCTGCTATTTTCAAATAGCCCATGCATGTTTAACATATTAATATCACTGTCACTGAAGCAGATTATATTATTTCTAAGAAATATCATATAGATATAAAACATGACTATATTTCCAAGCATGGACTAAAAGAAAAAATAACAGCATTCTTCTATTTTCTCACCATTCCACATCATCTTTATTATTAATATTAAATTATGAAATCTGTGAAATACTTAGAGATAATTCAAGAGATTTAACTGGCAACAACTGGACATACATTTTCTAGAAATCCAATGTATAAATCAGTTAAAATTGTATTAAAAATTCATAACCCCCAGGCCAATATCATCTCTTCTTAGGTGATCATTAATTCCTAGAAAATGTATGCTTCTTTTATTATTATCACTTGAGTATTGTATGCAATTAGTATATGGCATCAATGGTGTATACCAGGAAACTTAGTTTGTGGTTCTCTCTCTCCTCTCACTAGTAGCCATTGATTCTTTTCTCTTTTTCTTTCAAATTTAAAACACAGGGTGCTTGATCATGCATTTATCCAGTTAGGAGTCACTAAAACATAATAGCATAAGAAAACACTTTGTGAAAGAAACTTGTTTTACAAACTCCCTTAATATTATACAAGTCTGAATCACTGGCGCATTGGAGGAAACATTTCTTCTGAAAAATTTGATTTAGGTAGGTGCTTGAATTTGGAGTTTATACTAAGAATCTATTATATTTTCCTTCAAAAATGAATTATTAAAACTATAGTGTTTTATATAATTTCTGTGTCGTAAGAGATCACAATGGCCATGTGATCCAACCTTCACATGAAAAAGAATCTTCCTTACAATATGCTCAAGAAGTAGTCCGCAAGGCTTTGCCTAAAGACGACCAGTGAAGAAGAATCGACTCCTTTATAAGATAAGCCATTCCACTTTGGGACAGCTCTAAATGTGAAGAAGTTTGTCCTTACATTGTGCCTCAAAAATAAACTTGATTCTTTGCAACCTGCCAACTATTGCTCTTTCTTCTGTCCACTTGAGCCAAGTATAACATGACAAATCTCCCTTCCACAAAAGAGCCCTTCAAAAACTGAAAGACAGCTATGTCTTCACTATCTTCTTTTCTCTAGACAAAACATTCTCAGTTGCATCCACCATTCAATAAATAGCATGAATTTAAGACTGAAATTCCGACTTATCAATGTCATTCATATGTGGTACCTGAAACTGAATTCAAAGAAGTTGTGGTCTGAATTGGGCTGAGTATAATAGTTTTATCACTTTCTTATTTTTGAACGCAATTCTTTTGTCAAGGCTCTTATGTAGCCTAAGAGTTCATTATTTTTATTGGTAACATATCTGGAACTTATAAAGTCCATTAAGATATCTAGTTCATTTCAAAACAAACTATTGCCCTTGTGTACTTCTCAGTCTTGTTAAGAGTATTTTTTGAACCTGCATATAAGACTTTACATTTAACCCAATTAAATTCCATTTTATTTGATTCAGCCTAGTATTCTCTGTAAAGATCTTTTTGATATCCTGAGTCTGTAATCCAGTTTCCTAACTTCATGATATTTGCCAAATTGCTAAGCCATGTCATTGGTTGAATATTTTAGATAACATACAGCTAAGCAAAAATCTCTAAGGCTCTCCACTGGAAATCTCCTTCCAAGTTGTTCTGTTATTGAATATTCTTGGATGGCCATTCACCTAATTCTGAATCCAAAATTACTATATGGTCTAACCCAAGTTATCTCCATTTTATTCATAGGAATGACATGACCGATTTTTACCATTACCAAAAGTATTAGCAAAATAAAAAACAATTTGTCAATTTAGAAATGCTATTTAAAAAATGAAATAAAATTAATATTGGATAATTTGTTCCTGATAAAGCCTTGGTGGCTTTTTTGCACACATATTCCTTTTTTCAATTGTTACTGTCTCATTAACATACATTCTAGAATTTTTCAGAGCAATCAAATTCAGGCAAGCTGAATTGCATTTTTCAAGTGCTGTCTCCTTTTTTTTTCACTTCTTGAAAATATACCCTCCTAAATACGGAAGCAACTTTCCAATACTTTGTTGTCTTTCATAGAAGATTTTGACTGAAACTTAATAATCACATTTCCAAATTTATTGATCAAAAAAAAAGGATCTAGTTCACCTGGGCCCATGTATTAACAACGCAGTATTCACAATGCCTACAGTAACTATAAATATACTGATATGGTTATTAATCACAAAATGTAACAGGCTCTCTACATAGTAAATATAGCTAGAACATTTATTCAAATACCAGAACACTGAGTCTCCAAACCAGAAATTGAAAGCCATTACAGTAGTTATGAAGTTGGCACATGTAGTTAATGTAGTAAATACCCACATTCTCAAGCCTTCAAAACAGAACAGGCTACCTCAGGCAAAGATCCTCCTCCCCTCACTCACGCAACTGCTCAGCATCCATGCAGCTTGCTCCCAAGAGCTCTGGCCCCCCGCAGTTCCCATTCCTGACAGTCCTCAGGAATCCTTCTGAGGAACTGAATCTTGTAAACTTAGTGGAGTTTCTGGCTGGCTCAGAAAAAGGGAGTTTGTGCCACAGTGGCTGCTGCTGATTCCAGTCACCACCACAAAGACTCTAGCTTGGCTCAGGCTTTTTCTTGCTCCACCTCTTCCTGCTATGTCAGCAAGTTCAAAGGTCATGGAAGATCTTCAAATCCCATTACCATTATAGCCTAGTGACTTGAATTCATCAAAGGAAACTAGGTATTTTCTTATTATTGCCCTATTTATCTTTGGTATCAATTTCCTATATATAGACTATGTAAAAGACATACAAAGTTCATAAATGAACTGTGCTTTAGAAAGGTTCTTTTATTATACAAACTGATGCTAAGTGAGAAGAGCAGAACCAGGAGAAATTTGTACATAATGACAGACACAACATGTGTGTGACAACCAGCTTTGATAAACTGGATTCTTCTCAGCAACGCAAGGTTATAAGACAACTCTAAGAAGACTTAGAATGGAAGGAGATGTCTACATTCAGAGAAATATCTAGAAAGAACAGAGTTTCAATGGAGACTGAAGTGAACTACATGCTCTCTTTCTTTTCCATGTTTGGTTTTGTTTCCTCTTTCCCACTGTTAATTCCATCAGTTACAAACCTTCTATACAACCAGACTAAGGTTCAATGTGAAAGTATTTGCAGATCCTATACTTGATTGCATACTGCCATGGGGGAGGAGGGGCAGGAGGGGAGAAAATTTGAAACTCAAGGGATTGTGGAACTGAATCCTGTAAACTAAAAGTAAATAAACAAATAAATTTTAAAAAAAGATTTCTATAAAAATAATAAAAAAGAAAGGTTCTTTTAGAACGTATTATAGATTATCATTATTTCTATCCAGTCATTGAGTGCTGAAAATAACTGATAACATCAGATATAACCTAGCATCAAAAAAAAATAACAACCAATGATTTTGCCACTTAGGGCCATAGAATCTGCTATGTAGAAATAAGATGAAGTATAGCAACATTTCCAGTCTCATAAATGAAACTATTTGATTATTTTGTGCCTGCCCATTGGTGACCCACAAATAAATGTCAGCATGCCAAGTTTAGAAGTAGAAATAAAAAATATGATATCATGATTATTCTTACTAATGTTCGTAATTAAAGGACAGAATTTGTTACTGGTATTTTCTTTTTCAAACACCAAAACTAAACTTATACTGTAATGTTAAGAGCAGGGAGAGCCTATTCAGCGTTTAACATATTACTGACAATGAATTTTGCAGAAGGAAGATAAATGTTATGCTAGACAGAACATAAAATGGTGGGTTGGCCATGTAAGGACAGCAAAAGATAACCAATGGATTGTCTGTGAAGTCCATTGATATCCAAGTAATGTCAAGAGATCTAGGTCATCTCTAATGCATTCAATACAATTCTTTGGAGTATTTGTAGGACGACAAGGATAAGACTTATGCAGGATGAGAAGGAATGAATAAATGGTGATGTGTATTATATGTGAGATTAGCCATATTAGAGAGATCACAGATCCATTGAAATATCTAAGGGAGACAATTTAGTGTATAAACTATATACAGTTAAGGCCCAAATAGTCTTACCTTTTTTCCATCTTAGTCAAGGGTTTTAAAAAATCCTGCAATCCTTTTCAAATACAATGTTTATACTTCCTTTTCAAATCGACAATCCCCTCACATAGGTCATAACCCTTGTATCACTGTCCTATCAAGCCTAGCCTCCGAGGATTATAGAATCAAAGATTTAGTGCTTGAAGAGATCTCACAGATCATCAATTTCAACTCACTCTTTTAGAGACGAGGAAATGAGATTCAGAGAATGACTTGCCCAGGCCCAAATAGCTAGCTTAAGTGAGTCTTCCAAGTTTAATACCACTATGGCATGCTGCCTTCTAGGTCCCTGAAGAAGTTAAATCTTTTCACTATCTTGACACTAGGTCCACTTGTTATTTCTTCAGTTGAAATTCTGTCCAGTCAACTCTTGACACATCAATTCATCCAGTGTTCCCCAGGGTCTACCCAGAGGAAATTTCTGACTAAGTTATTTCCTAATAATGGATAATAAGATCCTAAGTTTTCCTGAGAGCTACAAAGGCATTCTGTTACTACTACTTTTCATGAATGCATTCTACTTTGACAGTGTAAAAAAATGGTACATTTTATATGTTATGCAAAATATTTTAAAAGCCCCCAAATCCCTACCTAGGGTTAATTTAAAGAACTGAAAATCTCTCAATGGACTTGGAATGGCACAATTGGTTTGAAGGAGCTGAGAGAAAAAGTTACCCAAATATACTACTATTTTAAGACACTTATGTTTAGTTTTCAGTCCATGTAAAGTTACCATATTGAATTTCTATGCAAAATAACACAGATTCAAGCTTACCAGTAGATCTCATTTGCTAAATATAATTAAAAAAAAAAGTTCCAATTCCCTAAACTTTCACAGAGACTCCTTGTCATGCATCAACATGTTTGATATTCCTAATTGACACAAAGAATCACATTAAATTAACATTATCCTTCTGGATTCAGTTCACCAAAGTTTGGGGAAAGAAATTCTACTCTTTATTTACCTTGTCTAGGGATTTCTGAACAATTCCTCTGGCCTTCTGTCTAGAAGAACAATCATACACACACACACATACACACACACACACACACACACACCCCAATATAATTTACACATATAGACAGAGAGATCCAAGTATATACACACAAATGTAGACATACATATAAGAAAAGCCATATATTCAGGATAGAAAAGGAAATGCTCTATTTCCTATTGCCCATCAATTCTATAATTTTGCAGTCATAAGGCTGCAGCACTTGATAACAAAAACAATCTTAAGCAGCTGTAGGGAGCTGGCACACCTACACCATCCTTATACTGTGTTTCAGTATTCATCAAGGGTATGATTAATTCAATAGTGGCACTACCAAAAGAAAATTAGCAACAATTATTCTTTTATTGCAGATACAAGTGGTTGTCGATCATCCTTATTAATTATTGTTATTATATTATAATAAGAATATTTGTTAGGGACTAAATGGTTTAGGCAACGAGCTATATTCTTTCCCCCATTCAAATCCAGCTGTAGTTATTTTCTTTCCCTAAAGCGGGCACCTACATATAAAAAATTAATTCAGGACATCTATTTTTCAATGAGAACATTTACAAAGAACTACATTTATTGGATCCTAAATTAGTAGCCTTAGTCTCAGATTTAGACCTATAAGGGATTTAAGAAATCATGCAATACAACATTCTCATTTTTTTTTACAGAGGAGTAAACTGAGGCCCAGAGAAGCAAAGTATGCCCAATATAATAGAAGCATTAAGTGGAAGAACCAGGATTTAACTTGACTCCCTGACCTAGGACCCAATATTATTAACACTATATTAAGCTTCCTCTTCTTCTTAAGTCCATTCATATATTTAGGAAATCATGAATATAGAAGAACCCAAGTCATTCCTTAATGAATAAGCAATAAAAAACACAGAGTAACTCTCCCCTCAAAAAATAGACTCTTTCAATACCATTTTTAAGAAGTTTCAAATCATTAATGGTGAGAAAAGATAAATTAAAACCATTGTAAGTTTTTATGTCAAATCTAGCAAACTGGCAAAGCTCCTCTATTGGCACAGTGGCACTTCAGTCCAATTTAGTCCATTCTGAAAAAATTATTCAAAAATATGTTGGAAATTGATCAATTTTTTAAATATCCTTTGACTCAAAAATACTGTTATCAAGTAGATACTCCAAAGAGATCAAAGGCAGAGAGAAAGGTACCATACATACCAAAATACCCATATCAGGCCTTTTTAATTCTTTTAATTTTTGGTAGCAAAAACCTTAGAAGTAAAGTGGATGACCGAGGAATTCCCAAAAAGTATAAAGAAGGAATGTAAAGAATATGATTATAATATGAGGAAGCAATAGAGAAGGTGAGAGACTTTTTCATGAAAATTTTTGGGTGCTGGAAAATATATGTTACTTATCCAATGAATTCGACCAGTTCTGTGGTGTTTAGTATGGGAATTCACTAGGACAACTTCACATGGTCCAGAAATTCTACTGAGGAAGAGTCAAAAAATTATCAATATAGATATAAAGAAACATTGTTACAATGTAAGAAAACATGAAGAAGAATTATGCAAAACTTAAAGAGACTAATACGAACTGATACAGAGTGAAGTAAGCAGAAGGTATAGAATTATATATGCAATTACCATGATGATGTAAAGAGAAGCAAAACTAAATGATAAACTGAATTCAAGGTGGTGTAATAACCAAACTAGACTCCAAAGAAATGAGGGGCAGATATATATCCCTATTCTCTGTAGATATGGGGGAGAGGGTGGACAGGCTTGTGCTGGCAAATGTTTAAGTACAAGCTTTCTGGTGGGTTCAGGGAGGACAGGAATGTAGAACACTTTAAAGTTATTCTGTGTTATTACCATTTTCTCCATTACTTCTTAAGTCTACACTTTAATAAAACAATAATCTAGCCCTGATTTGTAGTGCTTAGCAATTTTAGAGGTGCAAATGTTCACACTTAAAATTTAAAAATCAGTTTTTCTGAGCTGGTCTATATTGGGCCAGCCCCAGCACACCAGTGGTTATAGAAAACAGGTGTGAGATGAGGTATATATTGTCCCATGTGTGTCGATTTGTTTTCCTTAAATGCCTTTTCTTGTTATACATTCTATATGTGTCAGTGATGATGTAGATACAATATTTTTTAAGAAGTTGAATAAACGATGAACTCATTTATGGGTGTGATAGGGGAGGGGAAATTCATTTATTCATATAAAATGAAAGAGCATCACAGATGGAAAGTAAGGAACTAGCTTCAGCAATTATACAATCTATTCTTTTGATTCCTATCCTATCCAAGGGAGATGCAGATGAAGGATACATGAATAGACAACAATAAGGTCCTTGGGTAACTATCGTATCATCATCATCATAGTAATAATAATACCTAATAATAATATTCATCATTTTTGCAAGGTTCTTTACATATGCTAACTTATTTGATCCTTATAACTTTGAAAGGTAAGTACTATATACAATCCCCAATTTATAGATGAGGAAACCAAGGCACAGACAAATTAAGTGACTTGACCAGGGTCACACAGTAGTTAGTAAACATCTGAGATACGATGCGAACACAGGTCTTCCTGATTCCAAGTCCTGCACTCCACTGTATTACCTAGTTGACTATTTACATAATAATAATTAAAATCTATGCAGCACGTTTATATTTGCAAAGCATCTAATCTCATTTGAGCTTTACAAGAACTCTGATAGGCAGGACTTGCAGTCATTATTACTCTCATTTTATAACTCAGGAAGCTGAGGTTCATAAAGGTTCAATGGCCTTCCATGACAGATAGTAAAGTGACGGGTGTGGGATTTGAACCCTGGTCATTTTGACTCTAAGGCTATCCCTCTTCACAAAACATCACTCTGTTTTCACATAAGAGACTCTGACAATAAACAATGCCTACAGTGTGGTCCTTTTCTGCTATTAAATAGTTGCGGCCTTAAGAAAACAGGCATTGATAAATAATTGGTTATTCGTTCATGAACGTCTATTAGAGAGTCAGCCTAATGTAGTGAAAAAGACATCTACTCAGTCAGAATACATATATTCTAGAACTTAAATGGATAATAACTGCCTGTGTGACCAGGGTTGTTGTTTCTTTCTGTGGGACGTAGCTTTCTTAAATTTAAAATGCAAGCAGATAGGAGAAGTGACCCCTAAATAAGGTAAATAAGGAAAAAAAATACCTGAGATTGAGTCCTGGATCTGTCCCTAACAGCCTTGTGGCTGCGGATAAGTCATTTGACTTTCCTAAGCCTAAATTCTCTGATCTGAGAAGGAAATAATAATCTTTGAACCACATGCAGCAGGGTTATTGTTGGAATTAAATGCAATAAGGTATATATTGTTTTAAAAACTGGGAAGTGCTATATAAGTGAACGATCATCATAACTTTCCAGCTTTAAAGTTGTTTGGTTTTTTATTCCTACTATAGTAAGAGTTGGGGAAGGCAGGAAAACATAGGTCATGTTCTCACATGATTTATAATCTATAGATGAGAAACTTAATCTCATTCCCATAGGAAAAAAAAAACAAAAAAAAAAAACCATTGTATCTGTAAGTCCAAAGCTGAGATAATAAAAATTGATTATGTAAGAGCTTAGGGGATCCTGAACAAAAGCATGATGGAGGGAGGATGGGCATAATCAAGGAAGCCTCCCTAGAGGAGGAAAGTTTGGAAAGAAGTGATTAATATGAATTCGTGAAAAGGTAAAAGATACAGCATAAAGAAAAACATGGTGGTAATGAATAGTAAGCTGTGTGTAGAGCATTACCCTTGAAAAATGTTTCATATATAAAAATACATTTTCTCATTAAACACAAGAAAGCTATTTGCTACCAAATATCATAAATTACCAAATTATTCCTTCCCAAAGTGCAGACCTAGGCTTAAATTTGCTGAAACCTAATATGATTCAATGTTCTTATTTCTCAATTGTCAAATTAAATGTTAGTGGCCGTGTTCATAAGCCTGTCTGTTATAAGAAAGGCAGCTATAGATGGCAAAGGAGTGTTTTTGTCAAGCAGGATTCTCTTATATATTTCCTTCGTAGTTGCTAAAGTGTTCTATTGAAATACAGTTTTAAAGTGAAATTCAGTTCAATTCAAGGAAACTTTATTAGCAACTATTTGCAAAGCACAATGCACATATGCACTCAGGTATATCCTAAAATAATAAGATAACAAGGCATTTAAATACTTATTAATTGGGTTGAATTAGGCATTTATTCTCTTTCAAGAAACTTACAATCTAAGAGCAGAAGAGATATATGTTAACAAATATGAAATGTGATCAGATACGCCCACAAATAAATAGAATAAAAATTGGACTAAGCTAAATGCCTAAACAGAGTACAACGACTTTATAATAATAATTCCAAGAACAGAGGAAGTACTGCCCTAGAGTGATCAAAGAAAGCTTTTTGAAGAAGGTCCCATTAAAGCTTCATTTTGCCTTCAACAAAATACCCAGGAAAGCTCAAGTAAGCCCCCTCTGAATTCCTCTTGTATTTCCTTAATGAAGTGTGAGCTTACTTCCAGGTTTAAATCTTTGTCAAAGGTACACTGATGATGAAATGCTGGGTGGTATAAAGCAGATTTCTAGAACAGGGAGAATTTCCAATTCCCACCATCTGCTGAGCCTGTTGCACCTCCAAATCTGCTCCAAACTGACTCCAGTGATCTTTCAGTTCTTGATCATAAGATACCTATAAAGCTGAAGTCCACAAAACCATTACACAATTTTGCTCTAGAGAAAGAGATACATGTAATGGAGACCATGCATTATCAGGGAATTCCTGAATCACTGGCAGACATATCAATAGGCAAATAAGATGACCAAAACAGAGACAAATAGAATATCAGAATATGTAAGGGAACTATTACGTACATGAGTGGAACTATCATCTTGGTAACAGAAACAAATCGAATAAGAATTGAACTACATAATTAATATGAGAAGTCCATTGGCATAGAGAATAGTTTCAGAATCAAGTGGGTGATGACAGACATTTGCAATATGATTTGTGGATATAGAATTTAACTCCTCAGTGCCCCAGGTAATTTGCTTGAACTGTAAGTTGCAGAATAATTGTTGTCCCACCTTGGGAGAAGTTTCTCAACCAGGAGTTTCCTTGATGAAACCACATTTCTACCTCAAATGAAATCAAGAGAAGCAGAGAGATACAGATACAGTCACAGAGAGACCGAAGCATAAAAAGACAGATACCCAGAGAGATATCACTTTAAATGTACCCATATCTATATCTATCCTTTCAAATAATCTTGAACATATATAACACAGTTACTCCTGGCAAGAGAATTATAATAGATTTTGCTAATATCTGTACATGACCTAGTCTGATCAAGGAACATGGGGTCACCTAGAATTACTAATTCCTACTAGAAGTAGAAAAGACATAGGAAAAGGGGAAAAACAGGAAGACTGTAGAACCAAAGTGTGCATATACATATATAATATATATGTCTACATATATATATATACACACACACATATATACACATACATATATACAAACATGTATATATGCATATATATGCATGTATATATGTGTATGTGTACTAATATATATTTGTTTACATATATAATTATATACTTCGGTATATATGTGACTATATATATATGTATATACACACACACACACACACACACACACACACACACACACAGACACATATATTAGGTTTTGTTTATATGATGTGTCTATATTCATTATGGGTATCTACAGTAAAGAAAAAAAGTTTACTTTTATATTATGTTATTATTACTTCTAAGACAGGCACCTTACAGTTAACCCTGGGGTCAGTTCTGGGTATAAGTCTTGCCTCTGATACATATTGGCTCTATGATCATGGATGGGACATTTAACCTTTAAATGCCCTAAATAGTTCTCTAAGATTGTAAATTACAGGCCAGTTGCTGATTCATGTTTTCAGAGAGAATTTCCACACTAGAAATTCCCAACATTAATGAAATCACGGATACAAACCTCCCTCCCCCATATCTATGATATATCAATATATTTTCAGTTGTCATTGCTATCTTTTATTTCTTTTTCACATTTATTTCTGAATATATCCCACTCCTTCTCCTGTCTTCTAATTAAAGAGTCATCCCTATAACAAAAAATAAAAATGAAAGAGGAAAAATAAGCAAGTCAGAGAAGTAACCAACACATCAATGAAACATGAAGGCACATGCAGTTTCATGCCCATCATCCCCCATCTTTGCCAAGAAGAGGGGGAGGTGCATTGTCTTATCTCTTCTCTGGGACCAAATTTAGTCATTATAATTCACAGTACTCTGTTGTTGCTGTTGCTGTACCTTTTACATTGCTGTAAGCATTTCCTAGTTCACCTAACTTCACTTTTTTCATGTAAATTCATATACATCTTCTCATGTTTCTCCACATATTTTTGCATTTATATTTTTTTTAATTTAAATTTATTTTCTTGTTTACATCATTCATTTCCATGAGATTTTGAGTTACAAATTTTCTCCCCATCTTTCCCCCACCCACCACCCCAAAACAGCAATCTCATTGTATAATGCATCCCCCAATCTGCTCTCTCCTATGTCCTCCCCCCTTGCCCCTCTGACTTTCTGGTAGGGCAAGATCGATCTCCCTACCTCAGTGCCTGTGTATCTTAATTCCCAGTTGCATTTAGTTAATAATAATAATAATAATAAATATATATATATATGTATACATCTATATATTTTTTAACATTTGATTATAGAATTTTAAATTCTAGATTCTTTCCTTTCCACCCTCATCACCTACCTGCACTGGAAAGACAAGCAATTCAATACAGGCTGTACATGTGTAGTTATGCAGAACATCTCCACAATGGACATATTGTAAGAGACTAATTATATGTCCCTCTTTCCTATCCTGCCCCGCCTTGTTCTATTCTCTACCCTGTCCCTGTCCCTTTACAGAAGTGTGGGCTTCCACCAACCCTCCCCCTCATCTTGCCCTCCCCTCCATCATCCCATCTCTCATCCCCATCCCCCCCACTCTCCTGTGTGTCAAGATACCCAGTTTTGAGTTTATGTCATTCCTTCCCTAAGATAAATTCAATGAGAGTAAAGTTGACCCTTTCCCTTTTGCCTTCCTGTTCTTCCTCTCCATTGTTAACAGTTATCACTTGCCTCTTCTATATGAGATGATTAACCCAATTCTGTCTCTCTCTGTCTCCCCTCATTCTATTCCTTTCCCTCCTCAGAATTTCACCTTTTAAAGTATCATCCCTTCCTAATCAACTGATCCTGTGCCTTCTATGTACACATATATACACATATTCAGATATGGATTCATATGCATATATATATACCTTCCTATATAGACATGTGTATGTATACATACATATACATTTGTATTCCCTTCACCTATCTTCATACTGAGAAAAGCAGTATCTTATAGTAATTTATTGTTTTTCCATGTTGGCATGTAAATAGTTCAACTTTGATAAGTTCCTTGTGATTTCTTTTCCATGTTTACCTTCTCATGCTTCTTGTATTTGAGTGTCAAATTTTCTTTTCAGTTCTGGTTTTTTCAGCAAGAATGTTTGAAAGTCCTCCACCTCACTGAATGACCATATTTTCCCCT
>CM053582.1:472800992-472819857 GCA_028627135.1 Pseudochirops cupreus
CTCAGAATTGAATACCCAAGGGAAGGCCCTTCTTTCATTCACTGGAGGCAAGCCTTCAGCTATCTCAGTTCTTGGGGAGACAAGGCTCAACAAAGCCATAGCCAGTGTCCTCATCAAGTCACTCTCAGCCTGTAGAACAGTCCCAGAACCCCTGAAAACATCAGCAAGGCCCTCTTCCAGGATTTCTGTAAACATACAACAGGAAAATCCTCCTTCAGGGCTTCTGAACCAACAGCCAGGTTCCAGGACCTCTACAACAGCGTCACTGTCCTTCACCAGCAGGTGAATCTGGCAAAACAACATCAAAACAGATAGACAAAATACCAAAATCACACCCACGCCTCCTCAGTTCTTGGCAGCTCTGGGTAGCAGTTCTCAGAAGTCCTGGGCAGCTCCAACGGGTTCTCAGCAGTCTTTTTCTCAGCAACTCAGACTGTACTTACAATGCTGGATGCTGCTCTCCAAAAGTCCTTCTGGCCTTCTCTAGGCTTGGGCCTCTCTCCCAATTCACAGCTCCTCCCATTTCAGCCTTCTCTCTTCACATTAACAAGTCCATCCCACAAGTGGGATTCACAAGCTCTGGGTTTTAACATTCAACCCCCAAACCAAGCCAATACAGAGGTATCTCCAAATTCTATTACCATTATATAAGTTAATTCCAATGAGAGTAAGGTTCACGCATTGGCCCTTATCTCTCCTATTTTCCGCTCCACTATATAAACCCTTTCATACCTCTTTTGTACATCTTACTTCTCCTTTCTCCCAGTGCATCCCTTTTTCTCACCACTACTTTATAGTAAGAACTACTTTATATAAGAGTTATAAGTATCCTCTTCCCATGTAGGAATATAAACAGTTTAATATTATTATATCCCTTATAGTTTCTCTTTCCTGTTTACATTTTTATGTTTCTCTGGAATCTTGTATTTGAAAGTCATTTTTTCTATTCAGTTCTGTTCTTTTCATCAGGAATACTTAGAAGTTCTCTATTTCAGTGAATATCTATTCTTCCCCCACCCCGAAGCATTTTAGTCAGTTTTGTTGGGTAGGTGATTCTTGAATGAAATCTTAGTGCTTTTTTTCCCCTCTGAATACCATATTGTAAGTCCTTCAATATTTTCTTGTAGAAGCTGCTAAATCTTGGATTATCCTGACTGTGGTTACATGATACTTTGATTGTTTATTTCAATATTTTCTCCTTTACCTAAGATCTCTGGAATTCAACTATACTATTATTGCGAGTTTTTCATTTTGGAATCTCTTCCAGGAGATGATCAGTGGATTCTTTCAGTTTCTATTTTATGCTCTAGACCAGTGGTTCTCAACTTGTGGGTCACAACCCCTTTGGGGGTTGAATGATCCTTTCACAGGGGTCACAGGGGTCACCTAAGACCATCGGAAAACAAATATTTCTGATGGCCTTAGGAACCAAGACACAAGGCTCCTCTATCTGTCTCCAGGAGGGTACGCCCACATGCAGACATGCCCATGTATCAGTATTAAAGGGTTGCGGCATCAGGAAGGTTGAGAGCCACTGTTCTAGACCTAGGATATCAGGTCAGTTTTCCTTCATAATTTCTGGAAATGTAGTAGCTATACTTTTTTTTTCAATCATGGCTTTCATGTAATCCAATTAATTCTTAAATTATTTATCCTCAATCTATTTTCCAGGTCAATTGTTTTTCCAGTGAGACGATTCACATTTCTATTTTTTAGTTCTTTTGATTTTGTTTTATTGTTTCTTAAAATCTCTAGGAATCAGCTTCCACTTCACTTGCCAATTTTAATTTTTAAGGAATTATTTTCTCCATTGATTTTTTGTACTTCCTTTTCCATTTGGTCAATTATTCTTTTTAAGGAGTTCCTTTCTTCAGTGAATTTTTTGTACATGTCATTCTATTTGCCCAATTATGTTTTTTTCTTTTTTTCTTTTCTTTTCTTTCTTTCTTTTTTCTTTTTGGCTTTTTGGAGGGCAATTGGGTTTAAGTGACTTGCCCAAAGTCACATGGCTAGTAAGTTTGTCAAGTGTCTGAGTTTGGACTTGAACTCAGGTCCTCCTGACTCCAGGGCCAATTCTCTATTCACTGTGCCACCTAGCCACCATGACCAATTATGCTTTTTAAGGAGGTCTTTTTCATGTGTTTTTTGTGCTTCTGTTACTGTTTGAGCTATTTAGTTTTTAAGGTATTATTTTCTTTAGTATTTTTTGTGGTTTCTCCTTTACCAAAGTGTTGACTCCTTTTTTATGACTTGCATCATTTTCATTTCTTTTTCAATTTTTCCTCTATTTCTCTTATTTGATTTTTAAAATCCTTTTTTGAGCTCTTCCAGGAATTTGGGGGAGGAGTGGTGATGGAAGAAACACAACTGAGACCAATTCACATTTTTCTTTGAGTCTCTGCTTATAGCTGTTTTGACATTGTTGTCTTCTTCTGTGTTGGTGTTTTAATTTTTCTTGTTGCCAAAATAATTTTCTATCATTAGATTCTTTTGTTATTGTTTGTTCATTTTTCTTGATTGTTTCTTGACTTTTAACTTTACATAATGTTAGGCTCTACTCCCATGGTGGAGGGGCCACTGTCCCAAGCTTCAGGTTTTTCATGCTGCTATTTTCAGATTCAGTTCTGGAGGTCTGTAAGTTATCAATTATTGCACAATGGTATGATCTAAGAAGAGGTGTGGCCTACGCTCTGGTCTATAAGTGACCACAACCACTCTTTTCTACCCTGGAATTATGCCCATGGTCTATAGTTCTGCTATTGCCCCTCCTTGATCTGTGACTATCACCCAAATCACATAGACAATTAAACAGAACCCTGCACCCAGTGCCAGCAAAGGGTCCTGTGTAATTACCTTCTGACCAGTTATCTAAGTCCCTTGTCATCTGTGGGCAGAGAACTCTGGAAGTTGTTCAGTCCTATGAAGGCCTGTTGCTGACTTGTTGGGGCATGACCTGTACTGAACTCTACTCCATTCTCACCCCAATGGTACAAACCTTTCTTGCCGACCTTTTAACCTGTCTTAGGCTGGGAAATTGATTCACCCCATTCTTTTGTTGGTTTTGCTATACTGGAATTCATTTTGAGGCATTATTTTAAAGTTGTTTGCGGGGGAATTTGGGCAAGCTCAGGCAACTCTTTGCCTTTACTCTATAATTTTGGCCCCACTGAGGTCAGTATAATGAATAATTATAGATCTCATCAAGGGCAACTTATGGTGTGTGTGTGTGTGAGTTAGTATATAAGCACCATACATCCCACCAAGTGGATCACTGAAAAAAAAACAACAGTGAAGAGTTATAGCAGACACAATGTCTAAAGAATCCAAATTTCAGGTCAATGGAGAGACAGATGGAAGGTATGAATAGCCTACAACATATTCCCAATAATGTTTTGCACTATTCATGTAGTAGGAATAAGAGATAGACAACCCAGCTACACTGATATACTCAAAATATTAACAACCTCCTTGAGAAGTCCTTGAATACCTGAGATCTTTTTGGAAGATCTCTAGGAATGGCATTAGAAGGTATGGATGGACTGTGATATACAATGTTCAAAAGAGTACCCATACAAAATCACTCATGTGATTTCAAGTAATGAAATCAGGAAATAGTGGTTCTTATCAATCCCTGTTTTTTTTCAAAGTTAAGAATTTTATTAAGAAGTGTTTCTTGTTGTTTCAGAGGAAAATCATGTGAGCTTTTCATTAGGGATGCATAATTTATGAAAGGGTAACAATAGCAATAGCATGAGTAAGAGATTACCAACACTTATCTTGCCATCTGAGGAAGGACTGGTGAAAAATGTGAATTAGTTAAAATTTGTTTTTGGTTCTCCTTGCCTTCTCTTTCCCTCCCTTGTTGTGACCTTTTACCTTTTGCTCTTGATCCCACTTTCCAATTGACATCTCCCCAGGAGTAGCATATCTATGGTCTACTGCCTAACCTGCTATGAAAACTGAGCTGGTAGAGAAAGTTCCCGAAAAACTATTCAATAATTTGAAAATGTTTAAATAAGGCTTAAATGATCCTTCCTAGAGGTTTTTGCTTTCTAACATGGATAACATTTTGAGTCAAAAGAATAACTATGTATTGGCCCTCTACACTATCCTCTTCTTCCTCCCTCTATTAGGCAGGCCCTATTGCTACCTCATAAAGAGAGGAGAAAATATATGTCAGGATCAGACTAACCATATTAAAAAAAGATTAAAGAATTAACAGTCATTAGTAGCCTTCTTAGAAGGAACTTAACAGTAAGTAAATAATGAATGATTAATTAAGGCCTACTAAAGGTCTTAGGATCAATCAACCAATAAGCATTTGTTAAAATACTTCCTATGTGCCAGGCACTGTGCTATGCATTGTGTGCAAAGAAAGCCAAAGGCCATCTATGACCTCATTTGATCCTCTGTATAAGTACTTGAGCATCTGAGGTCCTTTCTAGCTCCAAAATACCAAGACAATAACACCTGAATGGTACAGAAAATGAATAAAAATGGAGCTTATTGTCAAGAACTTGTTTGGTATTTACAAAATGGTAATCCAAGTAAGAATGGAAGCTATTCACCATCTTGCTCACTCAGTTCAGCTGATTAACTTTCATTTCAGAGAGTGATTTTTAGAGGAAATAGGTACACTAAAACTAAAGAGAATACATGAAAAGGTAATGTGTGAAATGATAAAGAATAGTATTAAAAAAAGAGGGACATAAACAAAGGAAAAAAGGAGTTGAAAATTGGGGGGAAACCCATCTAACCTCTGACGATTTTGATACTAAATTCCAATCCCTCTGATGAGTCAGGTTTCCAGAACTCAGCTGGCTACCTCTCCCCCTCAAGGGTCTATGGGTACTGAGGGGCAATAATATGACTTGTAATGTCATTAGCTCAACCCCCTACTATTTTCTATCTCTCTCTCTCCAAGATTATCAGTTGAACACAATTTAGCCAGCCAACTATAAGTAGCTTTTAGAAAGGTATATCTACTCATGTGGCACAATATAATTATTGATTAAAAAAGCAACAACACCTCCCCCACCCCAACAAAAGTATTTCATACACTCTCCTACAGCTACATACAAAAATTGAAAGGAAAGTAGTTTCAAGCATAGAGAATGCCAATGGCAAACGTTAACTCACAGTTCCTGGTTGTGAACAGTATTCTTCTCCCATTCATGGAGTTACTCAAGAAGTTGCTCTTAGTATGGCATAGTCTCCTTGCTGCACTCCTTGTAGAACCTTGAGTCTAGTCCAGTGGTTCTCAACCTTCCTAATGCTGCAACCCTTTAGTACAGTTCCTCATGTTGTGGTGACCCCCAACCATAAAATTATTTTCGCTGCTACTTCATAACTGTAGTTTTGCTACTGTTAAGAATCTATCTGATATGCAGGGTGTATTTTCATTGTTACAAATTGAACATAACCCACAGGTTGAGAACCACTAGTCTGTTCTAGTTCTTTGGTGATGAGATATCATCACCACCTGATCCAAGACAGTTTAGAACACTTGTTAGAAGTCCAACATCCTCCAGACTCTTTGAAGCTGGAATGTTCTGGTCTGGTCACTGGGCGACAGAAGAGAAGACTAAACTTTTGAGAACTGAGAAGATCCTTCCACCAGGCAATTCTGCTTCAGTGGTGTTCTAGAAAGCCACAAGTTCCAATTTCTAGGAAATCATCTTTCATCATTTGCTGGATAATTTAGAAATTATCCAAGAGCATGACCAAGTTTCCTCAACCAATTGGAAAAGATTTCTGATGTGGCATCATTTCACTTCCTCCAATGACTTTCAAAGACTTTTCATAGATAATCTAAAATCTTTTGATTGGTTGATTGAGGTGTATTCTTACCTAGATAAGTTATTGGACTAAAATGAGGCAGTGTAATCTTTAGCTTAACCTTACACAGGTAAAAGAAATTCCATAAGGAGAAAAATAAGATGAGAACCTTATTGTTGTTTTTAAATTTATTGATATGTTTTATTTTTTTATATCACCATAATTTCTGAATATCTTTCCCCCTCTATTATCCAGCAAGTCATCTCTTATAACAAAAAATGAAAAAGAAAAAAAGTAGTTCAGAAAAACTAACCAAGATATCCAAGTGTGGAAGTATATGTTTTTTTACATGGCTACATTTGTGAAGGGAGAAAAGGTGAACTTTTTTTTTCTCTTTTTGGCATTATATCTAGTCATCTTATATACTCAGCTGCAAATGAATGAATGGGTGAATAAGTATTGACTAAGTGGTTTCTGTGTGCAAAGCATTGACATGCAAAAGGAAACATAAGGCAGCCCTTTCTCTTAAGGGAAAGAGAAACAATATATCTATTATAGGACATTGCAAATATAAGTCAAAATCAATGACCCAGTGTTTTTATTTTTTAATACTGCAATGGAAAGCAAATGGCAATGCATAATCTGTAGTTTTATTTCCATTAATACAATCAAATCCATTTCTGGTGTTAAGCCATTGATGGTGCCAAGGACTAGTGAGAACTTTCTTTTCTGGCTCTTCAATATCTGTAGCTACCAAGAGGTGTCAATTGCAGGTACAGTTGGAAAGTCATGTCTCTTTAAAATTTGTTACTCAGGATGATGACTACACAAGTGAATTGAAAGCAGGGCCAAAGTCGTGTGTGTGTGTGTGTGTGTGTGTGTGTGTGTGTGTGTATAGCGGAGTACCTAGTATTCCTGGAACTCACGAATTTACCTTCTCAGTCAGTGGTAGTTAGTTGGCAGGAATGGCTAGACATCTAGATAGGAGTTGCTGCTCTGATGCCTATATTCAGTTAATTAAAAAAAAAAATCTTTCCATTTTCATTGTTTAAGTCCTTGTGTGTGTTGTTTTTCTGATTCTACTTTATTCTGCATCAGTTCATGTCTTACCACGCTTCTCTGAATTCTTATTCTTGTTTTCTACTGGCATAATAATATTCCATGTGACTCAGTTTTATACAATCTTCAATTGAGGGCACCGACTTTGTTTCCAGTCCTTTGCTATCAGAAAAATATTGATATGAGTATTTTGGCATGTAGAAAACCTTTCCATCTTTGACTTTCTTGAGATGTTCACCTTAAGGTTGGAACCCTCAGTCAAAGAGCATGTATATTTTAGTTACTTTCTTAGTATAATTCCAAATTGCTTTCCAGAATAGTCAGATTAATTTATAGCTCCACCAGCAGTATATTAGAATGTTTCTTTTTTCACAGCCTCTCTGGTATTATCTCTATCTTTTCTCATCTTTGTCAATTTATCATGTGCGTTGAAACTTTATAAATGTTTTTATTTGTTCTTTTCTTATTATTGGTGATTTTGAATATTCTTTTTTATGAAGAAAGCCCCTTCCAACCATACTTTTTAGTCATTAAAATTTCTTTTAGAGTCACTTTTAAAACACTGACTAGTACATCATTTTAAAATAAAAATTCAAATTAGTTATTAAACTACATGTAGACTTGCCTTTCTGACATTTGCATTCAAGAATTTTGTTCATACATATTTACGTAGATCATTCCTTGATGTTATGCCTAAGTACTATTTAGCTCAATTCAATTCAGTTCAAAAGGCTTATTAAACAATGCATATATATGATATTGTGCTATATAATGGAGATAAAATATTTTTTAAAGAACAGTCCCAAATCCCACAATGCCATTGAAAAAAGTAGTCCCTATATAAGTAGTCCCTTATATGTAGCATAAGCATATATCTATCAATTAGCCCAACTGGCATATTTGATGATGACAATGATGATGATAAGAACCCTTCTAAAAACCTTTCATACCATCTGTTTCCTGAGGGAGCACAATAACAAGGTGAAAGAATTCCAGCCGAGGTGATGTACAACAGGTTCTCTATGTCCTGAGATTACTGTGGTAGCAGTGAAAACTTGGCAACAACTGTGAAACAATGGTCAGTTGGGCTCTGGTGATACTACTGAGTATATTCTCCCTCACCCCATTAGTATGATAAAACTACTCCTATGAAACTAAGAAATCAAAAAGGGCAGGATGGCTCTGCTGGCTGGTATAGTTGTATTGATTAGCTTGACCTGGAGGATAAAACAGTGAATGGTGCTCCTTTATGTTGTAGTGCAACAGGAAGACAAGGTATTGGGGGAAAAAATAGCATTTCCACACCTGCAAGAGTACTTCTGTGCAGATGACAATGAACACTAAAGTGGATAAATCATGAGTGTATGTGAAATGGACTCGAATTATGAATACTTTAATTATGTGTCAGTTGGAAATGTATCTCACCAGTTATTAAGGCTTTGTCTTTTGTCAACAATTCCCTCCATTCCAAGTTAGACACATACTGATAATCAGCAAAAGACATTGATAAAATATAACTTCATATCTAAGCCTATATTATGCTAAATAAGAAATGGAATCAAGAAAGTATTAAAAATCTCAAAAGACTAAGTTTTTTGAGGAAAAAGTTAAAGACATCAAAGTTCATTTAAAAGCTTCAATGCAAACTCAAGAAGTTTCTATTAATGAAGTGGATGACAAGAAAGAACTATTATATCTCAAATCATTTTAGAAAGGAGATAGTCATACTTAGACTGGAATTCCAAAAGCCTTCATTGAATTTGGCATCATGAATCCAAATAGCAAACTGATTATACAAAAAAAAAAGGAACGATTCAAAATATGTGTTATCTAATATAGCAATCATGAATAAACACATTTCCCCACAGTATTTGAAAGAAAAATAATGCAGTATCTGCTAGAAATAGCATATTTATTAGTGCTATCATTGTCAGAACCGTAAGAGGAAAATTGAATCAATCAAGAAATACTCCTACAGACAGATGTCAGACACCTTCATGGGGGAAATGACTTGACAATAGTTATTGAAGAGCCATAGAAAGACCTCAGAACATTACATCAGCATCTGCACGGAAACTGATTGTCATGTTGTCTAATTAAAGGCAACAAAAAAGAAATTGTGAGAGAGAATCTGGAAAGCCTAGCAATCAACCATTGAAGGGAGGGAAAAGGTTAAGGTGATACAAAGATAAAACAGAACAAAGAATAAAATAAATAATTCCATATAAATTTAAAAAAAATAACTTTACTACAGAGGATTGAGAAATGAGGAATTTAGAGGAAAGTGATAACATCCAAAACATACGGTTATAAGAAGTTCAACACAGAAAAAACAAGCAGAAAGCATTACAATAATTAATGTAATGAATGACAGAACAGTTACACCAAAGAAAATGACTGAAATCTAGCTTTTCTGCCTGATTGGAAAGCAACAAGGATGGGTGTTATCTGTAATTATTTATTCTTCTAATGGGAACCTATGAAATGACTAAGTCGCAAGGATGGAATCAAAAATGCTCTGTGAGTGAAATCATATTAATTTAGTCAATTATATAATTGAAGAGCACTAAACAAGAAGTTGAGTTGTAGAATTCTCTGGGGAAATGAAAAGGATCATAGTAGTAATTCAGAACCAGGTCATTGCCACCAAGAATTACAGAAGAGTTAACTTAGGGACCACAAATTTAGTGATCAATGTAGATTCTTCAAGGAAAAGGTAGTGAATTTTTACTGTTGTCATTTAAGTCTATAATAATTTATATCTAACAAATATCTAGCAAGATATGACTCTGTGGATGGCATTTTTCTTCAGAAATTTCCTCTCATCATTCAAGCATCAAGATAATCACAGAATGAGACAGGAAGACAGCAAATTCCAGGAAGGTCAAACTACTGCCACCACCACATCAACTATCTCCTCTTAGATGTCAGTTGAAATAACATAAGATCCTGAACCTGTGAGGATTGGCTTACTGCTAGGCCCTAGCTGATAGCAGTATATCTAACGTTTGACCACTTATTAAATTGCCTATGTGCTACTGGGAAGTTCCAGTGTATTCAACAGCTGCTTTACTCAGTTTCCTTTAGGAAAGGAATATAAGACCCTTTGAATCATAATCAGTTTCTTCTCCTAATCCAAGTATGTAAGGTTAATAAATTTTTCTAATCATAATACCTTAGTGATCAATGGTTGCTGGGTGGGGGGTGGGTTGAGGTCTTGACTACCTATTGATTTACTGTTCCATAAGCCCCCTCCCACATGATCCATGTGAATCTGCCCAGGAGCAACAGTCAGAGAGCTATGTGGGTCAAGACACGCAACTCTGTGCCCTCTATCAGCACATGCATCTCATTGTACATCTGTACCATTACTCATGCTTGCTTGTAGGACAAAACACCTGGGAACTGTAGCCTTTCATATCTGTGAGTAATAAACTGCCTGACTTGTGATCCTTTGCATACTTTGTTCCTTCTCTGTAACTCACTCATAATCTCTTCACAATTGATGTTACATCTATGGTCTCTTTGCAGATCCCAAGAGCTCTGGGAACAATAGTATCCCAAGGCTGCTTAATTTACAGACCAACTACAAGGCCATTATAGAGGGAAGCAACCTTTGTGTAGAAGGGGTTTGTTATCCCTGACAATGCAGATCACTTCTAGTCAACTGCATATATGGACAAGTAACTCTATAGCTTTGGATATGTGCCACCCACACTATTGTCCCTACTTTCAAGCTGATGCAACATCCAGAATTCCAGGATACAACCCTTGTGGAGATATGACCTGATAATTTCCATTGAATATGCTATAGCTTCCATCCTTTTGGAGAGCCACAAAAGACTCAATAAATAAAGCTCTTACCGCCAAAGTACTTGATACTGTTAAATGATTCAACTTCAGAAATGAATGAAAAAAACATTAAGGAAGCTACATTAAAAAGATTCTTTG
Source organism: Pseudochirops cupreus (assembly GCA_028627135.1). Lineage (NCBI taxonomy): Eukaryota > Metazoa > Chordata > Mammalia > Diprotodontia > Pseudocheiridae > Pseudochirops > Pseudochirops cupreus. The sequence goes on from CM053582.1 coordinate 472,811,781, forward strand.
GGCTACAGTCATAAGGATGTCTTTAAAGGGGATAGATTGGAGATAGGGATTTCATTAGATTGTCATTGCAAGAGGTTAGACAAGAGATAAAGAGGTTCTTAAATGGGTTTGTAGCATGATTGAGAAGTGAGTAGGCAACAGTGTAAGATCAAGGGGGACTAGAACTTTTAAAAAAGGCCATTAGATTTTGGAGGTATACTTTTGTTGACCTTAAAGAGACAGCTTCAACAGAAAGGTAGGGACAGAAGACAAAGATGGTTATGATAAGGGAATTGAGGCAACAAATGTAGATCTCTCTTTCTAGTAGTAAAGTGATGTCATAGGAAATATCCCAGAGGAAGGTAAACCAGGAGAAACAGGATCTGCTTGTACTTTTACAAGTTTTTCTTTTAGATTTAGAGATGTAGGAAGCCATGAATGTACCACTTGTGCCCCACTGCATTTTCAGCACAAAGTATATGAGCCTTGTAGCAGAGGTTTTTCACTATGACTGACTGCATATCTGAGTAGTGAGATGTACTGGCAACGGAGGTGGGCAATATATAGAGAATATCTATGATGTTTGTATGATATTTAAAGACTGCTATAAAAATTGATAGTTGATACTTATTCCTGTGTAAGCATGAATGAAAGTTTTCCATGAAAACTATTGGCAAGCCTTAGAGTGCTGCTCTCAGTTCTGTAAGCAGTATTAACTGCCTTCTTTCATTGAGTATATTTTCCTAATACAGATCTAAATTCAAGATTTATTTTTTGGATTCATTTTCCTGAATGTGAAAAGGAAGGGCAAAGTACTTACATTTGGAAGAATATATATATATTTTTTAAAGCATAAACCATGCACTAGACTTCTCAGAGCTTTCGGTCCAATGTGAGGTAGGGAGTAAGGGGAAGTAGAAGATCAAAGAGTAATTTTCTTTCTTTGGCTCATTTCCTCCATCTAGACATGCTCCAGATATTATCCTTATATATTCATCAGATAGCTGCTGTCTAGATTTCTCAAAATATGCATAACAAGGATTTCCAACTTATATATAAGTGCTTTAGGAGCCAAATGAAAATTATATATGTGACCAGAGACATCTTAAACTCAATATGTCCAAAATAGAACTCATTACTTTTTCTCCTAAATCCTCCTCCACTTCTACCTTCCTTTTTACTGTAGAGAGCAATCTCATTAGCTCACTCCCTCATACTTGTAATCTAGGAGTCACCCTGGATTACTCACTTTCTATCTTTCATGGCTCATATCCAATATTTTGTCAAGGTCATCCAATTTCACCTTCGTAACTTCTCCTGTATGCATCACCTTCTTTTCTTTGACAGTGAAAGTCATTGACCATGGTACAAGCCCTTATCACCACATGCTTACATTATTACAATAACCTGCTGTTAAGTCTGCCTGCCTCAAGTCTCTCCCCCCTCCAATTCATCCTCTCTTCAGCCACTAACATGATTTTCCTAAAGCTTAGATCTGATCATGTCACCTGGCCTAATCAATAAACTCCAGTGCTATCATATTACTGCTAGGAGCAAATATAAAATTATCTATTTGATGTTCAAAGCCCTTCATAATGTAAACCCCTCCTACCTTTCTGGTCTTCTTACACCTTATTCTCTGAAGACATACTCTTTGATCCAGTGACACTGGCCTCCTGGCTGTTCCATGAACAAGAAACTCCAACTCTCAGCTTCCAGCTTTTTCTCAGGCTGTTCCTCACAACAGGAATGCTTTCCCTTTTCCACTCCAACTACTATCCTCCTTTAAGTACCAGCTAAAATCTCACCTTTTTATAGGAAATCTTCTCCAACCCCTCTTCATTCCTCTGCCTTACATCTGTTAACTATTTCCTATGTATTCTGTATATAGCTTGTTTTGTATATACTTGCTTACATGTTGTGTCCCTCATTCGATTGTAAGCTCTTTGAGGGCATGGAATGATATTTTGCCTCTTTTTGTATCCTCAGTGCTTAGCACAGTGCCTGGCACATTGTGGGTCTTAGTAGGTCCAAACATTTACTGATTAATAGATTAATGTATAAGGTACAAGGGCCAATTCATGATTTCCCAATAGCTAGTTATATTTCTCCTGAACAAGTTTTTGCTTTAATTTGGGTCAGGGGAGGAGCCAAGGTAGCAGAGTAGAAGTAGGAAATCCCATGAGCTCCAGCCACAACCACTTCCAATACCTGTAAAATATGACTCTAAACAAATTTTAGAGCTACAGAACCCACAAAGTAACAGAGAAAAGCAAATCCCCCACTGAAGCCAGCCTATCAGGATAACAGGAAGGGTGTATTGCACTGTGCTGCTAGCCAAGCACAATCCCGCGTGAGCCACACCGAGCCTGGGGTGGCCCCAACCAGCAGCCCAGACTGGCCATAGCAGACTAGTAAAAGGTCAATGGGGAACTCTTTGGAACTAGGTGACAAAAGTACAGTCTGCTGCTGCCCCAGGGGCAAGAAGTGACAGAGGTACAGCAGCTGCAGCTGCTGCCTCATGGCTGCCTCCAGCGTTCCTGGCCTGCAGATTGTTGGGGACCAAGCAACCATTCAGAGGATAATCAGTCTTGCTTTGATCTACAAGATCACTGTCTTGGGTGGTGGTCCTAGAGTGAAAAACTCCAGTGTGCCAGAGCTTGCAGTGGCTGAAGAGAGGGAGCCCTCCTCAGACCTCTGACAATACTTGGGAATACCCCAGCAATTTGGTATGAAGCTCTCCACTCTGAAAGGAGAGTTCTACTGTGGCAAAGAGCTCAAAAGTTAAGGAATTGCCTGGCAAATGAGCAAACAGAGGAAGCACAATCAGACCATAGAATCCTTTTTTGGGGACAAAAAGGATCAAAACATGAAACTAGAATAAGTCCACAAAAGCAAAACTGATGCATCAAAATCTGCCAAGAAAATTATGAACTAGTTACCGGCCATGGAGGAGCTCAAGAAAGATTTTGATTATCAAGTAAGAGAAGTGGAGGAAAAATTGGGAAGAGAAATGAGAATGATGCAAGAAAATCATGAAAAGCTAGTCAACAGCTCGCTAAAGGAGACCCAAATGATACTGAAGAAAATAACACCTTAAAAAATAGACTAACTCAAATGGCAAAAGAGGCCCAAAAAGCCAATGAGGAGAAGAATGCCTTAAAAAGCTGAATTGCCCAGATGAAAAAGCAATTTCAAAAACTCACTGAAGAGAATAATTCCTTCAAAATTAGATTAGAGCAAAAGGAAATTAATGACTTTTTGAGAAATCAAGATACTATAAAAGAGATCCAAACAAATGAAAAAATAGAAGGCAATGTGAAATATCTCCTTGAAAAAACCACTGACCTGGAAAATAGATCTAGGAGAGATCATTTAAAAAAATCATTGGACTACTTGAAAGCCATGATCAAAAACGAACCTAGAAATTATCCTTCAAGAAATTCTCAAGGAAAATTGCACTGATATTCTAGAGAGCAAAATAGAGATAGAAAGACTTTACCAATCACCTCTTGAAAAAGATCCCAAAAAGAAAACTCCTAGGAATATTAGAGCCAAATTCCAGAGTTCTCAGGTCAAGGAGAAAATATTGCAAGCAGCCAGGATGAAACAATTTAATTGTTGTGAAAACACAATCAGGATAACACAAGATCTAGAAGCTTCTACATTTAGGGATCAAAGGGTTTGGAATATGATATTCTGGATGTCAGAGGAGCTACAATTAAAACCAAGAATCACCTACCCAGTAAAACTGAGTATAAAGTTTCAGGTGAAAATATGGTCATTCAATGAAATAGAGGATTTTCTCAAGTATTCTTGATGAAAAAACCAGAGCTGAACAGAAATTTCAAGGAAAATATTAAGGAAAAGTGGGAAGAACGGGAGCAAGAAGTACTAAGTCCTAAACTATACCATAAAGTAGTAACCATCAAAATAATTTGGCACTGAATAGTAAGTAGCAAGTTGATCAGTGGAACAGATAAAGTATTAATGTTCTATGTAAAACAAATGTAGTAGCACAGTTTTTAATAAACCAGTAAACTCTAAGTATTGGAGGAAGACTCACTATTCAATAAAAACTGCTGTTATATTGGAAAAGTAATATGATGGATTAATTTTGTGGAATTTCCTAGCCCTATAAGGTAATTAAAAGCTTTTAGAGTGTATATTAATAGAGGCAAATTGTTTTTTTCTTTTATTTTTATAATTTTTCTAATATAGAACCAGTACTACATTCCTGGTGTAAATCATCTAATCATTGTCTCTTAGCTGTTTGATATGTTGTTTTCTATGTACCAATTTTTTTTTAATGATGAGAAATAAATATATTTTTTCTGTTTCCTTTCATTAATCACCAAATAATTATAACATGTAACTTGTCTAAAGTTCTTTTCAGGTCTATATCTGGGTTTTTTTGTTTGTTTGCTTATTTGTTTGTTTGTTTTGTCTAAGATTGAACAGAATACACTGAGTCTGCAGTACTTATTATTTTTAGTATTTTGCTCCCTGCAAATTGATTAATTTTCTCTTTAAATATATAGATCTTCTCCCCCCTCATTCCTCTTCTGATCACATATGCTTTTCTATATAGTGTAATGTATTTTACACCAAATTGTGTGTTATCATGTGTATTGTTTGTGTATTTAACCTTCTTTGTATGTTTCAGATAAAAGTGACTTCCCCACTCTTTTCTCTAAGTTTATGAAATCTTCTCATGAACATTAATTATGTGACAAAGTAAGTTCTATTCATTTTGTCTCCATTTCTTCCATAGTATATTCCTTTTCCTTCTTTTTGCCTTTCTTCTCTTTAGCTCATGAAAGCTTAATAAATACTAAACCCAATCCAGATCCTGTTTTATTTGACCACCTGCATGACCCTTAAAGACATTACCATTTTGATGTGACACTTTCTTCTTCCCCCATTAGAATGTAAACAATTTATCATCATCATTATCACTCTTGAAATTGTTCAAATGTACATACCTTTCTATGTTTTTGTTTTTCTAGAGACTTCATTTGGTTTATCAAAGTTTCTACTAATTCTTTTTGTTTCTTTCCATAAGGAATTCTTAGAACTCCTCTATTTCATCAGAGTTCCATTTTTTCAACAAAGGACTAGATTCAGTTTTACCAGGTAGGTTATTTTGACTGTGAGCTTATACATTTTATATTTTGGAATATCCTATTTCAAGCTCTTTTCTTTATTATTGTAGCTGCCAAGACTTATGGGCCTACTCATGTCTCCTGAGCATTTGAATAATTTCTTTCTGGTTGCTTGTAGTATTTTTTTCTTTGATCTGGAAGCTCTGAATTTTAGTAAATATGGACCTCAGAATTTTTGCTTTGGAATTTCTTTGAGTAAATGACTGTTGTATTCTTTATATTTTTATTTTGCCTTCTGCTTCTAATATGCATAGACACATTTAATTCACAATTTTTGACAATAGTTGAGCTTTTTAAAAACATGATTTTCAGGTAGGCTAATGATTTCTAAGTTATTTTCCCTTACTTGGTTTTTCTGTTCAATTTTTCTTTTTTGATAGAAAATGATCTACTTTTTCTCTTTTTTCAGTCTTTTGATTTCTTTGTTGTCTCATAGGGTCATTAATTTCTAATTGACACATTCTAATTTTCACTGTGTCTGTCATTTAGATAACATTGTATACCTCATATTAAACTGCTTATTCTCCTTTCTAGATTCTAGAGTTCTGATTTCATATATTTCATACATAATTTTAATCTTATTTTAAATTCTTGCATTATTTCTCCTAGGAATTATTATAGTTCTAATGGTCATGTATGTTTTTGTTTGAACCTTTCTTTGTAGATATTATAGAATTATTCCTTTTAGGATTTCAGTCTTGGGTGGCCTTAGATTCAAGGTATTTCTCTAAAATCAGTTTCTTTTGTTTACTCATTTATCTGTTCACACTTACTGGATTGGGACTTTGTATCAGTGTCAGGCTTTGTGAACTTTTAAATTAAGAAAAGCTGGGCCCTTACTTGGCCTGCATTTGTAAAATCTGTGGTCTTTTCACTCTTTCCCTTGAGTACTAAGCACTGTGTTGTTGGGTTTTTTTCCAAAGACCTCTGGGTAGCTCCAGCCATTGAGCAGCAGACTTTAAGAAACTTAGGGTGTGATGAGATTTAGAACTTATGGTGATTTAGGGTATGGTTTTACCACTGCCCTCCTGGCCAGAATTTGAAAAACTCCTAATCTCACTCTGGGATCACAGCATCACCACGGCAGAATCTAAATGATCCTCACCTGTCTGTAGTTCATGTTCTGGAATGGGATATATAGCTGTAGAATCATGTTTTGCTAGCTCATCTCGGTCTACATACTATGATACTTCCATAGACAAGCTTCCTAGGACAAGCAATTTTGGTTTGAACCTTTCCCCTATGACTGAGGAACACAACTACAATTATCAGATTTCCCTGCTTCATCTCTATTTTGAGATAATGTTTCCATATACTGCAGTTTTAGTTGTTTATTATTATTATTTTCTATTTGAGCCCCTTCCCTTGTACCTGGGGTACAAAGCTGTGACCTCCAGGCATCTCAAGCTCAACCTTATATGGAGGCTTCACTTTACTAAATTCCTAAGGCTGGTCTTTTCTGCTGGGATCAGTTCTCTAAGAGCCTGCAAGCTTCTGACTCTCACATTATATAGATATAAGCTAGAAAATGCACTCTCTAATCCTTGAATTGCCTAATCATTGCTGTATCTAGTACTTTTTTCTCATTCTTATGGGGGAAGTTGTTCTTCTGCCAACCTTTCCAAAATTTTGAATTTCTGCTCAGGAAAATTATACAGTTACTAAAATAATGTATATGAAAAGCATATTAATAACAGAAAAAACTGAATGATTTGAAATTATAATATCCAAGCATGACACCAAGAAAAGATAAGGAGATTTAAATGTAGAGCACTATGGCTATGCAACAATGTGTATACTATTAGACTAGATGGTTGGGAAGAGTTTTGCTGAACTTCCGCTGTTTTTTCTTTCATTTTTATACTTTGTTGTATGATGGCTCACTGGTAAGGGAATGAAATATACTTGAAAATATAGATAGTATGGAAATGAAAATCTCAACAAAATTTTAATTGTTTTCTATTTCAGTAAAAAATTTCTGTATAGTTGATTTTATGCAAGCCTTATACATGTCCTGATAAATTGATTCCCAGCCTCTTGATTTCTAAAGTGATATTCATCTTTATGTGCTCATATTTCCTAATTTTTTTGGTGATACATGGAAAACCTGTCAATTTTTGGTTATGTCTTACATACACTAATTCTCTGAACTTTTCTATTATTTTACTTAATATTTTTATTGATTTTCTTCACTTTTCTAAATATGCCATCCTATTATTATGCAAAATAAAAATATTTACCAATGCTTTATTTGTTCTTTATTTTATTTTTAATTTTTAAAAAATTATAAATATTTCCTTTTTCTTATTATATAGATATAGCCAGAATTCATGGAGCTATGTCAGATGTCATAATAGAAGATATGTTGGATTTAGAATAAAGAGAGACACAAGTTTCAGTCCTGCCCTGACACAAACTGTATGAACGTAGGCAAATTGTTTAAACTCTCAAATTCTCAGTTTCTTCCTCTGAAGATAGAGATACCTATAGTACTTCAAAAGCTGTTATGGTGATAAAATGATATGCTATATAGAAAACATTTTCTCACCTCAAAGTGGCATAAAATTTCCATTGTTATTATTTCAAATCATGAAATCAGGGACACTTGCTTGATTCTTATTCTAAATGAGAAAGTTATAAGATTTCTCCATTACACAAAATATTACTTCTTGGTTTCAAATATTGGTCTTCTATTATATTAAAGAAAAAATGCTTCCATTTATATAAATATATACATATATATATATACACACATATTTAAATAACAAATATATTTTATTTATCTTAAAAGTTCTTTCTCTAGTCATATAATCGAAGATCTTCATAATTTTTTTAATATTACTGTGTGTTATTACAGAATTTGATTTTCTATTAACTATACTAGTATTACTGATATAAATGCCTTTTCATCGTAATCGTTTTTTATAATTCTG
>CM053582.1:472820357-472843566 GCA_028627135.1 Pseudochirops cupreus
AAAGGATTGGGGAAAGAGTTTGTGGGAGAGGTATTGTGAAGCCCTTTTACTTTCCTACACGAAATGGATGGGTTTAGGGTTGGTAATAGATATGCTCAAAAAAAGGAAACCATGAGGTATAAGAGATATGAAGTATAAGAAATATGACCTAGCTATATCTCTCAAAATATGGTATTAGGACAAATGTACTATAAGAAAATCTTTACTTGGGATATGATTTTTTTGAGTAAAGATTTTTTTTGCCCCAAAATATTCAAACACTACTAAAAGAAATATCTTGAGGATGAATCACCTTCTTAACTTTCTTCATTAATTCAACAAATGTTCCTTGAGAGTTTACCACTTAAAAAATACTCTACTGGAAACAAAGAAGAATATTAAATAGTGAGTCAGCAAACATTTATTAGGCAATCAATGAATCAACAAGTATTTATAAAGGATCTATTATGTGCCAGACATTTTTCTAGGGGATGGGCATACAAATTCAAAGAATGAAGCAAAGCCTGCTCTCAAGGATCTTAAATTCTCTCTGAGAAAGCATGTACATATGTGTGTGCATATAAGCTGGAAAATTCAAGAAATGATAATATTTATAATAATAGTTCTCCTAGATGTAGATATAAATAATGCTATACTCTGCATTCTATTCAGTTTTGTATTCAAATGTGCTACTGAGCTCAATGTGGGGTATTATGGATGATAAGTATATCTTACTTAGCTCAAGTTCTCATCTCTGAAAAGAGTGGGAACATCTAAACACAAATTTGATTTCTAAGGTCAACTTAGGTCTAGAAATTCAGATACCATAAATCAAATAAAAAAGCATTAGATCAAGACAAAGTTGCCTAATAAATAACAGGAAAAATTCAACAAAAAGAAGTATCTTAAACCCAAAGAAAAATAAATATTGTTGGGACTGATTCCCTGGTGTAAGTAGATGATATGGCAAAGTGCCATCTATGAAGCTAATCTTAAGCATGGGGGGAGAAGATTCTCTCCTGCAGTATTTAAATCTCCAATTATAGCTTTCTCTGCTTTCTGCCATCTCAAAAGGAAAAGCATAATTTACTTTTCCACCAGCTTGCCTCAACTGGTTCCAGGCAGTTGGCAAACAAGGTATGCCAGGTACTGCCACTGTTCTTTTTCATTGTAGTTCCCTTATTACTTCAGCCCAGCTGTCTCTGTCACCCTCCTGACATAATTGCCCCTGTCCTCCTGACACATCAGATTCCAGACTTATCCTATGGAAAATGGAGTGCAGGAATATTCTATCAATGAGTGTGAGCATCATGGTAAATGAAGTCCTAGGTCCTTCTTCTCTTCAACATATATTATTTTGTAATATACAAAGTCCTTTCAGTTCAACAACTCTGACTAAGATAACAAAACACATTATCTCTAGTTTACAGGAGAAGAAATAGGTTTAGAAAGTTGAAGTGATTTACAAAACCCACAGTGTCTAGCTCTAAGTCAGTGTTCAATTCACTTCGCCACACTACCTCCTTACCAAAAGGACTTTCAAAACTTTTCATCAAAGGAGATTTTTACATATATTTAATATATATATGCATACTATGCATAGAAAGAATTATATATGTGTAAATATGTATATGTCAGTGTGTTTATATATGAGTATACTTTTAAGTATATTTTATATATTTATCTATAAATTTATCTATATTTATATTTCAAAGCATATTTTAATCTGATTTTGCTTGCATTCAACAAAAGCACTCTCAACATATTTGGAAAAGTACATGTCCATTCATCTGAAAACATGTAAGTAAATAATTATGCAAAACAATGGGATGTCTGAAAATTATTAATGAAATCATAAATGGTTGATCAAAATTTGACACTAATGGTCTGCCTCCATGTTCCAAATAAACAAATGAGTTGCAGTAACTATCCAGATAGTTTCAGACTCCAAACATTTGTCTGAGATATCTGATAATGAAGGTAAAAGAGCTTTGTCTTTCATTTGAATTATCTGGATAATTGCATCAATTTTCCCATTCCTCTTTTGTAAAAGTGTGAAGAACTAATTAGTTATATTCAAGAGCTAATTACTACATATACATGTAGTATTTTAAAAATAAAACTCTTTCCATATATTCTATGGAATGAGTAATTTCTGAAAACACATGTTAGTCAGTCTCCAGGTCTTGACCTGGGCTTTAGCATCAACTGGAAAGCTTGCTTAGAAGTGAGAAGAGAATGCATGTGCACCAGTTAGAATATTAAATTAGTGGAGGTAAATACTTCTTTTAATTTTGGTGATTTGGAAGCATTTAGGTATGTAATAAGCATTTCAGGTTCACAAAAGGGTTTCTTTTTTGGCTTAATTATCTGGAATCACTTTGCCGAACATCCCCAAGACAATTATTCAAGCTCTACTTTCCTTTTATAGTCCCCAGTATACTGTTGCATCTCAGTGAAATCTAAGACATTTTGAGTTTCTGGAAAGACTATCTGGAGACTTCCAAGAGTCTAAAATATTTTAGTGTCCTTTTTAAGGAATATTAAAATCTGTGTGGCAATTATTTAAACTTGTTACTACCTATAGATCATATCATTAATAAGAATTTAATGTAAGGACAGGTAACACATTTTGGGAATAAATTATTCATTGCCCTAGGACAGGGGTGTGGAACTTGTAGCCTCAAGGCCACTTGTGGCCCTCTAGGTCCTCAAGTGTGGCCTTTTGACTGAATCCAAACTTCATGGAACAAAACCCCTTAATAAAACAATTTGTTCTGTAAAGTGAAGGCTCGGTCAAAAGGACATAGTAGGACACATGTGGCCTTAAGGTAGCAGATTTCCCACACCTGCCCTAGTGTAGCAGGACTTCCTGAGCTACCTAGGCCTAACTGCACAATGAAGTATACCATTTGTTTTAAATTATTATTTCCTTTAAAAAATAATAGAGAAATTGCCTCCAGAAGTCTCTTGATTAGTTGCCATTTCTTGTCTTATCTTTACCACCATCTATGACTCCATGCAAATATGGACAGGTAGTAGTTTGTAAGCTAGTAAAGAAAAAAGAAAAACTTTCCACCAAATAGTATATTTAAGTGGTTACATATATAGAGAGAGAACTAGCGTGACTGAAGACAAGTTTAAAAGTCGCTTTTTTTAAATAAGAAAATGGTAAATGTCATATTTCATAATTTGACCTTATTTTTGGACTCTTTCAAAGATGATTTTTCTATAACTCTAAATTTGGGATATAATGACATTTTAAGATGCAAATTAAGAATATTGCTGCAAATGGTATAAAAGGAGATCTCCCTCTAGTGTGCACACATTAGTATAATTATGGAGTTCTTCCTTCCACATTGCAACTTTCTCCATCACAGTTTCAATATATTGCGGGTTGGCATAAGAAATTAAATGAGGATTTTGGGAGAGTTTTGTGGAGGTCATAGATGATATGTGAAGGCCACCAGACAATTCAGAAAAAGTTTAGTTAACTCAGAAACGTATTTTATGCATGAATGTATGTATGTGTATATATGTGTGTACATATACATATATACACACACATACACAATTGCATAATATCAACATATTTTATCTTCTAATACCATAATAATTCAGACTTCTCTGGTATGAAAGAAGGGTCAAAAAATTTACAGGGATTTTCTAGATGCAGGCAGGGGGGTGCTATACCCCTAACCTCCCCCACTCCACCCAGCATCTCCCTCCTGTGATATCCACTCCCCATATGATACCATGAGACTGGACTTTGAACAATGCCTCTCAGATATGCTCAGCAACAAACACCATATCCCCTTCTCTCCCTTGTCCCCTTCAGATTGACACCAGGTATAAAGATGGTCTACTGAGTGTGCTATAGAATTATCTCAGAAATTACCAAAGTACAAAACAAAAAACCAAAAAACAAAAGCAAAAGCAAATTCTCTGTCTAATAAGTCCAACCCCTTACCCCCTCCCCAGCGTAAAATTCCTCTTTCCACAGCCCACTTTCCTCCTCACAATCTCAAACCACACATTATGCATGAAAAGCTTAGACAAAATTTGCTGCTAATGGCCATATAATTTATTAGTTGCATCAAGTAATAAGGAACTTTAGATACACAATTAAAGAAGGTAAAGAGGTTTGCAGCCAGAGGTGCCTCTGTGATCTATCTAGGAAAAGAGGAGACAGAAATGTGACTGATGGAATTTTGCTTGGCCACCAACACCCTATAACAAGGACAACAGCAAATAGCATTGATATAGCTCTTTAATTAATTTTTTTTTTTTTTTGCTTTTTTGGAGAGGGAAGGCAGGGCAATTGGGGTCAAGTGACTTTCCCAAGGTCACATGGCTAGTAAGTGTTAAGTGTCTGAGGTAGAATTTGAACTCAGGTCCTCCTGACCCCATAACCAATGCTCTATTCACTGCACCACCTAGCTGCACCCTTTTTAATTCTTCTTTCTGATTCACACACTCTTCTGCTTCCATCTCCTCTTACCTCTTTACTTTGTATTGTGGTGGGCCCCAAAACATGGTGAAGAGACTTCTCTTTAAGAACACTGCCATGTTAAACAATCTTCAGTCTCCTAAATAAAACTGTGACTCTTCAGAAAGTCTGCTAAAGAATCTAACCCCAAGGACTGTATCCTTTAGAAAGCCCTCCAAGTTCCCTATGATCCCATTAATTAGTATCTAATGAGTCTGAATCCAAAGTTCCACTTGTAGTTATAATATGTGTATGTGTGTGTATATGAGTGTGTGTGTCCTTTCACATATTCACTTAAACATGTTAATAAATGCATCTAGGGACAAAGCACTATGCAATGTGCATAAATGCAGTGTGCATGTGTTTGTATACACACATATATGAATGTACATAATGCATATATGATCAAGGCAATTGATCAATAAGCATTTATTAAGTGCTAGAGATGCAAAGTCCCTGCCCTCCAGAAGCTTAAATTTTAATGGCAGGGGATAATATACATGTACACATGCACATTTACATAGAGGTGAGTGTATGTGTGTGTGTACACCTACACAAATACAGAGTTTCTAGAATGCCAAAATTAATTTATGAAAAATGATGAAATCGTTGTTCATTGTCGGTTTTCTTACTCCTTTTATCATCAGATTTTATATATGAACTTATTTTAGGTGCATGAGAAAACAACACATACACACACAGAGTATTTTTTTTAAAGCATTGGAGAGCTGGTTTCCTTCCTCCATCTTTTTTTTATGAAGAAAATGATGGGGAACATAAACTGCAGCCCTTAAAGAATTGAATGTATGAATTGAAACAAATAGGCTTTAAAAATTCGCAAAATAGGGGGAAGAAAGACATAACTTAGCAGGAAGGCTGCAAGTAAAATATGCACTGTGTACATGCACACAATATATCTTCAGCACTTAAAAAAAGATAAAAGAGATCTTGAAAGTGAATGAAGTTGACTCTCAAAGAGTGGGTTTTAGATGTTGAATATTTAATTCACTGATAAAAGGGACCTGATTTCTTGCACACGGCTGCCATAAATAAAAAAAAGCACATCTTAAAAGAGAAGCAATGAGCAGAAACTGACCTTTCTGTGAGCAAGCAGATGAGAGAAGGTATTTGGCTAATCCCAGCTGTCTCTGATTGGCCAGACAGAACCGTGTTGAAAATGTCTCCATCTGGGCTAATCTGCTCTCAGTTGGATGAGCCGAGGCCTTCAGAGTTAACCTGACATTTAACAATAATTACCCTTTCGAATGACCCTGGCCCAATCTTCTGCTCCCTTAGAAATCTCTTTTTTTATATGTGCTCTCAAACCCCTTGACTTTTGTGTTAGAGATAGAAGAAAAAAGATGATACGATAATCATATATGTGTGTACTCGCTGATGTGTGGGTATGTGTATAATAGATATATAAACACGTATGTAATATCCATGATATGTTATATAGAAATGCAAGAGGATTTAGTGGATCTTTTACTGATATGTACTACACAATTTTTCAATCTTCCATGTTACTGGAAAAATAAAGAGAAAGGATATAGCCAATTAACTGGTGGCAGAATTTGTTTACTAGTTCTGATATGAATGTCAAAGTCCCAATGTGGCCTTGCTCAGGCACTGGTATGTCCCTTATCAGAGGCAAGAAGAAATGGTGCATGAAAAGAGGTTCAGATAGAAAAACAGAGTTCAGGGGGTCATAAAGGCTAACTGTAGATGAAATGTGGCCATTTCTTTTTACCTGAGGCTGGCTTCATCTTTTTCCTAGAAAGGTCATTGTGATAAAAAACAAAAACACATCTTGGAGAGAAAACCTATTCTGAGGTTTTATTTACTCTTTTAAAAAGATTTTCCCATTTTTCCAAAATAGCTTCTATCCAGGGCCATAGACAGCAGACATAATGACCTATGTACTAATATGGTAGTTATTACTGAACTTTGCAAAGTGAGGAAGTTTGAATTACCTAAAATTCTTATCCTAGCATTGTACAAAATATTCCATCTAGGTAGATTGTCAAAAGTAGACCTCAAATTTCATATGCCCACTCCCTTTTCAAATTCCCTTGTATTTATTATTTTCACGCCAACTTGAAAAATCAAAAGACTAACCTCTTAAATTATTTATCTGTGTCTCTTCTGTAACCAACACGTATGATGGCTGATATGAAAAAACCAATCCAAATAGCTTAAATGCCTGTGATTCCAGACAACTTGAGATAGATCAACCATATGCATTCAATGAACATTTTAAAGAACCTACTTACTATGTGCAACACACTGGATAAGACATTGGGGTAAACAAGGATAAGAATAAAATAGTCTCTGCCCTGAAGGAGTTTATATTCTTCGATATGTATTCCACTACATGCATATGAGCGTATATTCATTTAATTGGAATGTGCAAAAGAATAGTCTATATAGAAATGACCCTGAGGATATGTGGCAAAGCCTCCATTGATGGTATGATATTTGTAGGCTATGACTGACTGCTAATATTATATTGGAGGAGGATAACAATGTTCACTACCATTGCATTAAATTTGATTCAATAGACATGTTAGTTATCTATTATGTACTAGCCACTCTACTGAGTACTGGGAAGATGTGCCCCTAGAAAATGAAACAGTCCTCTGAATTTTTAGAATTTACATGTTACTGGAATGGGGAAGAGGAGGGTGATTGACTACATAAACAAATAATTCAAATAGCTATAAATATAATGGGAGAAGAGTAGGCTAGAAAATGGGGCCTTCTATGTGTGCTCAATCTGCTCTGTCCAGTACCAGCCCATGGGGATGCTTGGTGAGCCTGCTTCTAGACGTGTGCATTGGACATCCCTGCCCTCCAGTTCAAAAAACGTGCAAGGATTCTGTGACTGGTTTCAGTCTGCTTATTGTGATGATAAAAACTCTTTTGATTGTATGCAGAGCTGGAACTAAATGTATATACAAAAGACTCCAATAGAGAAATTAGTCTTTCTTTTCTTCCTGTTGTCATAAAGTTCAAAGATGATTCTCTGACCTTTGGTGGTACCCTTCCACAACTATACAGACCTCTGAGTATACAGCATCTCAGTCACTTGGTCAGTCTACAATATACTGCTGGTCTATATCTGTCAGGTTGCTCCTCAGAAAGGGTTCAGCCACTGGACTTCTAGTGACTCTTAACTTTTGTTTTAAAAAATATATATTTTATTTTTAATTTATGAAAAACATTTCAATAACATAGTAGAATAAAAAAAGATGATCACGCATGAAACTGCAAATCTATTTTATACAACTTGCTATTCCATTTAAATGTATAATAAAATTATGTAATTTTTCTTTTTTTGGTATACATTAACAGCAATATTATTTTAAGAACAACTTTGAACAAAGTAATTTTGACTTTTAAAGGTACCCAAATTACCTACAAAGGATCCATGAAGGAAGATGCTATCTGCATCCAGAGAAAGAATTGATGAATGGAAGTATGTATAGAATGATTTTACCAGTGTGTATGTATGTATACATATTTACGTATTTATGCCTCATGCTAACCATCTAACTAAGGCAGGGTGTGGGAATAGGAGGGAAGACAAAAAAAGGAGGGGGAAGATAGTGCATACTTGAAGAATTAGGGCCATATTGGCTAGTTTCCCATTAGACAAAGTAATGCAATGATTGAGAAAGTCTAGTAATTGGAAAAATTAAGAAAAGCTTCATGGAAGACATGGTACAAGAACTTATCCCTGACAGAGGAAAAGGATTATAAAAGTCAAAAGTCATGGATGAGAAGAGCACATATGCAAGCATGGTGGCTATTAAGTGCAAGACCAGACAGTTAAGTGGCATGGCTAATACGGGTGATGTCTTTTAATTCATGCATAAATTGGATTTAAGTGAGGCGGAGTTGCACAAAGTCATCAACCTCACTCTCAGCTCCTGTGTCATCACAGTCCAGTGGCAGGACAGAATCAAGATGACTGGTGATGGCTCAAGATGCAGTGGATGACCTTGCCATCTTCAATATCTAACCAAGCCCTAAGTACTCCACAGGACCTACTTCAACTACTTTCACAGCCAGTGGAACAAATTGTTCTCATCTGCCCATCCCACAAGGGGAAGTCCTCACATGCTTGGGGTAGACATCCCCCTAACTCACCAAATGGTTTGAGACAGCTTAGTTAATCTCAACCTGGTTTAGCCCATCTGCCAAAATGGTTAACCAGGTGTGGCTGCTAAGATCTATCTAATATAAGATCTATATTTATATCTAATATAGATATATGGGTACTTAGTTATATAGATATGTATGTATATATATGTATACATACATACAATATACACACAGATGAAAATGCATTGTAGGAATTTTATAAGTAGGTATTAAATATATATATCTATATATAGTATTATAAGTAGGTATATATGTAAATATACAAATATATAGATATTTCTTGGTATATAAAAAACAACAGCTTAAGATAAGATGAAAGTTTATATCTGAAAATTTCAAACAAAACAGCAAAAGAGATCAGCAAACTAAACATGCAATTTTAAAAGAGTAGGAAATTAGCAAGCCTAAAATGAATATGAAAGAAAAAAATTTTAAAAATTAGAGAAACAGAGAAATAAAAATAAAGTCACACCAGGAACTGATTTTCCCAAAGTACAGGTCTGATTGTATCACCTCCTCCACCTACTCAGTGAACTCTAATGTCTCCCTGTTACCTCCAGAATCAAATATAAAATCCTCTATTGAGATTTTTATAGCCTTTATGGCCTTGCCACTTCCTACCTCTTATATTTAGCTCCCTTATGCTCCAAATACCTTGGTCTTCTTACTGTTCTCCAAAACTATAGTTCACCTCCCAATTCTATGACTTTTTCTTTGTTTAAATTTATTTTTCTCAATTACAGGTAAAAACAATATTTAATATTCATTTTTTAAATGTTGAATTCCAGATTCTCTCCTTTCCTTCCCCATTCTTAAGAAGATGAGCAATTTAATATAGATTTTATGTGTGTAGTCATGCAAAAACATATTTCCTTGTTAACCATGTTACAATGAAAAACATAGACAAAAAAAAACCAAGAAAAATAAAGTTTAAAAAAATATGCTTCAATCTGCATTGAGGCCCCTTTGGTTATTTTTCTCTGGAGGTAGATGGAATTTTTCACAATAAGTCCTTTGGAATTGTCTTGGATCATGGTGTTGCTAAGAATAGTTGAGTCACTGATAGTTGGACATCACACAATATTATATTATATATACAACATTCTCCTAGTATCTGTGGCTTTTTTCTGGTTCTCCCCCACGCTTGAATCTTTTACTTCCTCACCTCTGCCTTCCATGTTTCCTGACTTCCTTCAAGACTCAGCTCAAATCTTAGCCTCATCAAGAGATTTTTCCTGTTCCTCCTTATTCAAACCTGAATGACTCTTTCTTGAGTTTGTCTTTTATTTTCACTCTATTTTTGTATATATAATTTTTTTTTGCACATTCTCTTTCTCATTAGATTGTGTTCTCCTTTAGAACAGGGTCTTCATTTTTCCCTTTCTTTGCATCCCCCATGCATGGCATAGTGGTCTTAATAATGATGTGTGGCTCTTAATAAATGCATATTTATTGACTGAATAAAACTGAGCTTTTAATTTTTGATATGCCCTGGGAAATTGCAGATGTTTTACATTTTTCTTTCTTAATCTGTCTTTTTCACTTACTGCCCCTCTCCCCAAATGAGTAATTAAAAAAAAAGCTTGAGTTTTCAATACAAAATTCAGCCTTGCAAAATAAATTCTTACCTTGACCATGTTTAAAAATATGTCTTTGCTGCATTTTAAGCTAATCACTTCTCTGACCAGAGGTGAATGTTGTGTGTCATCTGTAGTCTTTTGCACTCATGATATATTCTTGCACTAATCATACTTCTGAAGTCTTTCAAAGTTGTTTTTGTGCTACTGTTGTTTTCATTGTCTAAGCTATTCTTTCAGATCTGCTTGCTACGTAGTAATTCATATAGTTTCTTCTGAAACTGTGCATTTTGTCATATCTTATGGCACAATGTTGTTCCATTACATTCATATACCACAGTTTGTTTAGTCATTCCCCAGTAGAGAGACACCCCCTTAGTTTCTGAATTTTTGGCTACCAAGAAATGAGCCACTATTAAAAAAAATGCACGTAGAGGTTCTTTTGCTCTTTAAAAAAAAAATCTTTGAGATAAGGCCTAGTAAGTGATAAAGCTAGGTCCAAAGGTATGCACAATTTAGTAACATTTCAGGCATAATTCCAAAGTACTCTTCAAAATGACTCAGCTAACTCAATCTCCACTAATAGTCCACTAGTGAATCTGTTTTCCCACAGCTCCTCCAACATTTGTCACTTTTCTCTTTTTCAGTCTGATAGGCACAAGATGGAAACTCAAACCTGCTTAAATTTTCATTTCTCTAATTATTAGTGATTTTGAGCATTTAAAAATTGTTGTTGATAACTTGGATTTCTTCTTTTGGACACAGGCTGTTCCTATTTTTTGACCACTTATCTACTGACCACTTATCCTCTATATTAAATTGCTCATACATATAAATTTGGATTAATTCCTTATATCTCTCATATACAAAACATTTACCTGCAAATAGTTTTTTTCTGCTATTTTACTACTAATTTTAGCTATGTTGGATTTGTCTGCGTAAAATTTTTCTTACAATCAAAATTGTTTATTCTATCCCTATGCCTGGAGTGCTCTCCCTCTTTATCTCTGCTTCCTGACTTCCCTGGCTTTCTTTAAGTCTCAACTAATATCCCTTCTTCTACAGATAACCTTTCCCAATACCTTTTAATTCTAGTGCCTTTCCTATGTTAATTACTTCCTACTTAACCTCTTTATAGTTTGTGCATATTAGTTTTCTTGTCGTCTTCCCCTTTAGATTGTGGTCTCCTTGAAGGAAGGAGTTGTCTTTTGTCTCTTTTGTGACTCCAACATTTATCTTAGTGTCCAGCACATAGTAGGCAGTTAACTAAATGTTTATTGACTGATGGACTGATTATCATGTGTGAACTTGTCTGTTACTTTATTAGACATAAATTCTTCCTTTATCCATAATCTGAAAGGTATTTTTCCTTGTTCCTCTATTTTTTTTTTAATGATATAACTTTTTTTTCTCATGTAAGCCATGTATTTATTTGGAGCTTATCTTTGTATATGGTACGTGGTGTTAACCTAAACTTAATGTTTGCCAGAAGGCTGCCTAGTTTTCTCATAAGTTTTTGTCAAATAGTAAGTTCTTCTCTTAATGATTGAAGTCTTTGGATTTATCCAACACTAGCTACTATATGTACTTGCCTCTGTGCTACACAGCTAATCTGTTCCACTGATCAACCCCACCCCCCTTTCTCTCTCTCTCTCTCTCTGTCTCTCTCTCTCTCAACTCAGCACCAGATTACTTTAATGATTACTGTTTTATATTATAATTTTAGATTTGGTAGTGAGAACCCCTTTCTTCCTACTTTTTATTTCTCCATATGAATTTTGCTATTATTCTTTAAAGTTAATAATAAATTCCTTTTGTAGTTTTATTAATACAGCACTAAATAATTTCTTTTATGTAGTTTTGTCATTGTTTTATATTAGATCAAACTTCTAAATATGCAATTAATATTGTTTATTTAATTTATTATTTTTGTCAAAGAGGCAATTTAGACTTGAGATTGGGGTGAATTAAAGTGATTGTTAATATAAAATTGTAATATAAAAATAAAAGTAATATAAATAAATATAAATGTAATATAAAAATAAAAGTAATATAAAGATAAAAGGCATCCATAAAATTCATTTTCTCTAAATTCATTGCATACATTGTATTCAAGACCCTTATCTAAACTATGCATATCACTTTAGAAACAGCCTTCCACACAGTAATCAATCAATAAGCATTTATTAAGAACTTAACATTTGGCTTCTAGGTCGTTAACAATAAGATGGAACACTAGATATTTTCTCTGTTCCCCATTACCTCTCAAAATTTACCAAAACAGAAACTACATGCCAAAGATAAAGCAACTTCAACGGTTTTCATTGTCTAGAACACCAAGAATCCAAAACAAGGTTATAAAAAAAATCCCAGCAACTGATGCTCATTGATTCTAAACTCACTCAGCACCCCTCACCTACCTCCAGTACTAATAATTGCAAGGCCACATTAGACTCAAGGATATGACACAGGTTTATATCAAATCCCATTCCTTCATCCTGATCTCCTCTCCTTTCCAGTGCTGTAGACACCACAGCTCCAGACTACGGAAGTTTTCTAAGGCCTTTGTGGCCAATATAATGATTGATCATAGCTCTTCAGGAGCAGAAGCCAATAAGGGGTTGCAACCTGGAAGCACCAATGCTGCAAAACTCTGAGCTGCTAGTAGCTATGAACTTCCAATGCCAGGGAAAATGTGCTCTGAATGGCCAGTGCCAGCAGGTCCTGAATTGCTGTTCTTAGTCAAAAACAAAAACCTGACAAACAGAGGGAATGGGACAGAACACCATGCATGGCAGGGAAGGGGTGGGGGAATGGTGGGGAGGTGTAGTACTCTACTGAAAAGAACAAAGTATCCAAGTGGAACCAGTTCTTGTCACCCAAAGGCACTTGAGGAAGAGACCTAAGCTGGGAAACTGGGAATCAACAAGTGTTAGAGAAGGCTTAAATGCTTTGAAATTCTGTACCCAAGGAAATCACAATCAGAGGTGATGGAGTCAGGGAGTCAGAAGTGAATAATAAAGAAAATAAGGTGAAGGATGGAGGTGGTGAAAGTACCAGGATTCTAAGAAAAGAAAGATTTCAGGAAAAAGAAACTTCAAAAACAGATAAAACAGGAAAAACAGTAACAACAGAAGGCAAAATGGTCTCTAGACTTAGCAAACAAGTTCAGGCATCCACAAAAAACTGGAGAACAAAAATGGAATCTCTAATGACAAGCTTTACCAAAGAAATAAAAGGTAGAACAATAGATTGGAAATGCAAATATATAGAAGTGAAAGACAACTAGAAAAAGAGAAGCAAAAACCAAGAATATTAAAAGAACATATGCTCACTCTGCACACAAAACATAGAAATTTCAAAGACAGGGTGGGTAGAGACAACCTCAGAATCTTTGGTCTCCCAGAAGAACATGACAAGACAAAAAAAAAATACTTTAACATTATAATGCAGAAAATAATAGCAGAGAACTGCAAAGAACTTTTTTACATAGAAAATGAAATTCTAATTGAAATTATCCACAGCTCTCCAGGAAAACAAAACAAAACACCTCAAGATTGAAAACTCTGACACATAGCCATTAACATAATGGTTAAATTTAATATTTCATTCCAGAAACACTTTTGCAGGCTATCTGGAGAAAGACTTTCAACTACAGAGGAAAAGACATTGGAACATTGCAAGACTATTCTGCTTACATTAGAAAAAGGAGGAATGAATGGAATAATGTGTTCCAAAGAGCACTGAAGTTCAGGATGCTGTCCTGGGTGACCTATTCTGCAAGTCTGAGCCTAATCTAACCATAGAGGAAAAAAGGCAGATATTCAATAATAAAGAAGACTTTGAAATACATACCCACATACATGCATATGTGTGTATATATACATATATATATATGTATATATGTATATATAAAACGGAAGAGAATTTTTGTATTTCAAACACATCAAATCCCAGAAATGCAACAGGAGAAAAAAAATGCAGATAACAGTGGCAAAACTGAAAGACCAGTAAAAGACTTCTTTCAAAATGGATACCAAAAGACAGGAGAGAAGGTGGAAATTTGGAAGAATCATTAGTGAATAGGTCATTATGGACAAAACCTGGCAACACCCTGCCGATAAGTGAGTGCTGCTTCTGTGGAACTACATTCTAATATGGAGCATGAAAAGGGTGAAGTGAAGCAGAGACATAGAGATGAGTGAGTAATGCATGGGAGTTAAATCAAAGGAATGAGGGTGAAGCGATCTTTGTCATTTCAGAAAAAGAAGAGCTTACAAAAGAGTTAATGAGGAGAGGGGAGAAAACATTGAAAAGGTAAAAGGATAGAGTAAGTCTCACTATAAAGGTAGAAGAGAATTCCATTGATGAATGCCTCTATGGGTGGAGGAAGATAAGGACTTTATAATGGATGAAGCCTAGGGGTTTTGTGCTTGAAAAATCTACTTGTCCTTGGGGTGGGAGGGAGTTGGAATTGTTGAAAGCAAGTGGTACCTGGAAGAATAGAAAAGCATTCTTCAAGGAGAATATTTCCAAGCAAATGTCAGAGGGACTGGGGGTAGTCAACAACAGAGGGTATGGATCAGTAGAGGGTGGGAAAGGATTTATAGTGGAGCAGTGTCCTTTCTGACACTTGCAATAAGTGACATTGTTCTGAGAGTAAAGCACAATGGAAAAGGGGAATCCATGCAGGTAAGTCCTTAGATTGGCAAAGAAAACAAAGCCTGACAATTTGTTTACAAGAAACACACTTAAAAAAAACATAAACAAAAATTATAAAACTAAGGAGATATCAAAAAAACTATCATGTGTCAAGAGAATAAAAAAAGTAGGACTTTCTATCATGCTCTCTGACAAAGGGAAGACATGGATTTAAAACCTGAAAAAGGGTAAAAGCAAGGAAACTATATTATGCTGGAAAGAACCATAGACAACAAACCAATATCCATAATAAACTTGTATGCTCCAAATGCCTTAGCATCCAAATTCATAAAGGAAATATTATCTGAGCTTCAAGAAGACATAGTGCCTTAATATTAACCAGAGACTTTACTATTCCTCTGTCAATTTTAGATAAGTCTAACATAAAGATAAACAAAATGGAAAATATGTAACTCAACAAATTTCTAGAGAAAATGGAGTCCATGGACTTATAGCATCTTTTAAATAGGACAGCAACAGAATATACGTGTTTCTCTGTATCATATGGAACTTTTACAAAAAAACTGGCCTTGTTTTAGGGCACAGGGATATTGTAAGCAAGTGTAAAAAGGCAGAAATAGTCAATACATTCTTTACAGACCATGATGCAATAAGAATAAGGATTGGTCCAGGCACCTTAAATGAAAGACACAGACACAAATAAAGATTTAACAATGAAGTCAATGACTGGGGCTAAAGAATAAATCATAGAAACAATTAATAACTATGTAAAAGAAAACGACAATGGTGAAAATATACCAAAATTTCTGAGATGCTGCTAAATCAGGGGGAAGAACTTTATGCTTTGGCACTGTGAATAAAAAATATAAAAATAAAACAAGTTCTTATCCTTGAGGAGTTTACATTCCATTTGCTGAGAAATTACCTATAAAATGTTTGTTTTTCCATTTGTAAAATTAGAAGGACTAGGTGAGCTCTCAGGTACCTTCTAGCTCTTACTCTGTGATCCTATGAGTATTCAGTACTAATTAGGAAGATTAAAAAAAAAACCTCTTCATTATAATTAACAAGAGTTTATTATAAAAAGCAATGATTTTAGTTATCCTGCAGTTCCAGGTATATCTTCACGCATAATCATACACATGTGCATGTGTGTGTGTGTGTGTTTATGGATATATATGAAATACTACATATTGTCTAAGAATTTATTTCATTTCATATGTCCTCAGAATTTGCGTGTCAAGCCTTGTAATGAATATCTAATTTGTCACTATCACTGCTCCTATGGAATAAGGAAGTTGGAAATATTTCTCTCTTTTTTTTTTGTTTGTTTTGTTTTTGCTTTTTGGAGAGTGGAAGGCAGGGCAATTGGGGTTAAATGACTTGCCCAAGATCACACAGGTAGTAAGTGTTAAATGTCTGAGGCTGGATTTGAACTCAGATCCTCTTGACTCCAGGGCTGGTGCTCTATTCACTGCGCCACTTAGCCACCCCAAAAATGTTTCTCTTAATAGAAGGCAGGAGGGAAAATGGAAAGAAGGAGCTCTAAACAATGATTGAGCATAATAGTATGACTCCCATTAGGTTGTTGGGTTTGGTTTTTTTTTGGGGGGGGGAGTCAAGGCAATCAGAGTTAAGTGACTTGCCCAAGATCATACAGCTAGTAAGTGTGTCAAGTGTCTGAGGCCATCATTTCTAAAATACAGAGAAAACTGAGTCAAATCTATAAGAATACAAGTCATTCCCCAGTTGATAAATGGTCAAAGGATATGAACAGCCAGTTTTCAGAGGAAGAAATTAAAGATATCTATAAGCATATGAAAAATTGCTCTAAATCACTATTAATTAGAGAAATGCAAATCAAAACAACTCTGAGATATCACATTTTACTGATCAGATTGGCTAAGATGATAAAACAAGAAAATGATAAATGCTGGAGAGGATGTGGAAAAAAATGGAACACTAATGCATTGTTGGTGACGTTGTGAACCAATTCAGTCACTCTGGAGAGCAATCTGGAACTATGCCCAAAGTTTTATAAATAAGTGCATACTTTGATCCAGCAATACCACTTCTAGTGTTGTATCTCAAAGAGATCATAGAAGTGGGAAAAGGACCCATATGTACAAAAATATTTATTGTAGCTCTCTTTTTGGTGGCAAAGAATTGGAAATCAAAGGGATGTCCATCAATTGGGGAATGGCTAAACAAGTTGCAATATATGAATGTAATGGAATACTATTGTGCTATAAGAAATGAGGAACAGACAGACTTCATAATATCCTGGAGAGACTTAAATAAATTAATGCTGAGTGAAGAGAGCATAACCAGGAGAACTTTGTACACAATTACAGACGTATCGTATATGTAACAACTAACTTAGATAGACTGGGCTCCTCTCAACTATGCAAGGTTATGAGACAACTCCAAAAGACTTAAGATAGAAAGAGATATCCACATCCAGAGAAAGAACTAGAGTCTGAATGCAGATTGAAGCAAACTACTTGCTCTCTCCTTCTCTCTCTCTCTCTCTTTGTTTTGTTTTGTTTCTTCTTTCTCATTGTTTATTCCATTGGTTATAATCTTTCTTTACAACTTGACTGATGTTTAATGTGAAGGTATTTGTAGATCCTATATTTGATTGCATGCTGCCATGGGGGGAATGAGGGAGGAGAGAAAGGGGAAGAAAATTTGAAACTCAAGGGACTGTGCAACTAAATGTTGCAAACTAAAAGTAAATTTAAAAAAGAAAAAGAAAAAAAAAGTGTCTGAGGTCAAATTTGAACTCAGGTCCTCCTGACTTCAGTGCCAGCTCTATTCACTGTGCTATCATGCCACTACCTTTTATAGTAGATTGGGTTCCTGGGCTGTTCACAGTATGATTCCAGCATATCATTCCAATCTTTCCTCCTACTCTTCTCCTTCAAAGTACTTTAGTTGCCAATTATCCCTTCAAAGTATCTTTTACTGCCTCAATGCTTTTTCTTATATTCTCTCTCCTAATTAGAATTCCTGATCCTTTTTTAAAATTCATTAATTCAAATCCTATCAATATATTAAAAACCCAGGTCAATCCCATGAGTTTCACAAGGCCTTCCCTGAAGTAATTAGACAGAAGTAATTGTTGTTTTTGTTACCACTATCCTTTAAACAAAGCTTGTTTTATTCTGGCTTTCCTTATACTTCAAAATGATGGGTATGTAGTGATCATTGAAACTAAAAATGTATGATTTTTCACCATTGGTGTTCTATGTGCAATTAGCACATGCAGAGGATAGTAGGAAAAAAATAACTTTACCTTATGTAGCCTCATGATAGTTATTCTGATATAATTGTTGGCATATATTGACTTCAAGCAAGACATTTAGGCTCTGAAGTTCTCAGTTTTTTCATCTTAGAATGAAGATAATAATATGTGCCTCATAGAGTAGTTGTTCTGACCAAATGGAATGTTTTGAATTACTCTATCAGTGTAATTGGTCTGTTAGTTGAATTTCTGTCATCAGTTTCAAAAATAGAGCTCTCTGAGATTCCATCCTAAGTGTACTCATCTCTTTTTTCAGTCATCAGAGACATTGACGTGATTTTTGGTTTCTGTTTTATTATTAGGTACTATTTCTGAACTTTCTGTTAAGAAAAGATTTTTAACAGCTTAAATTTTTTCAACATCACTCTTGATATTTAAGTAACTTTTCCATTTTACCCCTTACTTCATCAAGCCAGGGCTTAAGAAAGAAACAATTTCTTCAGCGGCCTTGCATTTACCTGCAATATATTGCTAGCTAACCTGGACTTGAGAACATCATTGACAAAAAGTAGTATGAAGTTCTTATATGTAACTGGTAAGATCTATTTTTCAGTTTGTTATTATGTAACACCAGCATATAATAAAACATTTACATAATCAATCCATTTCTTGTGCACTGGTGGTTTATATAGCTAATGGTCAGCCCTATCTGTCCTATAGCTTTTCCAACAGGTAAGATATTGATATTTCTTACTTGCTTTGATGCATTGGTCAATGAAAAAGCATTTATCAGATGCCTACATTTTTCTAAGCACTGGATATACAAAGAAAAAAAGGAAAATGATCCCTACTCTTAAGGTAGTGATTCTCAACCTGTGGGTTATGTTCAATTTGTAACAATGAAAATACATCCTTCATGTCAGAAATTTACATTATGATTCCTAGCAGTAGCAAAATTACAGTATGAAGTAGCAACCAAAATAATTTTGTGGTTGGGGGTCACCACAATATGAGGAACTGTATTAAAGGGTGGTGGCATTAGGAAGATTGAGAACCACTGTCTTAAGGATATTAAATTCTATATGCGGAGACATCATTTACATATATAAGAATTTGAATAATAATACAAAATTAGCACGCTGTAGTTTGTGAAAAGGAAAACTAGCAATATCAGGAGAAGAAACATCATGTACAGGTAGCAGTTAGGCAATATCTTTAGAGGAAAAGTAGAATTCTGTATATCTAGCTCTGTTGTGTTGGTGGAACACAAAGGAGTGCCACTCACTCCACTATTCTCCATGTCAAGCTAATCATTATAATGCTTCCAGTTAGGGCCAGCTTGTGCTCTTATAAAGACCCATTTATTTCTCAGAATCATAGGTGCATTTAAATTATCCTGGCTAACACGTTAATCTACTCATATCAGATCCCAGTTACCTAGAGTTTCAGAGTTATTGCCCGGACTTCACAGATAACTATAGTGGTCTCAGAATTCCAGTCCCACTGAACATCATCCTGGCTGGCATTCCCTAACTTTGCCATAAACCCTTCCCAACTTATACCCTCCCCATTGACATATCTGATGGATTGGGCTTTCGGGGAACTATTATTATTGTTGTTGTTATGTTATCATATCACTGCTATGTTTAATGCGCATTGGGTTCACTGATGGACCATTAGTGTGAATTTTTCATCACAGAATGTTAAAGAACCTTCATTCACCATGTTTGAGGCTGCCAAAGCAAACATAAAAGACAATAAACCCTTCCTTTTGAAGAATTTTTAACCACTATACATATAGAAAACCATGTGCCTTAGTGGCTCATCTCTACCATTGTGCTATTTTCTCTGTAGCATAATAAAAGTAGTTAATCAGATCACACTTGAATGCCTATCGGTAAACTGCAGAAGTGAAAATGGCCTCTTATTTAGCTATGGAGCGGGCTAAAAGTACCTTCTGAAAATATGCTGTAAAGAACATATAACTACACAGAAGGCAACTCCTCTGTATATGTTCTTTTTTCTTGACCTATACCCCCTTCTTTTTTTTAAGCCATCTAGACCTTGTCTTCACAGTAATGTCATAATCAGCAAGCGAAAGCAAGGCGGCTGATAATTGTTCTTTATGTTGCTCTTTGTTTAGTATCTGATGCAATACATCTGTGTGGACACCATTTCATCACCTTCTTAGTAACTGAGGTGAAAAAAATCAATGGCAATCAGATTACATTGTTAACAGAAAGGCTAAAGGGCCAGTGTGTTAAGTTCACAGTGCATCACCTTTCATTTAAAACATTTCAGTTTTTTATTATTTATCTTTATTATTATTTATAGCATCAAGCCCACAGGGTTTTCTAACACAAAGTGTGGAATAGCATTTATCTCCTGCAAAGTAGCATAGACTGAGAACAGTTAGACCAGACAAAATGGAAAACTACGGGAAGCCCAACACCACTGTCTTTTTTTAAAACGGTTTTCTTTTTTCTGGTTCCTTGAACTTTATGATCCAAGACATTACATAAGATCTCATCTATTATTATCCTTCTTATTTATTGTTTGTAATAATTAGTATCACTGCGATTATAATCAACAGGAGTGTACCCTACGCTTTGTAAAAGCTGTAATACGCCAAGAGTAAAATCCCTCACCAAGGGAACATCCAGTTGAAAGCCACAAATTGATAGAGTGCAGTCCCAAACAATAAATAAAGACGGATGTAAGGCAGTCATACACAGAGTGGTAGGTGATTATTGGGAGAGGAAATGCTTTGAAGAACAGGTGGGTATTGAGGAGCAATTTTAAAGCGAAGAGGGATATGGTTTTATTTCAAACTTGTTTCTGTTGGAGCTTAATGGATATTTGGAAACATTTAATAAAAACCCAGGATAACATTGAGCCCTAAATTCTAAATAAAATCAAAGAAGTTAAAGCTGCACAGTTGATTGGATAGCAGCTAATGGTTTTGTTCACTTTTTATAAATGACCATATTTTAAAGGTATGGCTATTGCTTGTGGTAGATAGCGTAAGAGTTAGCTAAATGTCAGGGTAGCTATGGTCATTTAAAGGTGGGCTGGCTATAGTTCTCAAAACAAATTCACCTTAATCCTTAGCTGGCTCTGGGTCTAACTGATCTCCTTTAGGAAGACAGATTCTGTCTGCAGTTTAGAATGAAAGAAGCTACCATATATAGCTTGCCAAAGGCAGTGGGAGAGAGGAATTAAGTATTAGACGGCCTCCAAAATTTGTATGGGTCACCTGACCATTCTTAGACAACATTCTGGCAGTCATATTCCCAAATAATTAGAAATCTCATAGGTCCACTATGGACTTCCAACTCCAAAGGAACCAGAGAATCCTTAGCTCTCTTCCTTGTCCATGCACACACCTTCCTTCTGAGATTATCTCCAGTTTATACTGTAAACATGTTCTTTGTACACACTCGTTTGTATGTTCTCTGCCCAATGAGATTGTGAATTCTTTGAGAGCACAGTTTGTTTTGTTTTCAGTTTGGTTTTTTTGTTTGTTTTTCTTTGCATACACTATACTTATCAAAGAGCCTGGAAACTAGCTGATACTTAATAAATGCTTCATTGACTTGATTTCCACTCAATATATACCAAAGTTGGTCATTAGATCCCTGAAGACACCTATGGTACAGGGGAGAGGAGAAGGCTATACATTGTAGATGACGTAAATTGCCATCTACAGTAAACCATTGGGAAGTTGGAATAGTTTCGCTGTTTTTACTTCTTCAAATATTATATTGAAACAAATCTGTTAGATGTTCCCTCAGAGGGATGTGTGGCTATTTTGGGTGTTCCTCTCATTTCTGTTTTATCCTCTCCTTTATTTTCAGAGGAACATAAATTGAAGTCTGCAATTGATTAACTGGGGAAAGAATTTCATTGGTTTCAGAAAGGCTCTAGTTGTATTTTTCCTTAAGGCCGTTGCTGCCTAGTTCTCAATCTTTATATTTCTAAAATGCTTTTTACCCTAAGAATTAGACATTAAAAGCAATATTCACTAAGAATTGTATCAAATATAGGAGAATAAACTCCTTTATTTGTCATGGTTTTAGATGTCTGTTTTTCTTTTTTCTCACACCTTGGCAACAACTTCCCTCTATATGATAGGCAAGCTTCACTTAAAGGAAATGATACATGGTTCTACCTTATTTGATCAGAATCAAGGTCTCTATCAGACCTTTGGTTAAGGTTCAAAATCCAACAGTACTTTCTTGACTGTTAGATTGGTCTGGAGCTCAAGGTCATTGTGATGTTAGATTGTCAGTTCTCTTCCTTGTCCCCTTTCCAGAAGCATGTTGATTTCCTACTTCTTTGAGGATTTGTGCATAATTTTCACAGATTTGCGATGATATCCTATTCAAGAGTTGCCTGAATAAAAGAGCAGCTCCCAGCCTTCTGTGTTTTGTGAAAATCTTTGTCCAGATTCCTTGATTTCTTGTTCATTCTCATTTCTTCTGATTAGCTCATCCACAAAAGTATGCTTACTCTGCAGAGAAATGCTTAATTGGTCTCATATCTTCTTGATTGACTATTACCTATAACAAAGCTAACTCTAGTTTCTGCTGCACCCAGAACCCTGCTATGCAAAATAATTGATTGACTGCAGCTGAATATTGTACTGTTCCTTCTTGTTGAGAATTGCAGAGATATTCCCCAAGATGTGGTCAACAGGTTGACAACTGGTCAGATCACTGTTAAATGTGCTTGGGGGTTAAACTAGTAGGTTTTCCAAATCAAAATCAGTGTTACATTTATCACATCTATTCAGACAGGGATTATTTTTATTTTGAATTCCTTGTACTTCTTGGAGTTTTTCTTGAGTTTATTAAATGATGTGAAGAAATAATAGCCACTCTGCCATGAAAGTCTCTAGGTACTTATTCATGCCTTTGTTTCTATAAAAATGCTTTTCCTTGGTTCTTTTCATAACTGTGACTGCTTTCTCTTAGTCTCCTTCTTGGGATCATCATCCTTTTTCTGCCCATTGAGTGTAGCGCTCTCCCCAAGGCTCTGTTTTGAGTGATCTTCTTACTCTATAATCTCTCTTTTCACAATTCACAT
>CM053582.1:472844066-472859534 GCA_028627135.1 Pseudochirops cupreus
CAACGGCTGCCCAGAGTCTCGTCTGGCCAAATCACACAACTCTTCTCAAAGTGAGCCCCAAACCAAAACCTCACATCAGGGCGTATATATAGCCTTCTCCTGGCTTGGAGAATGTCACAGCCCTCTAGACCCACTGCCCAATCACAAAGCTACAAGGCACGGGCATTCCTGGAAGACAAGCCTGGCGCCACAGGCTCCATGTGACCACATTCAGCCTATTAGGGAACAGAGTATACTTTCAAATATCCAAGGGTCCTCAGTCACGTAGGCACTTTAGCAAAGGGCCTAGGGGCAGGGAAGATCTTCAGATTCCCATAACAGTATGTTTGCTCCCTCTCGGAGACTGTCTTTTGTGTAAACAGCATTTGATATGTGGGAGCTAAACTGACTGAGAGTATTCTATTATTGTCCCCTTTGAAGCAACCAAGGAAAATAGCTTTTATTCTAAACCCCCTTAAAGGACATTATGCCCCTAGACACCAAGATCTTCAGCTTCCCATAACACCTTCCCACCCTCTACACTTCAGTCAAACTGGCTTTCTTGCTGTTTTTCACTCACACTATCTTATGTCTCCTTGCCTTTCCAATGCCCATCATTTATGTCCAGAATTTATTCTCCCTTCGTTTCTCCCTCTTCAAGTTCAGCTTTTCTGTCAATACTGAGTTCAAGTACCATCTTCTATACAAAATCATTCCTGACATCCCCAGGTCCGAATGTCTTGCCTTCTCAAATTACATCGTATTTAGTTTGAATATATTCTCTATACAGGGGAATCCCCAAAATATCAATACCGCTTTAAATCCATCAATTTTTGAAACTGCTCTGAGACTTTTGGGACAACCTGCATATTTATGATATACATATTGTTATTTCTTTCCTCTCTCTTCCCCTCCCCACCACTTTATTTTTCATTGTATTTATTTTAATTCATGCTTTTTGTTTTGCTATAACGTTCATATTCAAAATAAACATAACCTCCTCTTCCCATCTGCCAGCAAACTTCCCCTATTATACCGATAAAAGCTAGTTTTATAAAACAAACATATTGACTGTTTCTGATAGTATATGCAATATTCCACAACCATTCTCTCCCATCTCTGTAATATAGAGGATCCCCCTTCTATTTCAATCCCTTCCCTAACTCAATTGTGGGTTCTAAATGAAATTCAGTGTTGTTTTCTTTCATCACATGAGCTTCATCAATGAACTGCTATACATTTTTGTTATTTCATCATGTTCATATATTTAATTCCCTTTTACTCATGTGAGTTTATCAAACTAACCTAGTTAGTTAAATGCTTATTTTATTATCATTCTTGGCAATCTAATCTCTGTCTGTGAATTTACTCCTGTATATGTATAGTAAGAACAAAATCATCTTCCAGAGTTCCCTGCCATGGGAACTGAGCTACCTTTCCTCAAGACCCCTTTCATGCAGCTTATGATAGTTTCTCCAGAGAATGTATGAGTGGAGTTGAAACCATTTAATCATTTTAGACTTGATATCCTAACTAGGTGAGAACAAATCTCAATCAATCTATATGTACTTGAGGAAGAGTATGTCACAGACTTTGGTGGAGAATGTGTGTGTATACAGGGGTTGTATCAAATGTTCTTACTGTGCTGGCTCATTAAATATCCCTTTCTAGAAACTGCTTATTGCTAGGTAAGTTGATTCTCAAATGATAATGTTGGAGAACCACACCAATGGGGTTTTGAAATAATGGCATTAGAGAATCATCTGTCACCCTTCAGGTTTATCTTTAGAACCCTGAGATAAAGATATAGTCAAGCTTTGGGGATCCAACTCATCAGTGGAGGTGGGAGTTGGAACATGAATCCTCAAAGGTAACAGGGGCTACAGAAGTATTAAAAGTATACTTGAGATTTGATTGGCTCAGAGAACTTAAGTTCTGGCATTGCCTCACCTTACTAGTTACCTAAGGGTATAAAAGTGATTTGTCCACTTGGATTCAGGTCCCTCAGAGTTGGCTGATTCACCAAGGCCACATAAGTCTTCACCCATTTCCATATGAAAAAAGAGCCATGTCTTCCTAGGCTAAATGCTAGATGCATTGATTATCCTTTCTATGCTATGGCTAAGCAGGAGGAGAAAGAGAGGCTGGTGACCTTGCACAGCAAAGTCATTTCCCTGATGCCATGGTATTCTTCAAAAAGAGAAAGAGAAACACAACTTGTGAGTAGATCAAGCTGCCTGAATGGGGACCCAACTAGTTGGGTAACTCAGCTTGTCTTTCTTTCTTTCTTTCTTTCTTTCTTTCTTTCTTTCTTTCTTTCTTTCTTTCTTTCTTTCTTTCTTTCTCAGTTCACTCTGAAGCTCATAGATTGGACCACGATAGGTCCCTGCCCAAGCTCCACTTAATGGTGGCATTCTGGGCCCTCCTGGCTTAGAATGTCAAGGGTAACTGTTTCTCTTGGGAACAGCAACCCTCAGGGTCTTCCCCTCCCAGTTTGATTTTTTTTCTTTTTTCTAATTATGAAGGCCATCCCTTGACTCACTTCTTGAAGAGGCCTATTAACTGAATGGGCATTACCTCACTCTAAGTGAGGACTTGAAAAGGTCTTAGCCTAAAGGTCAGGGTCTCCCATTGCACCCTGGGTCATCTCTAGTCATCCTGATGAATATCTGGTCACTGGATCCAGATGGCTCTGGAGGAGAAAGTGAGGCTGGTGACTTTGCACAGCCCTCCTTCACTCAAAGTCAACTGCAAGTCATGTCATCATTTCGCTGATGCTATGGTCCTCTTCAAGAACAAAGGACAAACACAATGGATAAGCAAGTCTTTGGCTAACTGATGAATAAGCTAGGAGTATCCCCATCTATTTCCATATTCGATCTAAATTACCTAGGACTAGCCTGAATCAGATCTTTCTTATAACAAAGGAGAATTGTTATATCTACTTTTCTCCTCTTTCCTTCCCCATATACATATACACATTTTCCCCCACAGTTATTTTTTTAATTTTGTTAATTAACTTTTGTTTATTTTTAGTTTACATCATTCATTTCTACAAGATTTTGAGTTACAAATTTTCTCACCATCTTTCCCCTACCCACTACCCCAAAACAGCAATCCCACTGTATACCCCCTCCCCCAATCTGCTCTCTCCTATATCCTCCCCCATCACCGCACTGACTTTCCAGTAGGGTGAGATGGATCTCCTTACCCCAGTGCCTGTATCTTATACACATTTTTGATCAACCTAATTGACCAGTAAAGTAAATCAATGAATATAAATTATATAATGTAAGAAACATTTTGAAAACCTTAAAACTCTATATAATTGTGAGCTATTATTATTATTATTATTATCATTTTTTATTGTCTGTGAAAAATACTATGCTAGATGCTGTGGAAGTACTTA
Organism: Pseudochirops cupreus; assembly: GCA_028627135.1. Classification (NCBI taxonomy): domain Eukaryota; kingdom Metazoa; phylum Chordata; class Mammalia; order Diprotodontia; family Pseudocheiridae; genus Pseudochirops; species Pseudochirops cupreus. Next base: position 472,847,455 of record CM053582.1, read on the forward strand.
AAGGAATTTACAATCTCATTTGAGAGGCGGAATGTTTGCATGAAAAGGTAACTGACAAGTCAACTTATGTACTTACGTCATATTGGAGGTGCCCCTAAAAATTGCTAAAAGAATTCATAGAAGGAGTAGTCAGGGAAGTTTTCATGAGCAAAATGGGACTTATACTGAAGGATTATTAGGATTCAGATTAAGCTATATACTCCAGGTCAGGTAAGATGTGAATACAGTGTCATAATTATAGATGTATTTTTTCTTTATAACCAGTTTTTTCTTTTTTTCCCCAAATCCTTTTAAATTGAATGATTTGAGTCAAATAATTAAAAAATAATAGGAACAAGGACCGTTCAAAGTTGAAAGGTGCCTGGACATCTTCCAACCCAACACCATTTTACAGATGAGGACTGTGAGGTCTAAAGAGGTAACTTGTTTATGGAAGGGGTAGTGGAAAGCTGCAGCCTCTAGGCCACATGTGGCTCTCTTGGTCCTTAAGTTCATCTCTTTGACTGAATCCAAACTTCACAGAATAACCCCCTCAAAAAGATTTATTCTATAAAATTTGAACTCATTCAAAAGGCAGCAATCAAGGACCTAGAAGGCCACGTGACCTCGAGGCTGCAGTTTCCCCACCACTGGTCTATGATCACAGAATGAACTAGTGGTGGAGCGGTATCTAGAACTCATATCTCCTAACTCCTACTTTTAGTGATCTGTCAAACCCCATTATATTTAATTATTCAGAACTTTTCTGTTTATCAACAAATTAGAATCTAAGGAACCTTTTATTTAATTTTTCTCACGCCTTTTAACATGTGAGGTAATCAGGCGAAGTAGATTGAGAACCAGCCTCAAACCCAAGAAGATTTATGCTTGAATGGTACCTTTAACATATCCTTGTTGTTACTCTGGGCAAACTTCTTAATCTCTCAGCACTCTAGATAACTTGCTAAGGCTATAAGATGCAGAGTTGATCCCCTTGTACCTCTAATGGCAGAAGGAGTTTTCTCATCTATCAATTCCCTGTACCAAAGAAATCACAGGTGCCATTGCTATCCCCATCCACACTTTTGGTCATTTTTATTCCCTACCTTAAGTGTCTATCACCTATTTCTCTATATGCCTATTTTTTACCCATCCCTCAAGGTCCTCCCCAGATACCTCCATAAAAACTTCCCTTACCATTCTCATCCATGTGAGTTTCCCTTTCCCTCAATGCATTAATTCATTCCAATAAAATATACAAAATATAAAGCAGCATAATGAGTTCTTTATTACATTTGCAATTTCTTTCCCTACCATACAACTTAGCATTTTAATATATTCTGAATTGTTCTTTAATTGCTTCATATGCATAAGTCTTGCCTCTCAAACAAGATTATAAGTTCTTTGAGGGCAAGGGCCATTTCTCATATTCCTTTTGTATTTTCCACAATGCCCAGTACTGGGCAGGGCATAAAACAACTGTGGCATAACTCTTGTTCAAGTGAAATACTCATTCTATAGGTAGAACATATATTTTCTCCATTATTTTTTCAGAATTGAAGGCTATGAGAATGTGTCATGATGTGTCTTTTTGAACTTGCCACATTTCCTAAATTTAAAAGGACCTCTCTACTACTCAACTGGGAATGAATTACTTGGCTTCAATGTGATTATCCTTTTTTTTCTTTTCTTTTTCTTTCTTTTTTTTTTTGCACAAGTCATTGCATTTATGTTTGAAGCCATTAGGAATAAGGATCCTTTTAATCCATTGACAAAATTCAATTTCTGTCTGCCATAATCCAGATGAAGGAGGAGAAAACACACAAGGAATTTGCCACTTCATGAAGTAATTTCATTCTGCTGCCTAAAATCGTTACTAACCTCTGCAACACTTAATTAATTGAAATGACTCTAGCTGTGGGATTCTGTGGTGAAGAGGTCTCTAATAGTTACATGTGATTCGACCTGGAATTCAGTTAAAGCTAAAAGATACTTGAACAACATTTTCAAGGAATGAAAAATGAAGACCCTGTTGAATTTAATCAATCACTTGCCTTCTTTCTTCTGCTTCTTACTTTTCCTCTGGGATTTGGTGAATTAAATTTTTGCTGGATGAATATACAAAGTACCCACCTAGACACACATTGGATTATTTGAAAGAAGGAAGGTATCAAGTGTTGAGGGTCCTTTAGTATGAGAAGAGCAAATTGGTTTTGTAAACTCCTTTTTGTAAGTAGTAGAATCACAGCCTATTTCACCAAAATAGGGTGATTCTGATTGTGTCTATTATAATAAATGCTGCAGAAGGGAGAAAGGAACATGAAACCATTGTTTGATATGTTGAACCTATTTTAAAGAGCTCATTACAGATTTATGTCCTGGGCAAATAGGAAAACCTACTCATGTACTCTTACTTTCAGGTACTTTGATAAATCTGAAGAAATCTAGGATGATAATTTTTTTTTTTAAAAAAAGGGTATTTTGACTCCCACTGTTACCACTTATCATTGTTTTCACATACTTACTTGGCCTATGAAAAGATATTCTTGTTTGATCTGTCAAATTATTATTCCTTGAATATCATTTTCGTCATATTAATCCCCTGCTCAGATATCTTCAGTGTCTTCAATATCTCTATTGGCCACAGGATAAAATATAAACTTTCTATTCTGGAATTCAAAGATTGATACTATAAAGTCCAACCGACATTTTCCAATCATATCTCCCGTATTGATTTATTGACCTATAAAAGGAGAGGATTGAATATTATTTTCTTAAAAATTGTGTTGGACTCAGAGTTAGGGAACTTGGTTTTGAATCCCAGATGTATGACATTACATATCCTACTAGTCCTCTGACTGGAGGAATCCTAATTTGGTATAGTCAATGGTAGACCACAATTCAATTCACCAAATGCTTATCAAGGACTATATGTATTATGTACGAGGAACTATGCTAGCTATTATGGACATGGGAACACAACAGTAACACAATAGTCCCTGCTCCTTGAGGACTGTACAGGAGGGCTATCTATGGACATTCCACTGGGATGGGGGCAATATAAGTCAAGTCAACAAGCAATTGTTAAATGACTGCTATATATTCCATACACTGTGCTAAGCACTGGCAATACAAAGAAAGGGAAATGACATGGTCTTTACCCTCAGAAAGCTCACCATATAATGAGGGGAGACAATAAGTAAATAATTTTGTAGATTCAAGATATATACAATGTAGACTGAAGATAATCTCAGAGTGATGGAATTGTGATGGAGAAGAGGATAATGTGAAAACCCTCCTGCAAAGGATTTGGTTTGTCCTGATACTTGAAAGAAGTCAAGGAAACTAGGAGTTGAAAGCGAGGAAGGAAGAACATTATAAGCATATGAGACAGCCAGCATAAATGCACAGAGCTGGTAGGAGAGTGGTGAGTGAAGAAAGGTAAATAGTCCAGTGTAGCTTGATCTTTTACAGTTTATTTTAATTTTGTTTTTTATTGTACTGAATATTTTATTTTTCCCCAGTCATATGTAAAAACAATTTCTAAAATTTGTTTTTAAAACTTTGAGTTCCAAAATTTCTCCCTCCCTCTCCACTCCACCTCATTGGGAAGGAAAGCAACTCAGGACAGGTTATACATATATAGTCATGCAAAACATTTCCATATTAGTCATGCTGTAAAAGAAAACACAGACAAAAAAAAACTTCAAGAAAAATAAAGAAGGTAAATATAGTATGCTTCAATCTGTATTCAGATACCATCAGTTTTTTCTCTGGGGATGGATAGCATTTTTCATCATAAGTCCTTCAGAGCTATCTTGAATCATTTTATTTCTGAGAATAGCTAAGTCATTCATAGCTGATAATCTTACAATATTGCTGTTACTTTGTACACAGTACATGTCATTTTGTGTTAGCTCATGCAAGCCTTTCCAGGTTTTTCTGATAGCATCCTGCTCATCATTTCTTATAACACAATTGTATTCCATCATAATCACATACCAAGATTTGTTCAGCCATTCCCCAATTGATGGGCATCCCCTCAATTTCCAACTTTTAGCCACCAAAAAAGAGCTGTTAATAAATATTTTTTGCCTATATAGGTTCTTTTCCTTTTTTAAATTTCTTTTTGAATGCAGAGACAGTACTGGTACTTCTAGGTCAAAGGGTTTACATAATTTTATAGCCCTTTGGGTATAGTTCCAAATTGCTCTGCAGAATGGTTGAATCAGTTCACAATTCCACCAAAAGTGCATTAATGTCTCATTTTGCCCACATCCCCTCCAACATTTGTCATTTTCCTTTTCTGTCCTATCTGATAGGTATGAAGTAGCACTTCAGAATTGTTTGAATTTTGCATTTCTCCAATCAATAGTAAGTTAGAGAAATTTTTCGTGTGGTTATAGGTAACTTTGCTTACTTCATCTGAAACTATTCCTGTCATTTGATTATTTACCACCTAGGGAATGGAATGGCCTTTATTTTTATAAATTTGACTCAGTTCTATATATGTTTGAGAAATGAGCCATTTTTTAGAAGAACTTCCTTCAAAATTTTCCCCCAAGTGACTACTGCTAACTTTATTTCCCTCTATCATAATTCCCCCTCATTTATTCTAGTCTCTCTCTCCTTTCACCCTGTCCTTCCTCATAAATGTTCTGCTTCTCACTACCCACCCTCTGCTCCAATCTGCCTTCCCTTCTATAATCCCACTTTTCTTTTCCCCTTCCCTGCCTACTTTCCTGTAGGGTAAGATAGATTCCCCCCCCCCCCCAATTTAGTTATTTATTTTTAGTTTTCAACATTCATTTCCATAAGATTTTGAGTTACAAAATTTTCTCTTCATCTTTCCCCTACTCCACACTCCAAATTAGCAAGCCTGCTGAATACCCCTTCCCCCCAATCTGTTCTCCCTTATATCATCCCTCATCCCCCCGCCCCACACCTTTCTAGCAGGGCAAGATGGATTTCTATACCCTAGCGCCTGTATATCTATCTTATTTCCCAGTTGCGCGTAAAAAGCAATTTTTTTAACATTTGTTTTTAAAACTTTGAGTTCCAGATATTTTTCCTTCTTCCCTGTCACCTACCCCCACTTGGAAGATAAGCAATTCAATATAGGTTGTACATGTGTAGTTCTGTAAAACATTTCCATACTAGTTGTATTGTGAAAGACTAACTATAATTCCCTCCATCCTTTCCTGCCGCCCCCCCCCGACTTATTCTATCTTCTCTTTTGACCCTGTCCTTTTTCAAAAGTGTTTACTTCTAACTACCTCTGCCCCAATCTGCCCTCCCTTCTATCATCCCTTTCTCTTATCTCTTTCCTCCCTGTTTTCCTGTAGGGTAACATACCCAATTGACTGTGAATGATATTCCCTCCTTAAGCCAAATTCAATGAGAATAAGGTTGTCCCATTCCCTTTCACCTTCCTCCTCTTCCCCTCCATTGTAATAGTTTTCTCTTGCCTCTTTTATATGAGATAATGTACCCTAATCTATCTCTCCCTTTCTCCTTTTCCCAATATATTCCTCTCACCTCTTAATTTTATTTAGACATCCTCCTTTCATATTAAACTCATCCTGTGCCCTCTGTCTATGTATACATATACATACACATGCACATACTCACATATATATTTATATACACATACACCCTCCTATATACATATATATGTATGTATACATATATAGACACACATATATACATATATATATACATATGTACATATGTACACACACAGAGACACACACATACACACACACACACAGAGACACACACACACACACACACACACACACACACACACACACACATATATATATATATATATATATATATATACATATATACATACTGAGAAAAGACTCATACTAAGAAAAGACTTAGGAGTTACAATTATCATTTTTCCATGTAGAAATGTAAATAATTCAGCTTTAATAAGTTCCTTATGATTTCTTTTTCCTATTTACCTTCTCATGCTTCTCTTCGTTCTTGTATTTGAAAGTCAAATTTTCTGTTCAGCTCTGTTTTTTAAATCAAGAATACTTGAAAATCCTCTATTTCACTGAATGCCCATGTTGTTCCCTGAAGCATTATACTCAGTTTTGCTGGATAGCTGATTCTTGGTTTTAAACTGAGCTCCTTTGACCTCTGGAATATCATATTCCAAGCCCTTTGATCTCTTAATGTAGAAGCTGCTAGGCCTTGTGTTATCCTGATTGTGTTTCCACAATATTAACATTGTCTCTTTGTGACTGCTTGCAGTATTTCCTCCTTGAACTAGGAACTCTGGGATTTGGCTATAATATTCCTGAGAGTTTCATTTTAGGATCTCTTTCAGGAGGTTATTGGTGGATTCTCTTAATTTCTATTTTATTCCTCTAGTTTTGGAATATCATAGCAGTTTTCCTTGATAATTTCTTGAAAGATAATGTGTAGGCATTTTTTTTATCATGGCTTTAACGTAGTCCAACAATTTTAAAATTATCTCTTCTGGATCTATATTTCAGGTCACTTGCTTTTCCAATGAGATATTTCACATTGTCTTTGGTTTTGTTTCATTGGTTCTTGATTATTCATAAAGTCATTAGGACCCATTTGCTCAATTCTAAGTTTTAAGGGATTGATTTCTTCAGTGAGCTTTTATGCCTCCTTTTGCATTTAGCCAATTCTACTTTTTAAGGACATTTTTTTTCTTCAGTGAATTTTTGTGCCTCTTTTCTCATTTGGCCAATTCTGCTTTTCAAGGCATTCTTCTCCTTGTTGGCTTTTTGGACTTATTTTACCATTTGGCCTAGTCTGTTTCTTAAGGTGTTATTTTCTTTAGTATTTTTTTGGTCTCCTTTACCAAGCTGTTGGCTCATTTTTCACTGTTTTCTTGTACCCCTCTTATTTCTCTTCCCAATTTTTCTTCTATCTCTCTTACTTGATTTGCAAAATCCTTTTTGAACTCTACCATAGACTGAGACCAATTAATATTTTTCTTGGAGGCTTTGGATGTAGGATCTTTGACTTTGTTATCTTCTTCTGAATGTGTGTTTTGATCTTCCTTGACCTTCCTTCCTATGGCTATAGGAAGTTTCTTAGGTCAGATTTTTTTTCTGTTGTCTGTTCAGTTTCCTAGTCTATTAGTTGACTTTTAACTATTTGTTAAAGTAGAGCTCTGCTTCCAGGGTACGAGTATTGTCCCAAGTTTCAAGCGTTTTGTGCAGCTGTTTTCAGAAATAATTCTAGGAATGTGTAACTTCTCAGTTCTTCCAAGGTGGTATGATATAAGGAGAGATGTGTTTGTCACTCTCTTGGCCTGTGCTCTGGTCTACAAGCAACCACAAGCACTCTTTTTTTGCTTTGAAACTGACATGTATCCCTGAACCACTGAGCCCACAAGCTCTGCTATGCTAGCATTGCTCCTCCCCCTGGGATTGCCCAGGGGCCAAGAACCCAGATCTGGATAGACAAAATAGCAGGGTCTTGCCTAGGTGCTATCAAAGAGCCTTCTGTAATCTCCTTTTGACTAGTTATTAGACCCCCCTACCATCTGTGGGTTGAAAGGTCAGAAAGCAGTGACTATAGCTGTCATTCAATGACTTCCAAGGCTTGCTCCTCATTTGCTGGGGCTGGCTGGGTCTGTGCTGGTGCAGCCTGTGCTCCACTGTGCTCTACTTTCACCCAGGTGTGACAGACCTTTCCTGCCAACTTCTAAGTTGTCTTTGACTGGAACATTATTTCACCTGTACTTTTGGGGGTTCTGTTGCTCTACAAATTGTTTGATGGCATTATTTAAAGGTGTTCAGAGAGGTTTTGGGGAGAGCTCAGGCAAGTTGCTACCATCTTGGCTCCATCCTTGTAGCTAGATCTTAAAGTATGTGAAAAGTAGGAAAGTGTATGAAAATCACAAAGGGCTTTAAATGCTTGACAGAGAGAGGCCTTTGTATTTAATCCTAGAGGTTAACTGAGGGCATTGGGAGTTTACCTGGAGATAATAGTAGTATATCAACATATACTTTGGGAAAACTTGGTAGTTATGTGAAAAAAAAATATGAAGAGATATAGAGAGATATATACAGAGACCATTTAGACCATTTAGAAGGGTATTTCAATAGTCTATAAGAGAGATGATGAGTATGTGTAGGGGAGGTAAAACATAAGGGACAACGCAAAAGTAAAAGGAAGATGTGATAACACTGGATATGTAGATTGAATGAAAGTGAGTGAAGAATGGATTACACAGTGCTTGTGAGCTTGGGTGAATAGGAAAATGTCAGTGTCTTTGACAGCAATAGGGAAGTTGAGGAGAAGAAAAATTTATGAGTTAGAGTAGCCTAATGAACATACAGTTAGAGATATCTGGTGACACTAGACTGGAATTTGGGAGAAAGATTAGGACTGAATACAAAAATCATGGAATTATCTGCATAGAAATGATCATTGGAACCACCAGAACTTACGAGATCAAGTGAAATAATGTAGCCTAGAAGAAAAAGAAAAAAGTACCCAAGAAAAGCCTTAGGTAACTTCTATGGTAAATAAGCATGCTGAGGAGTGACGAGGAGAACTAAGAGAGGACAGTGTCATAAAAAAAAAGACAGCAGTGAGTATCTAGGAGGAGAGGGTAACTGACAGTAACAAAGCTTGCAGATAGGTCAAGAATGATGATGACTGAGAAAAGAAGCCATTCTAGTTGTCAATTAAGAGATCAGTGATAACTTTAGGGGGCAGAGCCAAGATGGTGTAGTAGAAGCACAAACTCAGCACAAGCTCCCGCTCCAATCACCTCCAATACATGTAAAAAAAATGACTCTAAACAGACTTTACAGTTATAGAACCCACAAAGAGACAGAGAGAAACAAATCTGCTGAGGGCAGCCTGGCAGGTAGACAGGAAAGGACTATCACACTGAGCTGGGAGCTGAATACAGTCCCATGTGAGCCATGTGGTTTTGGCTCCAGGATGGCCTGACCAGAGGCAGATGAAGCAGACTTCAGGAGAGTGAATCATCAGCAGCTGTGGCAGTTTTCAGATGTCTCAACCCATAAATGGGAAAGACAAAGTAAAAGGTCAGTGTGGAATTCTGTTGGAAAAGGGGGAATTGAAGAGCAAGGTCCAGCCCCTGCCCCTGGGGTGAGAAGTGGCAGAGGTGCAGCAGCTGTGCCACATGGCTGCCTCAGGAGCTCTTAGCCTGAAGATCATAGGGGGACCAAGCAAGGATGTGGAGGGGAATTGTTCTTGCTTTAACTTGATTGGATCTGGATCAGAGTCTTGGGTGGTGGTCCTGGGTTGTGTGTCCAATGTGCTAATGCTTGTTGGGGCAGTAGAGAGGGTGCCCTCCTAATAGATCCAGCAGCTGCAAAAACCCCACCAATTTGGGACAAACTCTCTCCATTCTGGAAGCAGACTTCTACTGTGGCAAAGAGCTCAAACGTCAAGTAACTGGCTGTCAATATGGGCAAGCAGAGGAAGCGTAAACAGACCATAGAATCCTTTTTTGGGGACAGAAAAGATCAAGGCATGGAGCAGGAGGAAGACAACAAAGTCAGAAAAAAGCCTCCAAGCATAAAAAAACCCTGCATCAAAAGCCTCCAAGAAAAATATGCACTAGTTACAGGCTATGGAGAAGCTCAAGAAGGATTTAAAAAATCTAGTAAGAGAAGTGGAGGAAAAATTAGGAAGAGAAGTGAGAATGATTCAAGAAAATCAGGAAAAGTGAATCAATAGTCTGCTGAAGGAGATGCAAAAATACACTGAAGAAAATAACATCTTAAAAAACAGACTAACTCAAATGACAAAAGAGGCCCAAAAAAACAATGAGGAGAAGAATGCCTTAAAAAGCCAAATTTGCCCAATGGAAAAGGAATTTCAAAAACTCACTGAAGAGAATAACTCCTTCAAAATTAGATTAGAGCAATTAGAAGCTAATGACTTGATGAGAAATCAAGACACTATAAAACAGATCCAAAAAAGTGAAAAAATAGAAGGTAATGTGAAATGCCTCATTGGAAAAACCACTGACTTGGAAAATAGATCTAGGAGAGATCATTTAAATATTATTGGACTACCTGAAAGCCATGATAAAAAAGAAAAGAGCCTTAGATACCATCTTTCAAGAAGTTATCAAGCAAAATTGCCCTGATATTCTAGAACCAGAGGGCAAAATAGAAATTAAAAGAATTCACCTATGACTTCTTAAAAAAGATCCCCAAAAGAAATCTCCTAGGAATATAATGGCCAAATTCCAGGGTTCCCAGGTCAAGGAGAAAAAAACTGTAAGCAGTCAGAAAGAAACAATTAGAGTGTTATGGAAACACAATCAGGATAACCCAAGGCCTAGCAGCTACTATGTTAAGGGATTGAAGGGCTTGGAATATGGTATTCCAGAGGTCAAAAGAGCTAGGATTAAAAGCAAGAGTCACCTACCCGGCAAAACTGAGTATAATGCTACAGGGAATAGAGGATTTTCAAGCATTCTTTTTTTTTTTTTTTTTGCTCTTTGGAGGGCAATTAGGGATTAAGTGACTTGCCCAAGGCCACACAGCTAGTTTTTGTGTTAAATGTCTGAGGCCGGATTTGAACTCAGATCCTCCTGACTCTAGGGCTGGTGCTCTATTCACTATGCCACCTAGCTGCCCCCATTTTCAAGCATTCTTGATGAAAAAACCAGAGCTGAACAGAAAATTTGGCTTTGAAATACAAGAAGCAAGAGAAGCATGAGAAGGTAAATAGGAAAAAGAAGTCATAAGGAACTTATTAAAGTTGAACTATTTACATTCCTACGTGGAAAAATGATAATTGTAATTCATAAGACTTTTCTCAGTATGAGGATAGTTGAAGGGAATATGTATGTATAGGAAGGTGTATGTGTGTATAAATATATATGTGAGTATGGGCATATGTATGTTCACGTATACACAGACAGAGGGCACAGAACGAGTTTAACATGAAGGGATGATATCTAAAAAATAAAATTAAGAGGTGAGAGAGGAATTTAGTGGGAGAAGGAGAGAAGAAGAGATAGATTAGGGTAAATTATCTCATATAAAAGAGGCAAGAGAAAACTGTTACAATGGAGGGGAAGAGGAGGAAGGTGAAAGGGAATGGGACAACCTTATTCTCATTGAATTTGGCTTAGGGAAGGAATAACATACACACTCAATTAGGTATCTTACCCTATGGGAAAATAGGGGGATAGGGGATAAAAGGGGTGATGATAGAAGGGAGGGCAGATTGGGGTAGAGGGTAGTTAGAAGCAAATATTTTTGAAAAGAGATAGGGTCAAAGGAGAAAATAGAATAAGTGGGGGGGGCGGCAGGAAAGGATGGAGGGAATTATAGTTAGTCTTTCACAATAAAACTACTACGGAAATGTTTTACATGATTACATATGTACAACCTATATTGAATTGCGTATCTTCCCAGTGGGGGCAGTTGAGGAGGGAAGAAGGGAAAAAATCTGGAACTCAAGGTTTTAAAAACAAATGTTTAAAAAAATTGTTTTTTACATGCAACTCAGAAATAAGATATATAGGTACTGCAGTATAAAACCCATCTTGCCCTACTAGAAAGTTAGGGGGGTGCTGGGGGGGGATATAAGAGAGAACAGATTGGGGAAAGGGGTATTTGGTAGGCTTGCTATTTTGTGGTGGGGTGGTAGGGGAAAGACAAGGAAAAAAATTGTAACTCAAAATCTTGTGGAAATAAATGTTGAAAACTAAAAATAAATAAATAAATTTAAAATTAAAAAATGATAACTTTAGAAACAGTAGTTTATGAGAGGTTGGAAACAAGACTGAAATGAGTTCAGACTTCATAGCAGGAAAGAGGGCGGGGGACTAATATTAGGCTGAAGAAGCAATGAAGAGTGAAAAAGCAGTTGGAATTGTGGGATTATTATTATTATTATTATTTTGCCTTTTGAAGGACAATTGGGGTTAAGTGACTTGCCCAGAGTCACACAGCTAGTAAGTGTGTTAAGTATCTGAGGTCGGATTTGAACTCAAGTCCTCCTGACTCCAGGGCTGATGCTCTATTCACTGCACCACCTAGCCACCCCCTTGTGGGATTAATTTCAAATTAGGGATATATGTGTATGTATATGTATATATA
>CM053582.1:472860034-472886243 GCA_028627135.1 Pseudochirops cupreus
AGATCCATCCTGCCCTACCAAAAAGTGACATAGGAGAGACTAGACTGGGGGAGGGGGGACACACTGGGATGGCTGTTTTGGGGCGGTGGGTGGGGGAAAGACAGGGAGAAAATATGTAACTCAAAAAAATTTTAAAAAATAAAAAAATAAAAAAAAAAAGATGTTTGGTAACCTTGGAGAGAGTGAATGCAGAAAAATCCAGGGATCCAAAGACCATAATATAAATAATCTATTCTAGCTACAGTAGTGGTTCTCAACCTTCCTGATGCCGTGACCCTTTAATACTCGTATGTGGGCGTATCTGCATGTGAGCAGACCTGCCTGGAGACAGATAGGGGAGTAGTGTCTAGGTTCCTAAGACCATTGGAAATATCTGTTTTCCAATGGTCTTAGGCAACCCCTGTTACCCCTGTGAAAGGGTTGTTTCACCCCCAAAGGTGTCACGACCCACAACTACTATCCTGTAGCTCAGTGGTTCTCACACTGAGCTACAGGATAGTAGTTGAGGGAATGTCAAGCTTAAGAGAAGACAGGTTTTTTTTGTTGTTTGTTTGTTAAGGATGGAGGATAACAGGGAATGTTTGTGAATCTTGAGGAAGGAGCCAATAGATATGGAGAAATCGAAGAGGAGAGAAAGAGAAAGAATTAGAGGGAAAGTTAGTCGGAAGAAGAAACAGAGAGGATGAGGTTAAGAGCACAAGTAGAGGAGTTAACATTGGCAATAGAAAGTCCCAGTATATTCATCAGATGATAGAGAAAAGTAGGAGGGAATAGGAAATAATTAGTAGGAGTTTTGAGGTCTGCATGAGGAAGAAGAGTGAACTTATGAAAAAAGGTCTTTATTGTCTTAACAGAGTGGGAGGTAAGTGAATGAAAAGAGAAGCAATTAATTCGGAAAATATTTGTAACAAGTATTTTTGTTAGTCTGCTATGCATGATATAGGTGAACTGATCTTATTCAAATATGTAAGAATGAGAGATGTTCCCTAATATACAAGTGGCAAAAGCATATGAACAGGCAATTTTCAAAGGAAGAAACATAAATTATTAAGAGCAATATTAAAGAATGTCCTAAATTACTGACAAGAAAAGTGCAAATTAAAATAACTATGAGGTTTCTCCTCACACTCATCACATTGGCAAAGATGATTAAGTCAGAAAGATCAAAGATTAGAGAAGCTCTAAGGTGGTGGTTCTCAACCTTCCTAATGCTGCGACCCTTTAATACTCTTATGTGGGCATATCTGCATGTGGGCAGACTCGCCTGGAGATGGGTAGAGGAGCGGTGTCTCAGTTCCCAAGACCATCGGAAATATGTGTTTTCCAGTGGTCTTAGGTGACCCCTGTGACCCCTGTGAAAGGGTTGTTCGACCCCCAAAGGGGTTGCAACCCACAAGTTGAGACTCGCTGCTCTAAGGGGATAGGCACATAAATGGAGAAATGGCATATTGGTTCAACAATTATGAAAAATAACTTGTAACTAAGTCTAAAAAATCATCAATAATTATATATGTGCATATATAAATATGCAAATATTTGTATCATATATATAATTATTTATGTCACTATATATGTGTGTGATAATACACACGTGTATAATATATATGCATGTATACATTTGTGTGTGTGTATATATATATATATCCATACATACAAACATATACATGTGTATGCGTGTGTGTGCATGTGTGTTTGGTGGGAGCAAACAACTAGAAACAAAGTTGGTACTTACATACTGGGCAAATAGTTGAACAACTATAATATATAAATACTAAGAAACATTTCACCATAAGAAAAAAACAAATTTGGACAATTAAGAGAAACCAGGGAAGATTTCAATGAACTGATGCAGAATGAAATAAGTAGAGTCAGGAGGAAAAAAAACTCACACTGTTACTCCAATAATAATAATAGCCAAAATTTGAAGTACTTTAAGATTTGCAAAGCACTTTATAAATATTATCTCCACTGATCTTCACAACAACCCTGGTAGGTAGATGATATTGTTATACCCATTTTATCAATGAGGAACAGACTAATAGAGGTTGTGTTACTTGTCCAAAGACTCATACCTAGTAAATGTCTAAGGTCAAATTTGAACTCAGGTCTAACTAGTTAGAGGTCTTTTACTCAATCCACTGTACCTTGTGGCAGCATCTAATGTAAAATAAAAGATCTTTGAAAGATTCAGAAGTCTGACCATTGGAGTTATCAATCATGACTTCAGAAAACTAAAATTGAAACATGCTTCCTGCCTCTTGGCAGAGACATGGTAGAGTAGAGGTGCAGGATGAGACATATATTTTCAGACATGGCTTATTTCTTTTGCTTAAGTATGCTTTTTTTTTTTAAAGAGTTGCATTCCTTAGGTCTGTGTGGGGAAGGAGGCAGGGATCAATGAACTCGATATGAATTAATAGAGATCCAAAAAAGAGAAAATCAAGTCGATAAAAATTACAAAGAATAAAGCAAAAATTTCAGAAGGGGATGTGAATAAACTGGGAGAAAAGCTACAACCTTGTCAAGTTTAATATATATTTAAAATACTTTTACTTTCAATGTTTTTTTTCTTTTTAATATTAGAATGTTTCTGTATGTTAGATCCTGTTGAGCCCCTAATAAACAAGAAAAATGCCTGACTTTTCAAAGAACTAAGTAGGAGGAAAAGTCCTCAGTTGAGCAGGATTAAGAGCAAAGTGGTAAGCTTGTTGACTAACTGGCTAGAAAGAGAAAAAGAGGAGAAGAGGAAGGGAGGAGTAAGACATGATTCACATCTAGGAGGGCTGTATAATCTGTATAATTAGAAAAAAAGCAAAGCATGAAGTTACTATATAATGCAGACCCTGGTTTCCATAAAGCACCCATGAAAATCCCTCTCCTTACTTTATAGTCACAGCTCATTCTTCAATAATTCCATGGATCTCTGTTATCTGGTACATTCCATAACCCATTCATGCTTTCTCATCCTATGGGATTCTTGTTTAGGTCTTTCCATCAATCATCCACGGAGTACATAACCAAAATGCTGGAGGTCTTTCTCTAGGTCTTTTAATATTTTGTTCAATAAAGGGGCTATCTATCTGTTATCCCTTGATCTCACTACATGACTAGTCCACCTTTTCTCTTCATACTTGTCGTTTCATATACTCCATCCCCTTCCACAGCCAAAAAAGAAAAGAAGCCAAAGAGAAAAATTCCTCCCAACTATCTAGTGATGGATCTCTCTCTGATAATAATAACTCCAAAAACAACTAGCCACATTTATATAATTCTTTAAGGTTTGCAAAAAAAAAAAATTAACAATTATCTCTGTATTCACAATAATCTAAAGGTCAGGTTATACTATTGTTCTCATTTTACTAATGGGGAAACTGAGATAGAGGCTAAGTAACTTGTCCACCTTCACGCAGCTAAGTGTTTGAGGTAGGGTTTGAACTCACGTCTTCCTGACTCTAGTCCTACCTCTCTATCCACTGGGACAGCTAGCTGCCTAAAACTTAGATAGGTTAGTCCTTGAATTGCACTCAACTGTTCCACAGCCTCTTTCAGCTTGGTAGGAACTGCAAAAGGTAACACTTGGCTAGTAAAACCATTACCAATCCAAAATTATCTCCAGGCTTCTTTGAAGCATCAATGCCTACATGTAGGTACATATACATTCACATGGGAAGTACTAAATACGTTATTGTACAATCAGGAGCCAAATGCCTTCTAAATTATGCCTCTTCTTCCCTCAAAACCCCACTAAAATTTTTTTGGAATGATTTCTTTGACTAACCACACCCCACTTTACTTGTTCCATATGCATCAGTATTTCCTCAGCACTTAAGCACTATAGTTCCATTTAGTTCTATTAGTGAACACTTATTTACATGTTTTGTTATTTTTATGGTCATGTATATTTTTCATGCCTGTTTATTATTTCTCCCATTAGATTATAAGTTACTTGTAGGCAGAAACTCTTTGTAAAATAAGTTTAATTGATGCTTTTTGCTTTTTCATTAACAGTGATTTCTGGAAATACCCGCCCTCAAAATTGAACTCTCTCTCGTAAAAGAGAAGAGAAAAAAAAAACAGTTAAGCAAAAACCCCTAGCATAGTGGCGATGCCTGACAATGTATACAACCATCTGGAGCCGTGTCTCCTGTGTAGCCATAAAATACTTAATGAAATTCCCAGCTGAAAGTGAGTTCTCAACAAGATACATATATATCTTTGTCCACCTAGATATAGATATGTGTGTATACACACATATATTATTATACTACAGAATAAACTTTTGAACAGTTTTGTTTCAACTTTTGAATATTTGTAGTTTGCATGTTCTTGAACAGAAAATTGTGTTTTCAATCTTGAATTTTAAGATGGGTGTTTGCTATTATAATAAGAATCAAGAATACAGAATTTGGAGTGAGAAGACCTGGCTGCCAAGATTAGCCCTGCTCTTTACTCCCGGAGTGACTTTACTCAAGTTCACGTTCTCTTTGGGCCTCAGGTGTGAAATAAGATGTTTGTAGTAGTGGGTAATCTAAGGTCCTTCCCTGCTCTAAATCCAATGATCTCTGAAATTTTTGATTATCCGTATTTTGGAGTGATTAGCATGGAGAGTGTCACTGAAATAGACCAGAAATCCCTAATAGTTTCAAGTTCCTCTCCCATGAAAATTTTGATCAAATTTATTGAAAAGTAGAAAAATCAGTAACTTTGGGTTTTAGCAACTTTTATTGCACCTTTGTGTTGCTCTTTGTTGGAGTATTCACAAGGAATGAACTATGAAAGAGACAAAAAACAAACAAACAGAAGACAAAAAACCCGGATAAGAAAAAAGAAAAGAAAGAAAGAAGTCAATTGTGTGTTATGGAACAAATTCAAGGTTGCATCCTCTCTCTCTCTCTCTCTCTCTCTCTCTGTCTCTGTCTCTGTCTCTGTCTGTCTGTGTCTCTGACTCTGTCTCTCTCTGTCTCTCTGTCTCTCTGTCTCTGTCTCTGTCTCTGTCTCTCTCTCTGTACCCTCTTACCCCTCTCTTCTCTCTCTCTGTCTCCCTCTCTCTCCTTCTCTCTTTCATTTTCTCTGTCTCTGTCTCCAGCAAGGTGGTACAGTGAATAAGCATTGGGTCTCAAGTCAGGAAGTCCTAAATTGAAATCTAGCCTCAGAAACAAGTTTTGCAACCCTGGGAAAGTCATTTAACCTCTGCCTCAGTTTTTTTAACTGTAATATGGGGATAATAATAGCTCCTCCCTTGCAGGATTGTTGTGAGAACCAAATGAGATAATATTTGTAAAGTATTTAGGACCATTTCTGGCATATAGTAGGTCTACTATGTGTCGGGAACTGTGCAAAGTGCTTATATTATATTATGTTGTATTACATTGCATTATATTATGTTATATTATATTATTTATGTTATGTTATATTACATTATGTTACATTACATTACATTATATTAATTATATTATATATCATATCATATATCATATCATATTGTATCATATTATATTATATATTATGTTGTCATACCATATACATATCATATCATATCATATGCAACATACATTTAAATGCTTATACAACCCCTTTATACAACAACAAATCTTGTAAAAGAAAAAAATAAAGTAGTTGAAAATTTTTCTTTGTTTGACACAAGTTTTTGTTAGCTGGGTATGATGATGCAGACTTGCAATCCTTGTTACCTGGTAGATCACTTGAACTCAGGAATTCTGAGCTGCCACAGGACCCATGCTGATCAGTATCCTGCACTGAACTCAGCACCAATGTAGTGAGTTGCCAAGAAGGGGTTGGAATATATGTTTGTATTGAGGCGGGAGACTAGGCTGCATTAAGAGGTATAAACTAACAGAGGTCACATATAGAATAGATCAAATTTTCTGTAGTGATGAATATGATCATTGGGGGGAGGGGGAGGATTATATTAACAATACTTTTCTAGAAAGCTTTTAAAATCACTTTCAAAGGAAAGTAACTTAAATAAAAGCATGACCAAGGAATAAATTCCCAGAAAATTCTCTGTGAATGGGATTAAAAATAGAAATTTGAAAGGAAAATATTTTTCTCATTAACTATCCAAGTAGCAGAAATTTTTCTAATTTTTCTTTACAAAGGGATCACATCCTCAAGAGAAAGGCAATGGAAAGAATGCTAAATTTGGAGTCAGAGGACCTGAGTTCAAAAGTTGTTACTGTTCAGTAATTTTTCAGTCATGTAGAACTCTTTGTGACCCCATTTGGGATTTTCTTAGTGAAGATACTGCAGGGCTTTTCCATTTCCTTCTCCAGCTCACTTTACAGATAAGGAAACTGAGGCAAACAGGGTCACACAGCTAGTAAGTGTCTGAGGCCAGATTTGGACCCAGGAAGATGAGTCTTCCTGACTTCAGGTCCAGCACTCGATCAACTGTGCAACCTGAAATTCTGACTCTCACACTTATTATGTGGGTGACCTAGGGCAAGGCATTTGACATCGCTGCGCCTTAGTTTTCTGCATGTGCATGCATGCATGTGCGTGCATGCGCGCACACACCAAGTGTGTGTGAGTGTGTGGTGTATTTCATCTCTAAAATGAGGGGACTGAACTAAATGACTTTCTAAGGTCTCGTTTATATTTTTTAAAATGACCCTATAACTAGATGACTTCTCAGATCCCTTCTATCACTAAATTCATATTCCCTACATGTTCTAAGACTCACACGTCTAGAATTTGTGACCTATCTTTCCAAATCATGCTTGTAGGGTGATACAAGCTTTGAAATCCCAAAGAGAGCACTGGAATTCAAAACTTGTTCACTGGAATTGAAGAAGTCATGCTATTAAAAGAAACAAATAAAAAAAAACTTTGATAATTTAAACAAGACCAATGGCTAAATTTGCAGGAGTTTTGAATCACTACCCCATCAGGGAATGTCAATGTACTTGATAGGTGCTAATTATGTTATATTTTATGTGTAGATTAGAAGAATGATATATTTTTAAATGTCCTGCCCTCCATCTGAATGGTGAGCTTGTAAATCATGAGTATGTCATTGTCCAAAACTTGATTGAAGCAATCAGAGCATCAGACATCTTGGCCCATTGTCAGTAATTATACTTTCCTTGACAGAGTAGACTAGTTATGGCTGAAGAAAAATCTAACTTTAACTAGAACTTTCATCCAAACAGACCAACTTCCATTCCAATATGCAGGTGCATTTTTTTTTTACATAAACTGTTTTTTTTCTGACCTGTAAGACTATCTAAGTAACTAGAATTTCTAGAAATGCTCTTTAAAAAGGGCTTTCCTAAGCATTATTAACAGCTACCACAGAACTAAAAGTTTAACTCAAACTTTAGAAAACTTTATAGCCAAGTTCTTTGAGCAATTTTGAGTCCATTGGACTCAAAGACAGAGACAAATCACCACCTTAGTCCTTTCCTGTCACTTTGAAAAAAGATTTTCCAAGCCACCGAGGGTTAATTTCAAGTGCACCTCACCACTAGGCCTGGCTCTTATTTATCTCCAATGAGCCCAACATGGTGATAACTAGAGCAATATTGAGCCGGATGTGATATTTCTGCTGTCAAAAACCTTGAAGTTTTTTTTTTTTCCTTTTTTTAACCTCTCCATTTAAGATCCTAAACTACCGCAATGGGCCTATGGGTATCTCAGAAGCTCCCATATTGCGCAATGTACTATCACCGAATGTCATATTAGAGCTATACTGCCAATCGCATCCAATAAGTAATCTGGCATGAAGAAAAGTTAACTGAATTAGTGGCCAATTGGGACACTTTGTGACCTACTCTTTAGGAACCAAGTCCTCTGAACTTTTCCATTATCCTTCGCCTTCATACTTTAATAGGGACCAAATCTCCATTAACAATTGAACGGCAACAATAAGTGCCATCAGGAAAAGGAAATTCAATTTTAGTGGGGGATGACAGCCTTACCTTTTCGCGCTTAATTGGCCGTATTGTCTCCAAAAGTTAATTGGTTACTTAGTCCAGGTAGTTAGTAAAATGTTTAGCTGCGTCAAAAAGCTCAGGCTCCCACTGTTAATGGGGCATGAAATGGAATGTTTGATACTGCAAATAAAATCAGTGATATTCAAGGATGTTATGGTAGGTAATGCGTTGAAACTGCCATTTAATGGGTCCTGGAAGATTAGGGTAGTGTCAGCCGGAACCGCCCGGTCTCTTTTCTGACATTGTTAGTTGCCTCTTCATTTACTTAACGGCTGTCTGCACTGATTACATAGGCATAAAACTCCCTACAAAAAAACAACAGAGACACGCTCTATTAGCAGTCCAATTAGAACTATTTGCATATTACAGTTCATTTCTGCTTAAGTGAATCCCTAATACAACTTTAGGAAAAAAAAATTCTATTGTGTCATTTGAAAGAAAGAGAAAAGAAGCGCCTAAAAGGTGATCTCTTTTTCCTCTCATTCCTTTGCTCTGTTTTTTTTCTCTCTCCCTATTCTTTTTTCTCTCTTCTTCCTCAGTTTTTTTTTTACACCCTATAGAGCACAAATCTATGTAACTATTAAATGGAGATGAAATAAAAAAGTTTGAGACTGAGGAAATCCTTTCAGTGTTCTTATAGTTGATGACTAATTCCATCAAAACCCAAAGTAATGTCATATCTCTTCTGTGTTGATCTGATAAAAACTTATGATTTTCAAATTAATATTTCATTTTTCAAAATATTTCAGATCATCTCCTGCCTTGTATTTTCTCACAATGCAAATAATATGTGTAACAATGGCCTTGTGAGGAAAACACTTTATGTTGCCTAATTTATCTAAACTACTTGCAAATGGAAATAATGCAGTTCTCTGCCTGTGGTCTCTTAAAGGTTATAATGACATCAAAAATAGGATTTATACAGCATACATCACAAAGAGTACCATAGAAATCAAAGTTCTGATTTAAACAAAACAAAATTTAGACTAATCCATTGTCAATAGAATGCAATAATAATTATTGGGTCATCATAAAGTAAAAAAGATTGGGCAAAGCTTAGAAGAATATTTCTCCTTTTTTCTAAGCATTTTCTAATAATAACATCAGTATTTTTAAAAGACTTTTTATGGAAAAGTATGAATATCATATTTTATCATCTTTATTTATTCTCTCTTTTTTGTTTAAAATCCTTTAATTTTGTAAGATAGGTCACTATTTTTCTATTACCAAAAATATGAGTAGAGAGCAATTTGCTTTCTTAATGTAATGCTTTAAGAATTTATGAGTTATTTTTAGATACTCAGTTTAAAATGAATATACCCAGAAGTTCTCAAGAAACTCACCTCATCCTATCTTCTTAGGTAAAAACGACTAATCCCTGAGATTTGTAGTATGTTCACCATGTGTGAGAATCTGTGGTAGAGCTGACTGAAGATAGTGTTTACTGAAAGGGGAAATGGGGAAATGGGACATGTTGATGATCAAGAGAGAGTAAATGAAAAGAATGGTAGGATTGGAGTCAGTACAGGACACCAAGGTATCAGGAGAGTTTTAGTGCTTTTGGCTTAGAGGCACTCTACTAGCTAAAAAATAGCATAAACATGAAGCCATAAAATTTCAGTTCGAAGTACAAGAGAATCCTTTTTGTCCTAGTGCTAGTTTTTTCAACTTCTTATTTGAAGATAGCATTTTAAAGCAGTCAACAAATTGTTTATATAACAAAATTCTGCTACAACAATAATCAACAGAAATCATGTTTCCCTCTACCATTTAGTCTGCAAAGAGGTGGCTGGACATTAGTTTCTTGGAACACTCCTGGATTAACCATGTTTCGAAACCGTTGAGTTTTAGGTACCCTAAAAATGCACACACACACACACACACACACACACACACACACACACACACACCCACCCTTTTCATCCTCTGATTAAACACCACTGGAAGTTCTTGAATCTAGGAGCTATTGAAGTATATGTTGTTCGGTAATTATTATTTGTGAAATTGTAGCTCACCTGGCTGACATATCTGCTTTAAACAAAATCCTGTTTTCCCCCTTAGATCAATGTTACTAAATTTCCTAAAGTCCATATCCTCTTTGAAACACCAGGCCTAAGAACCAATGAAAATGCTTCCATCTGCCTACTGATTGGTCCTCTCACCTCAAACAGTCCCCAAGATGACATGTTTGGCTGGAAGAAACAGAGGCATTTGATTGGTGCCTGGATTAGAGGTACCTAGATGAGCCCAGGGGAGATCTTTGATGTTCAAATGCTGATGTAAATACCGACAGAGTTATTTCCAAAGCTCATGCAGTTCAATTCCTTTTTTACATGCAGACCTAATTTCACAGGTCAGCCAACCCACCTCCACTATTATCTGGATTTACCGATTAATAGAGGATTTTAGTAGTTGGCTGTGACAAATAGAGGAACAGGGATGGGGATTAAAAGGAGGGAAGAAAAACTGTGCTAAAAATACGAGCAGCCTCCTACCTGGTCTTCTTTGATTTCTTTTCTTCTTCTATTTATTTTTATTTAATTTCACCATTTGAACAATTAAAGGAAAAGAAAGACTCGGAAAGCAAACAAACAGAAAGCAAACCAGCCAGTCCTCCATGTGGAAGGCAATATTCTCTATCTGTCATTTTCCATTCTTTTCACCACATGAGAGGAGACACAGTGTGAAATGTGTGGTGCTGGCTGCAATAGGTATTGTTTTTATGCCCTGTTGGGTCCTTTGTATCTTTCCTCCTGCTTTTATCTCACACTCATTAACACAGCCACTAGATGAGCGCTGTCAGAAGCAGCACTCTGACACTCCAAGCCTATTGCTTCATCGCAGTAGCCCTGCCAGTGGTGGTTACAAAGCCAAGGATGGGGAGGGAAACAGCATCAAGACACGCACTTTTGCCCCTGAAAGCAGTCTTTGCACCCTGCCAGGAAAACGGCTCTCTGGAAAAGCACTGCCTGCTAGTAAAATGGACTAAATCAGTAAACAGTGATTAAGGTTCTGGCACCACTTTCTGTTGTCACCAACTCAGATGTGATGCCTTCCTTACCACCAAAAATAAATAAATAAGTGAGTTGTTTTAAAAATTAAATACAGTCCAACTCAGACGCTCAATGGGGTGGGGAATGAAAGCGTATTCGCTGAAGGTGAGTTGTATTCCTTGACTGAACAATAAAAATAAAATCTTAAAAATATCCCTCCCCCCCTCCATTTTGGGATGTGCATTGAGAATTGCCTTTCTGAATAAAACATCAAGCACAGGATGTAAGTAATAGCCTATTCTCTGCTACTTCCCCTTCTTATTCGTCTGATTCACAAATATGCATGACAAAACACAAATCAAAGCAAGGTGGAGGAGACATCACAGGTAGCATAACAAGTCTGAATGTGTGTTGTTTGATAGAAACATGTCACTTCACTAAATCGGTTGTTTTAGTCAAAAGAATAAGCATATGTTTAAACAAAAATTATTATTCTTCCTTCTTTTTAAAAAATATTGCTTTAATGCTACTGAAATTGGAATACTATTAAAATAAAATTTGCTTTTTCACCATTTAAAATGTTTGTTTGTAGATGACAAAAGACCCAGAAAGTTGACTGGTATTTGGGAATGCAGAATTACAATTTGAAATGACTTTGAGAAGTCAAAAATTGATCAGAAAGAAAAAAACACTTTTGGGCAAAAAATAAATTCTGCAAATATGTAATGTGGGATTAATAATGGCTTGAACACATATCAGAACAGGTTCTCGAGTTAGAATTCCCTCGCTAATCTTTATATTACCCAGTGCATTTTCACTACAATAAAAATTTAACCAAAACATTACAACTTTTTTTTTCATTTTGATAAGCTCTATTGAATTTCAGTATTTTTTGTTATTTCATGTATTACTAAAAATTCAATACTGATTATTGAAGCAGGATGAATGACTTCATTACATTTCTCTTTTGCCTGCCTTTGTTTCTAATCTTCTTTATTTTCTCTCTAGTTTGTCTTCTCTCCTTACATAAACTAAAGAGAATGGTGCAATGGAATATATACTGATTATCAGTTAAAAGAACAGGGTTCCATTGCTTGCTCTGTCATTCATTCAGAGACTGTTTGGGTGACCTTTGGGTAAGTCATTTAATTTTTCTAGGTCTCTCTTTCCTCATCAGTAAAATGAAGGAGTTGAACTAGACCTGTAGGGACATTTGCAGCTCTATGATTTTGTAAATACCTAATAACAGTTTGACAATAGTCTTAGTATGGGCTTTGTACATACTTATATTTGCAAAGTCTAATTGTATTAAAATGAGACAATGATATCTGAAATTCTGCATCCAAATCAGTATTATCTCCTTGAAAATAGTCAATTTGGGAAGTCATACATATTTCTATGGAACAGCTACTGCAGCAAACATTTTTAAAATGCCTCTTTTTTAGCTTTTAAAACCAGGCTATGAGGCACACAAGAAAATTATTCTTATGGGTATTTATAAACACCTCTTTATATTTAATATAACATTGAAATATATCAGTGTTAACCCATTTGGCACGAAACTAAAATTTGTACAAATCTAAGCTGGTAAAGATCAGTCACTGGTAGGACTTATGAAGCTAGGGGAGATTTTTTTTTTTTTAAAGCTTTGAGAATAGATCCTGGCAATAGATTGTGCATCTGTCCTCTAGGGATCAACCTAGTAGGTAATACAGTTTTCATCCATCATAACATAAAATGTAGAATGTTGAATACTGAGAAGCTCTCCAGATTCAAAGTGAGAGCACCTATTTTAAGTCTTAGACTGTGTGTGTCACTTAACTTTTATGAACTTTTATTACCAAATCAGGGCAAAGAAGGACATAGAAATAGAAGATCTAGAAAATTCATTCCTGTTCTACATCTATGATCCTAAGAATTATGGTGTGTGATGTCTTTATGTAAAGTTTATTTTCTAATATTTTAATTGTTATACACAAACAGTTTTTTCCTGCTTAAAATAAATTTTATTAACATCATTTGATTTTAACATTGCATAAATTTCTTCTAGTATTCTTCTCTTTCCCCAGGAAGTAATCCCATATTGTAAATAATATTTTAAAGAAAAATAAAAGGCATAGAGGAAGAGAGAAAATGAGCAAACTCATTTATTGCATCACAGAATACACAATAATGAAAATGACATTATTAATTTCTGTCTTTACATGAATATCGACTTTCTAAAACTCTTGCAAAAATTCAATTATGCCTCACAATAGACACTATGTTAAGCCATTATCACAACATTGGTAGAGAGCAGGATGGTTGCAGAATGAAACACTGGGAAGATCCTTTTTTGATAGAGATGGGAATGGCATGAAAAATGGAGCAAAATTTAACATGTAACCTTGGTCTTAAATGACATGTGGTTCTTGAAATCTTATGATAGAATAAAGACATTTCTTGATTAGGAGGTTGGAATAGGGAAGGGGGCCACAGAAGGCAACAGATAGGAGGTCACTGATGATAAATTTGGTGCACTTGCCAATATTAACTAAAGCAGGTCCCATCCCTTATTACCAACTTGTGCTTGTGAGTGGGCTTCTATGTAAAGCCAACCTCTAATCTTTGATAGAGCAAAGAAATTGAGTTACAAGTTGGCACTGGATGATGAGTTCCAATACGAAAAAGTACCACAAAATTGTTTATCTTTGTCTAACTGTTTATAACTCTTGCAGAAAAAAAATTGGTCAGGACAACAATCGGATGGATTCTGTTGGTGATGCTGCTGAGCCTAATCAGAATATCACTGGAGAAACAGAGACGTTTCTGTGACAGTACTCTCAGAGTGAAAATGCAAATAACATATGTATGTATATTCAGACATAAATCCACATGCATTCACATACTAGCATCAGTGATGAACTAGCCTCATAACCTTTTCAGTAAGAGAAATAATTGGTGGTTTTCAAAACGATAAATTGATCCTATTACTCAGCATAGAAAATTCTACCTGTTTCAAAAGAGATGCTTATTAAAGAGGTCAGCTGCTTTTTTTTAATCAGTGTCATGCATATGTAAGTAAGTAGGGTTATTATATGCCATCTATGAGAATAGAGGGGCAAAGCCGTGCACACAAACATTCACGTGGGCAGCCAGGTCTCCAAAGCTCCTGTTCACCAATTACAGTAATGCTGATGACATATCTAGTTTAATGCATACGGCATTAAAATAGTCCCCCCTTTTCTAGGAAAATCTAATTACACCAAACCCAAGCACTCAATCAAACCTGTTATTCTGTGGCTAAACAGCCTGGTGTTAATGCAATTTGAGGAGATCTAGGCCGTGACTGAAAACGTCATGTATTAACAATATCTAATGGGAGCTCCCGTAGGTAAATGAATATGCTAACAAGCAAGATCACTGCTAAATCTAATATCTTTAAGCTGTTTAATTCCAAACAGTCCCTTAATAAATCAATTGACCAGGAGAGCTGATGCCCCTATCAATTATTCAAGAGGGCAAATAAATATTTCAGATGATTTGATAGGAAGGCTAGTGCTGGTCTTATAGAAAGCTTTGCATTTCATTAGCTTCTTGCTAAAAGTTTTATAATGAGCAGAACACAGGTGGTATCCCCACTGCAGAAATGGGACTGGGAGAAAGCAGAGATCGAAGAATGCATCTTCCTTCTTCCCCACATTATCCATCAGCTATTTTATAATGGGAGAAATGGGGTCAAGTCTCCAAAAGAATTATCCTTCTCTGAAAGCCAAAAGGAAATTAAAATGATCAGAAGTACCTTGTAATTACAATGGTTTTATGTTGATTAGTAATGTAATCATCAGTTAGTAATAACAAGAATGTAATTTATTCAGTTCTTCATCCAAATTACAGTTCACCAAATATTTAACATTATCAATCCCATTTTCCAGAAGAAGAAATAGTGAATATGGATATTTATAGGGAGCTAAATAAGGTATATGCACCTCAAATTAGTCATTATTTTCTTCTTCAGAAACCATTATTTATACTGATAGGATTCATTCCTTCTTAGTGTTAAATCTACATGATGATGAATCTGCATTCATACTTTGTGGCTTCTCAGAAGTTCAAAAGACTCATGTCATTACCCACTGTTGGACCCTAAAAACCTTCAGATTCCTGATAGAATTCTCCATTATGGTGGATTTTTAAATGATGAAACTAGAAAAGATAAAGACATGAAAAATTAGGAAATTGAATTACTCATCTGGAAAACATGGGAATAAGGATAACCACCCAATTGTATCTTACTTGGTGAATAGTATGTAATTAATTTACAGTATCCAGGACCTAAGTGGACAAAAAAAAATGAATCAACAAAAAAATGTTGATTACTTAAATAACTCTTCAGGTTCTGATGTATGCTGAATATCAGAAGATCAAAGGCTTAGACCTTGGAGAGACCTTAAAGATCATTGAATTCAATGTCCTAAAGTTGTGTAAAATGAGATACAGAGAGCTGAAGTGATTGACCCATGGACAAAACACTATCATGCATCCAAAGCAGGATTTGAACTCAAGTCATTTTGACTCCTAGTCAAGTAGTCTTCATTATGTGCTAAAGCAGAATGTTTATGCTTCTTATCTGAAGATATAGTAATAATGAGACCATAAGTTTATCAAATTTTGAGATTATGGACTGTGAAACTGAAGCTTTATTCCATTTATTAATAGCATTTTACAGATCACAAATGAAAGATCCCCGTTAAGTTACTGTTAGCAGTATTGCTTTAAGAAATACTGTAAGAGAAAAAGATTTAGATTATCTGAAAAATAAAAGTTAATTGTCAGAAGGTTTGAATATAAAAGCATTTGATGACTTTTTTTCTTCCTAAATAGCAAGATCCATATAAAAATCACTGAATGAAGATTTTCTATGCAGGCAGTTTTACTCCACAAAACACTCAATGAGCTATGAAAGAGACATCTCAACGGCACAAAATCATAATTTAAATGTTAGGTTTGCTTCATTTTCAGCTTCATGAATCAATAGAGTAGATCCTTTATATGATACCGTAAGTAAAATCTGGTCATGTTTAAAATCCGAATCTGGAATTTTCAATCATCAAAAATGAAGCACTTCATGTGTGACCTTTTCAGGGAGATATTTGAACATGTGCACACTGAAAGAATTGCACAGGTTCTGAGAAAAATCTGAGTTAATATGATGGACATACTAAGGGGATAAATTATTTTTTCTCAAGTTACTAGTATTTTTATATCATATTAATTTTTGAATGTATATCTCTTTCTCCCCTACCTAGTAAGCCAATTACTATAGCAAAGATTTTAGAAAAAAGAATACAAAAACAATTCAGCAAAATCATTCAACACATCAAGTAGGATTGACAGTATATGTAATATTCCTCACCCATAGTCCCTGTTTCTGCAAATAAAGGAAGCAAAGTGAATTGTATCAGCTCTTCTCTGGAGTCAATGTTGGTTATTATAATTAATCAGTGGTCAGTTTAATTTATAATTATATCTTCCATTTATATCTTTGAGGTCATTGAGTATATTGTTTTCCTGATTTTCTACCTTATTTCATTGCATCATTTCAGAGAAATCTTCTCATGCTTTTCTGGATTCTTCATGTTTGTTATAGTATTCTGATGCAGCGATATTCTGCTGTATGCATTTGCCATAATTCATTCTCTCCCTACCCCCCATTCCCTACCACCAGTCATGGACCCCTATTTTATTTCCAGTTACTTGCTACCAAAAAAAGACCAAAAAAAATTCAAGAAAAAACTTTTCTGAGTATGTTCATCTTTCTTTCTAGGCTCAGCAATGGGATCTTTGGAGGAGGAGGATATCAATATTGTAGTCATGGTTTTTCTAAAATTCCAATTTTTTTTTTACTTTGGTTTAATGAGTGTGTAGTGCCATGAAAAACATATTGTCATACTTACAAGAAAATTTGAAACAAAAAGCATGGGGAGAATGATGTAAAAATAATAAAAACTTCATTAAGTTCCCCAAATGATGAGGCTATCATGTCTACCTTTTTTTTTTCCTGGAGCATACAAAGTTAGGCATGGGTTGTTTTGTTTTGTTTTGTTTTGTTCTGGATTTTTGTTTGTTTGTTTTTTAATTCTTAACTTGCTTTGAAATTTAACTTGAAATCTTTAATGTGAGAGTAGGTACTTTATTTACTTTTCATAATATCCTGTCTTCACCTATGTGCTTAA
The DNA here is from genome assembly GCA_028627135.1 of Pseudochirops cupreus. Lineage (NCBI taxonomy): Eukaryota > Metazoa > Chordata > Mammalia > Diprotodontia > Pseudocheiridae > Pseudochirops > Pseudochirops cupreus. The sequence goes on from CM053582.1 coordinate 472,877,198, forward strand.
TTTCTGATAAAACAGAGATACTACAAAGTAAGAAAAATAAATTTTTATATATATATATATATATATATATATATATATATATATACACATATATATACATAAATAGTCCATCCAAAGAAGTGTTGTTATTTTATTCTTACATCATGCCCCCAGACATCTGCATATTAACTGCTACATCTTTTATTGGTCACAAATACATAATAATACAGAAATATAAATTGCTAAGACAAATAATTTTCCCAAGTGCCAGCATCAATCCAAATTCAAGTTCATGTCCAAATACAGACCCTCCTTAGCACCATTGTGCCCATATTAATTAGCTGATAAAGCACTATTTCTGTAGGGAACTATTTTCTAAAAGAGCCAGACCAAAGTTCTTATTTACTCAAGTTCAATATAGTGATCTCATTTTCCCGTATTAAAAGTTTACAAACATTTTTGACACTTGAATATGATATATGTGTGTATATATATGTGTGTGTGTGTGTGTATGTATGTGTATATATATATATATGTATATATATATATATGTATATGTATATGTATTTGTGTCATTTTGTTTCATGGTATTGTGACCTCTTACAGTAGGTATAGATTTCCAAGGAAAAGTTTGTAACATGTTCTAATTAAAGGATCTGCTTAAGAAATTTTGCTTCTTTCTATCTGAGAAAATCTACTCATTTTTTATGGGATCTCAGTCAAAACTCTAGGTCTATGTATGCATGAATATACTAGCTATATAAAATATTTAAATATAGCATGTCTAGATACGTAAAGTAAAACTAGAAATGTATGAGACACAAGGAGTGACAGTGGACAGAGTGTTGATCTTGGAGTCAGAGAGATGTGGTTTCAAATACCCCTTTCATACTTACTAGTTTTGTGACATGGATAAGCCTTTTAACCTCTTTTAATCTTAAGCAACTGTTTATACCTAAGTATATACTAAGTTAAAGAAGGTTAAGACCTGCAACAGATAGAAATTTCTATACCTGTTTAATCACAAATCATAATATATGTTTGTGTCTGTGTGTGTGTGTGTATATATATATATATATATATATATATACATACACATAATACACATGAGCATATATCATTTATATTAATGTGGCATATGATACATATGCACATATTATATGTATACATGCATATGTATAGATATAGATGTCTATGCACATCAGCCAGGAAGTTCTAGGTTCAAGTATTCCTGCCTCTGACAAATAGGACATGTGACTCGAAGCCACATATGTTCATAAAAATTATATTACATATTAGATGTGTGTACATGCATATACATACACATATACATATGACTCAGGGTCACACAATTATTTTCTATAAGAAGCAGAACTTGAACCTACATCTCAGCAACTCTAAGTTCAATTTTCTTTTTTTTTGTTTTTTGTTTTTGGAGGGCAGGGCAATTGGGGTTAAGTGACTTGCCCAAGGTCACACAGGTAGTAAGTGTTAAGTGTCTGAGGCTGGATTTGAACTCAGGTCCTCCTGACTCCAGGGCCGGTGCTCCACTCACTGTGCCACCTAACCACCCCAAGGCCTGTTATTTTCAAGGTACTAGGTTGAATTTTGGGTATATATGAAGATAAAAAAGTGCAAGATAAAACAGTCCCTGACTTCAAGAAGCTTACATTCTCCTGGGAAATGCAAAATAGAAATAGATAAGTAAATAAGTGCAAGATATTTTGAGGCACAAGGAAGAACAACTCGGAATGAGAGAAGATTTGTTTTAGTTTATTAACTCTTTAGGCTTCTGAAAAAGCAATGTATGGACTCATATTTGAATCTCAAAAAGTAGTACTAAGGACATACACACACTTACATATATGCATGCATGCATACATACACACACACATGTATCTGTCTAAATGGGCTCAGTCAAACCAGGAGTTTTCTTTCCTTTCCATATGGTGTTTAGAAACTTATCCAAGAACACATTTACTAAAGCTTAATACAGAGGTCTTTGTAGAAAGGGATTTCCAACTAGGCAGAATATTGGTAAGGAAGATCACTAGCATCTATATCTGGTCACAGACCTGAATTTAGCTTGGCATTGGAGCTTGGGAAATTTGCTTGTTCATTTGGTTAATACCTTTCATGCCAATACATACATATATACACACACACACGCACACACACACATGCATACACATATATATGTTTATCATATCACCTCTCACCAAATCCTACAATCGTTTATGTGAAATAAGTAAGAGCCACCCCATCAGGTTGCAGGGGTAGTTTTAGAACAAATCAAATTTAATAACTATCAATATTAAGAGAAAAACAGAATTTTAGAGTTAGAGGGGTCTTCACAGATGCTTACTCTAACACATATTAGAAAGGGAATTCCCATTATAACATGTCAGAGTTCATCCATTTTCAAGATAAAAGATTGCTTGCTGATGAAAAGGAATAAACTATCTTAACACCTAATTATTTGAAAGTTTTTCATGACATTAAGCGAAAACTTCCCTTTTTTGCAACTTTCAAGTGTTTCTCCAAATTCTTCCCCCTTGGACCAAAAGAAAAAAAGAGGATGATCCCATTTCTACATGACAGCCCTTTACCTTTAAATAAAAAAGGCTCAACATGTAGCTCACCACCAAGTCTCCATCTCTTCAGGTTAAAGTTGACTGGTTCATCTCTCCTGGGAGGCAACATGACATGATGGATAAAACTGGATTCAATCAGGAAGTCCCTTATTCATATTTTCCCTCTAATACTTACTTATTGCCTGAAGTTTGTCACTTATGCATCCTCAGTTAGAAAATAGAGTATATGAGATAGAATAATGTGAGGGAGAATCAGCCTGGAAAGATAGATTGGAGCCCCAATGTGAAGGTCTTTAAATGATCAACAGAGAGGACTTGCTTTTTATCCTAGTGAAAACAAAGAGCCACCAAAACTTTCTTTAGCTTAAAAATGACATGGTTAGACCTGTGTTTTCAAAATATCAATTTTCAGCTTTGTTGATGATAGATTGGAAATGGGATAGGATGGGTGGATGGATACCCCTTAAATACTACTGAACTAATATAGAGGGGAAAGGGTGAAGAAGTGAATGATGGCAGATATATGAGAGCTGAGTGAAAGGGGCATGTAAGTGGGAAATTGAGGAGGTTGAATCAACAAGTTGGATACTTTACTCTCCCACTCAATAAATTCCAATAACTCCTTATCACCTCTAGGATCAAATATAAAATGCTCTGTTTAGCATTCACAGTCCTTTGTAACCTATCCCTCCAACCCCGACCATCACCTTCCTAGTCTTCTTACACCTTATTCTCTAATTCAGTGACACTGGCCCCCTAGCTGTTCCATGAACAAGATGCTCCATTCCTTAGCTCTGGGCATTTTTCTCTAATTGTTCCCCATATTTTCCCTCCTCCGCTCTGATTACTAACCTCCCTGGCTTCCTTTTAGCTCCAACAAAAATCCCATTTTCTCCAGGGAGCCTTTCCTAACCACGCTTAAACCCAGTGCTTTTACTCTTTTAATTATTTTCTATTCAACCCGTATATAGTTCACTTTGCATAATGTTTGCATGTTGTCTATCCCATTAGATTGTAAGGTCCTCAAGGACAAGAGACTGTCTTTTGTCTCTTTTTGTTTCCCTAGAACTTAGTACAGTGTCTGGCACATAGTAGGTGCTTAATAAATGTTTATTGATTGATTGACATACTGGAGAAGAGAGTGAGAGTGAAGTCATGAAGGAATTCTATATTGCAAAAGTAGATAAATGGAAGAATTGTGATGATATTGACTAAAATAGGGAAGTGAGAAGGGCAAGGCATAGAGGAGAGTATTTGGTGAACATATGGAGCTCGTTAACATAACTTGTGTTGCTAACATACAAGTAGGTCTAAACAGTTTTTAAAATGTATGACTATAACTTGTTTGCGTGGTTCTGAAGTCTCTGTTTCTGGGCTTCATGATTCTATACTCTCTCTAAATTCCACCCCTATTCTCACCAATATCACCCTTGCTCATCTCCTAATTATCACAAAATTAGATGACATTCACATTCTCCTACTCTCCCTGCTCCTTCATTTGTCTATTTCCAATCCATCCCATACACAGCTGTCAAATCAATCTTCCCAAAGCAAAGATCCAATCATGTCATGCTCCCGAATGCAAATCATCCATTGTTCCTCTTTCCTATTAAATTAAGATCAAATTTCTCAATCTGATATTCAAAACTCTTCTTGATATAGCGCCAACCTATCTTTCTAAGCCATGTCTCTAACTATCTGAACGCACTTATGTTCCAACCACTGTTCTCTGGGCATATAGCAAACTTTCTCACCTCTGTGTTTTGCTCAGGTCATTCTGAAAACCTACATTATAATGTCTTCACATTTGCTTGTGGACATTCTGTCCATTATCAAGGTGCTAATTCAAATATCACATACTTCATGAATTGCTCCCTGATCAGCTATTACCACAATCATAGCTGAGTAAATACTTTTTCAACTATTTATCCCTTAGAAAAATGAACTCTTAATTAAAATAAGAGCAATATTGAATAATGCATAATTGATCATTATTAACAAAGTGATACATTTTAATGGAAGATTTAAAGATCTTTAAATCCAAATAAAGAGCTATCATAGCAATATCATCCCATCTAAATTCCAAGTGTTATCAAGTAGCTTTTAATCTATTGTGGTCTTTTTTCCTGTTTTTAAAATTGAGGTGTCAAAGCCTTTTTTTAAAGGCCCCTCTTGCTTCACAATGGTGATTTATCATCAAAGATTTTTACATATTTCTATAGGAGGATTTATCCCAAGCAAACAATTAAAAGAGTGCTATTTCTGCCTAATTTCCCAGGGTTTTTGTTTTCCCTCTTATGAAATGGGACTCAATTTTCTCTTCATTATGTTCCTTGCCTCCTCTCGTTCTCTCACTCTCTCTGTCCCATAGAGCATGGAGTTCTAGACAAAAACAAAGCCCTCATCACCCATGTTGCAATGTTGCACATAGATATGGGGCTATGTAACTGAAGAATGGTTTCTTTATAATCAGGACAAAGTTCCCCAGGTGACTTGATCAATTTGCTCTAACTCCTTTCTCCCTCCTGACATTTGAAGCTCCAGTTGTTAAAGTCACTTTGCGTCAAATTGCTCACAATTACACATTAACTTCATTACCAGACTCTTAGCTTCAGAATTTGAAAGGACCTCAGAGGATATCTAGTGTAATCCATAGCTGAATTTTCTCTTCAAAACTGTAATTCAATTAGATTCAACAAACATTTGCTAAATTACGTGCAAGGTATTGTTGTAGATGCCAAGATACAAATATAAAAATTAAGTACTCCTTACCTTCAAGGGACTTCCATTCTGCTGGAAACTAAGTGTACTGAGGGAGTGGTACAATCACAGATATCTCAGATGCTATTCCTCCTGTGGAGGATGCTAGGAATCCTGCTTCTGGAAGAGCTGTGATGGTATATAACGGAAGCACCTTATGGAAATTATGGAGCATGCATAGACATTTTGTAATTGGTTTGAATTTGCTAACCATGTAGTGAATGGCAGCATCAGTATTGGATACGTAGCCAAGCATGGATGGCCAGCAAAGGGCACCAGCCAACCAGAGTCTAGGCCATTCTCCTCAGGTCTCCCTCTGAGTTGAATCTCTTCTCTTGATTTTTATTCCTTCTCCTACATCATCCAGTAAGAAACAGTGATGTAAGGGAAAAGTCCTTGGGCCATTGTCTTCTGAGGCTAATACATAATCTCCATGGACATACACACTGGTTCTTTGCCTCACAGTTTGTTCTTTCATTTTAAGTGAAGGAATTTGTTCTGGAGATTCCAACTTCATGTGTTTGAAAGGTCAGGAGAGCAAGCGTTCAGGAGTTCAGGAATATGAAAATCCAGGAGTTGGAGTGGATGCTGCCTTTTCTAGTCAGTCCTTTAATGATGTTTTGAAGAGCAAAAACATTAAGGACTTTAGAGGACTCATCAAATAGTGATGACATTTAGACAGGAACTTGGTAGGACCAAGGCTATATAGAATATATATTGAGTGAATTTGCTATTCCCAGAGACCAAGATTGTGTAAAGGAAAATGTGGCCCTCAGATGCTCGTGAAAATTTTCTGTTCTTTTTTATTGCTCTATCTTTGAAGTAAATATCCTTTTGTAAAAGCTAATTGATTTTAAATGGTTAAATGGATTTGGGGCACTCACACCTAGCAGTAAGGGGAATGTAATCAGTGTAGGCTCATGCAGCTAGCAAAAAAGACGCTTCTGCTCTCTTGGGATATTCCTAGAACCTTGAATGGGAGAGTGAAGCTAGAGAATACTGACTATACATGTACATATAAAGTTGTCATTGAGATTTTTTTTGGTACTACTTCAGTTAAAGGGTAATCCATTAATTCTGAAGGTGTCCTGTTTCATTTTTGGAATTAGGAAGGTTTTCATGATGATGAAACCATTATGGCTCTTGGTGATGACTACTTTCTTTTCTACATGTTCACTAATGTTATCTTTAATAAAAGTCTGATCCGATTTTGTTAATGCAGGCACATTTAAATGATTTAATCTATCCAAACCTTTACATCTTGAAGAGCTCATTGATGTCTTTGCATTAATCCCCCATAGGGAACTTTCCAACATCATGGGAGGTTTCCTCTAGACTTCTTGATATTGAATTTGTACCAATATAACACATATACTGTCCATTGGTTATCCTTCACATCTGCTATGTGATTGACTTACCTACTGTTTTGGATAGACATCTCTGATAATATTTTTTTTAATTAACTTTCATTTATTTTTAGTTTACATCATTCATTTCCATGAGATTTTGAGTTACAAAATTTCTCCCCATCTTCCCATTACGCACCACCCCAAAACAGTGATCCCATGTTTACCCCCTCCCCCAATCGGCTCTTTCCTATATCCTCCCCCTTCACCCCTCTGACTTTCTGGTAGCTCAAGATGCAAGATGGATCTCCCTACCCTAGTGCCTGTATATCTTATTACCCAGTTGCATGTAGATTAATAATAATAATAACAATAATAATATGTATACATATATATATTTTTAACATTTGATTATAGAACTCTAAGTTCTAGATTCTTTCCCTTCTTCCCTTGCCACCCACCCTCACTGGAAAGAAAAGCAATTCAAGACAGGCTGTACATGTGTAGTTTCACAGAACATCTCCACAATGGATGTATTGTGAAAGATGGACTATATTTCCCTCCTTCCTATCCCGTGCCCCATTTGTTCTATTCTCTACTTTGTCCCTCTCCCTTTACAGAAGTGTGGGCTTCTAACAACCCTTCTCCCCCACTTTGCCCTCCCCTCCATAATCCCCCATCTAATCCCCTATGCCCTTTCTCTCCTGTAGGCCAAGATACCCAATTTAAAGTGTATGCCATTCCTTCTCTAAGCCAAATTCAAAGAGAGTAAGGTTGACCTATTTCCTTTTGCCTTCCTGTTCTTCCTCTCCATTGTAACAATTATCCCTTGCCTCTTCTATATGAGATGATTAACCCCATTCTGTCTCTCCCTGTCTCCTCTTATTCTATTCTGCTCCCACCTCTCAATTTCACCTTTTAAAACAGTGGTTCTCAACCTGTGGGTAGCAACCCCTTTGGTGGTACAATGACCCCTTCACAGGGGTCACCTAAGACCATCGGAAAACACATATTTCTGATGGTCTTAGGAACTGAGACACCACTCCTCTATCCATCTCCAGGTGAGTCCGCGCACATGCAGATATATCCACATGTGAGTATTAAAGGGTCGCAGCATTAGGAAGGTTGAGAACCACTGTTTTAAAATATCATCCTTTCCTAATCAATTGATCCTGTACTCTCTATGTACACATATAAACACACACTCATGGGGGTGGAGCCAAGATGGCAGCATAAGAGCAGCAACATAACACAGCTCTCACATAGCCACCCCAAAATTCCCATAAAATATGACTCTAAACTAATTCTAGAACTCCAAAACGCACACAAATATACTTTCCACTAAAGTCAGCTTGGCTACGAGGAACCATATCAGCACCACAAACCGAAAACAGCCTGGCCTGAAACCTTGGCCATGCCCCCGGGGGTGGCTGGAAGAGAGGAGCTGAGCCCTGGCTGGAGCTTCGGGTGAGCGGATTGGCGGCAGCTGTGGCAGGATCCAGAACTAGGTCAGTGGAGCTTGTGAGGTCGTGAGAGAAAAGTGATCTGGCCAAACTGCCTAGAGGGCTGAGAAGCGGAAAGTGGAGGTCCTGCACCCGCCTCCACATTGCTGCTTCAGAGCTCTCAGCCTGCAGACTGCAGGGGGACCAAGCGATCGTTCAGAGGCCAAGGGCTCTCGTGTTGAGCAGCCTGGATCTGGATCGTGGTCTTAGGCTTTGGTCATGTGGCTCATTTTTATTCAGTGAGCCAGAAGTGGCAGAGGGACCTAGCAACTTCCTAAGAACTCTGGCAGCTGGGAGGAACCCAGCAATTTGGGACAGATCTTTCCCCTCTGGAAGCAGAGGTTCACAGAGATTAAAAAAAAATCATGGACTGAACAACCATGAATAAGAATAAGAATAAGAAGCAGGGTAAGAACAGCAACCAAACCCTAGATTCCTTCTTTGAAGAAAAGGACCAAGGCAGAGAGCTGCAGGAGGACAACACAGCCAGAGCTCGCCCACCAGGGGCTTCCAATAAACATGAAGATTGCCTTAAAGCTAGAGATGAGCTGAAGAAGGATTTTGAAAACCAAATGAGAGAAGTGGAAGAAAAATTGGGAAGAGAAATAAGAATGTTGCAAGAAAATCATGAAAAGAAAGTCAACAATTTGACTGAAGAAATTAACATCCTAAAAACAGATTAACTCAAATGACAAAAGAGGCCCAAAAAGCCAATGAGGAGAAGAATGCCTTAAAAAGTCGACTTTGCCAGATGGAGAAAGAATCTCAAAAGTATTTTGAAGAGAATAATTCTGTCAAAATTAGGGTGGAGCAAATGGAAGCAAATGACTTCATGAGAAATCAAGATACTATCAAACAGATCCAA
>CM053582.1:472886743-472904702 GCA_028627135.1 Pseudochirops cupreus
ATATATATATATATATATATATATATATATATATATATATATATATATATATATATATATATATATACATATATATGTATGTATATACACACACATGTATATGTGTGTGTATGCATGCATGTGTGTATGTGTATATATGTGTACATGTATGTATGTACGTGTATACACATATACATATATATTTATCTTGTGTACCTCTTGTCTATGTCCTCCTATAAATCTACTACAAGCTGTCCAATCAATTTACTAGAGCTTTTCTTCTAGTGCTCTTGGAATTATATGGGCATAAATGATGCCTAAGGCTGTTTATCAATTAAGTCTCATTCTTGCTTCATGATCTATTAAATTCTTTCTATAGTCATATACCTGTTTGATTAATGAATGAAGTATTTATTAAAAGCTTATTATGTTAAATCATCAGAATTTCTGTACATGGAGTCCAGCAGGGAGAGATAGAAAGAGAAATTCTATTTAAAATAACTGCAGACACTATAGAATACTTGAGAATCTACCTGCCAAAACAAACCCAGAAAGTATATGAAAACAGTTACAAAACACTTCTCACACAAATAAATTCAGATTTAAACAACTGGTGAGATGATAGTTGCTTATGGGTAGGTTAAGCTAGTATAATAAAAATGATAATTCTACTTATGTTAATTTAGATATTCAGTGCCATACAAATCAAACTACCAAAATGTATTTTATAGAGCTAGAAAAAATAATAACCCAGTTAATCTGGAAGAACAAAAAGTCAAGAATATCAAAGGAATAAATGAAAAATATGTGAAGGAAAGTAGTGTAGCAATACCAGATCTCAAATTGTATTAAAAAGAGTTAATTATCCAAAAAAAAAATCTGGTACTATCTAAGAAATAGTGGTAGATTACTGGAATAGATTAGGTACACAATACACAGTAGTAAATGATCATGGTAATCTAATGCTTGACAAATCTGAAGGTCCAAGATTTAGGGATAAGAAATTATTATTTGACAAAATTTGCTAGGAAAACTGGTAAGCATTTTGACAGAAACTTGACTAGTCTGACATCTCACACTGTATTCTGAGATAAGGACAAAATGGGTACATGATTTAGATATATAGAGCGAGATCATAAGCAAATTAGGAGAGTATGGAATATTTTACCCATTAGATTTATAAATAAGGGAAGAATTTATGACCAAAAAGAGAGAACATTATGGGATACAAAATGGATAGTTTTTATCACATCAAATTACTGAAATAAAAACAATACAATAAAGATTAGAATAAAAGCAAGAAAATTTATAACAAATTTCTCTAAAAAGAGGCCTCATTTCCCAAATATGTAAAGAACTTAGTTGAATTTATAAAAACATGAGTCAAGGCCCAATTGACAAATGGATATGAACAGGCAATTTTCAGAAGAAGAAATCAAAACTATATATAGGCATTTGGGAAAGAATTGCTCTAAGTCACTATTGATTGGGGAAATGCAAAATTAAAACAACTCTGAGGTAGCGCTTTACATCTATCACATTGACTAATATAAGAGAAAAGGTAAATGATAAATGCTGGAGGAGATGTGGGACAACTGGGACATTAATGAACTATTGGTAGAGTTGTAAACTATTCCAACCATTCTGGAGAGGAATTTGGAACTATACCCATCAGGCTATAAAACTGTACATACTATTTGACCCAGAAAAACTACTAGTAGGGTCTCTACCCCTAAAGAGATCAAAGAAAAAGGAAAAAGACCTTTCTGTACAAAAATATTTACTGCTACTCTGTTTGTGGTAGTAAAGAATTGATAATCAAGGGGATACCCATCAAATGAAATTAGGACATGGCTGAACAATTTGTGGTATATGATTGTGATGGAATGCTATTGTCCTCTAAGAAATGATGAGCAGTATGCTTTCAGAAAAACCAGGGAAGACTTATATGAACTGATAAAAAGTGAAATGAGCAAAATCAGGAGAATAATATACACAGTAATAGCAGTATTATGTGATGATTAAATTAATGACTAAGCTCTTCTGATCCATATGATGATCCAAAACTATTTCAAAGGATTTATGATGAAAAATAGTATCCACCTCCAGAGAAAGAATCGATAAAAGTCTGAATGAGGATTGAAGCATGCTTTTTAAAAATCTTTATTATTCTTTTTATGGTCTACATTTTCTCTTGCAATATGGCTAATATGGAAATGTTTTGCATAACTGCACCTGTATAATCTATATGTAATTGATTGCCTTCTCAAAGAGGAAGGAGGGAAGGAGAAAATTTGTAGCTCAAAACTTTGAACAATGAATTTTAATTTTTTTGTTGACATGTAATTAAGAAAAAATTAATATCAAAAAAGAACTTACTATTTGCAAAGCACTACACTAAGTGCTAGAGATACAAGTGGAAAAAATAAAATAATTCCTGCTTTCTAGGAGTTCACATTCTATGAGGGAACACAACACATGTGGAAACTTTCATCTATAAGTTAGATAGAAAAGTCCCATGGTTCTTTGGGGACAGCATCAAAGCAGATGGCAATGATTCTTCCTTAATTGCATTTCCATCGATAAAACCATATCATACTCTAATGTTGAACAATTTGATGGTATCAAAGACTTTAGTGCCAAGAACTTTCTTTGCTTAGTTTTCATTAGATGTGGCCACAGTACACACAGGAGTGGTTATCAGACTGCATCTGATGCTTCTGATGCTTCTACTGTGATGGCCAAGAGCAATGAGCTGGAAGCATTGACATTCCAATGGCCCTTTGGTTTGAAGTTCTGGGATGTCTCCATCAGGATCTTGGAGGAGATGATGGTTAAGATAGTGGTGGTGACCAGACCTGTCCAACATGTGAAGCCTCTTGTTTCCTCTCCTCCAAGGTGCTTGTTGCTTCAGCTAATTTGGCTTGCTACCTCTGTAGGTAGGAATTAGTTGTAAGTTAGTGGAGATGACTGACCCTTCTCTACAGGAATTTTTTTCCCAGATGATGGCTGTGAGCGCAAGGCTAAACTCTATAAAAGTGCAAAAACCCACAGGTCTGGGACATGGGCTACTGTGCTTCTTTATATATTATGGTATCTTTGACACTTCTCGTACACAATTTATTCACTTCCATTGACCTTTTGGTGACCTGTAATTTTAATTCTTTAGCGGTATCTGATTCTACATAGCATCACCAGAAGAATATTCATAGGTTCTAAAATTTTGGCAGGAATCAAAGTCAAGCTCATTGGCTTATTGCCTACATAGTCTACTTTTTTCTCATTTTTGGAAACAGATAAGCATTTGTTTTTCTCTTGTTCTGTGGCATCTCTAATATGCACAATCTTTCAAAGATCACTGAGGAAGGTTTCACAGTCATACATACACATTCTTTTAATACAATTAATTCAGTTTGTTTGGAACCAATAACTTGAATTAATCCAGGCCATAGAGGTGCTCTCACTATTTCCTTACTTAGCTTAGGTTTTAACTATCTGTAGGCCATTCTGTTCATGTTTTTTTTTTTCCAGTCCAAATGCCTTTCTTGCGGGCAGCAGAAATTTAAAAAAATATGTGAATTGAATATTTCATCTTTTTTTCTCTTGGAGTAATCACCATCCTATCGATCCAGAGTGGTGGTGGTACAAACCTTTCCTTCCTCACACAGATATTGGATATAGGGAAGTTGGGTCATTTTGACCCAAGTTTGATTTTGATTCATTTTGATCTAATGGAAACTCTACGTCCACTATGTTATGCTAACTCTCTAAGGTTTATCTAGTGATTACACCCTCTCATGATCTTGATAATTGCACCCTTTGCCTAGAGGTAGTTAAGGCCATGGCTGAATTTGACTCATGAGCCAAAGGTTCATTTATTTCCCTTTCATGAAACTTTATTTTTGGCAACCACCTTAATGATTTAAGATTAATGGGATATGGTCAATGATTAATAGGATAGCTGCAACTATGTTTTGCTTTAAAATATTCTTTGGTGCCAGTGTCTGAGAGAATATTGAACTGAATGTACTATTATCTAACAATTGCCATTTTTTCTTTTAAACTCTATAAAAGAATGGAATTCTTATGCTAGTCTTCTGGGTTAAAATCTCTGCATCCTTTCATTCATTGAACTCAGTATAACTTGAGGGGCAACACAATGAGAACTGATATAGAGAACTGGTCTAGGGTCAGGAAGACCAGGGTTCAAGCCCTGTCTCTTATTCCTACTAGATGTGTGACTATGTACAAGTAACTTAGTTCCTCTGTGACCTAGGAAACACTCTGAGACTATTAAGTTGTATATTCTATATGGTTTTTATATTGAGAGTTTCTGATACTACTCAATCACAAATTCAGACTTCCCTCTATCCCAATTCAGCTTCCCTCTCTCCCCACCATGGTATTATTTAATTACAATAGTAATATATTAATACATTTAACTAACTTGACATATTCCAAGGAAAGTATATGATGTCTATACCATTTTTAAAAGGATACACACACACACACACATATGTGTGTATGTCTGTATACATACAAATGTAAGCATACTTTATCATGCAGCTGAGTATTTTGGTAAAAGAAAAATGTTTTTGTTATTCATCAAAAATATTTTTATTCAAATTATGGGTGGATTTTTTATGTATGACAAAAATTCTCCATTAAATAGTCTCATATACTGGACACTTATTAAATGATGGTCCTTAAACTAACCACAGCAGCGTCTCATTTAGGCAACATTATTTGAGCATTTTCCACATAAATACATCTTGTAAATGATAATAGTTTATTCCCTCAAAACAAAATATGTTTATTTTTAACTATTTTTGCTTGAAATTCCTCTATTATTAATTTTTACACAGAGAATACTAAAAAGGGTTTAACCTTCTTACAATTACTTAGCATCATCCTGATGAACATCCATTAATGTAGTGTGCTATAATTCACAATACAATGGGGTATCTCCTTTCTATTTTTCTGCCTCCTCCATCACTGTCAAGCTGTTAACTGTCACTTCCTACTGCTGTCATCATGCATGCTAAACGAATCCCATAAATACTACCACCTGCAACTGACAATTTGATATTCTTAACATAAAGATGTTACCATGTTAGTCCCCTACTCAAAAAACTTCAATGACCTCAACAATAGAATATATCAAAGTGTACTAACTCCTCACCTCCTGCCTCAGAGCATTCCTTGGTTCTTTTAGGACTTAAATTAATCACCATGCTTAGCACAGAGCTTGGCACATGGCAGGCATTTAATGAATGCTCATGGACTGACTAACCTTTTACATGAAACTTTCCCAGATCTCCTCCCCCACCCAGCTGCTACTTCTCTCTCTCCTAAAACTACCCTATAATTGTTTTGTTTGTAATACATATATATGTATATGTGTATATATATTTATACATATATATACATATATATATACATATATATATAAATATAGACAGTGATAGATGATAGATAGATAAAGTATCTATATATCATTTATATATAATGGATATTCAAATGAAATGGGACACTCCTAAGTCATTCAATAGTTACAGAAAGGAGATTTACTTAGCAATAATATAAGGGAGGATATTCAATGTCAGATCTGGAAATTAAGAGATTATTAGCAATTTTGAAGGTTAGGAATGTTTTTTTCTCTTTTATCTTGTATCTCCAGTATCACACAATAACTTTTATATAATACACAGTTAATAAATAATACTTGATTTATCTGGTTAGCTCTGCATAAAACCACACAGTCCTTACAGCATTTGGCTACTCTGAATTGATCTATAGTGTAAATAGAGCCATTTTCCTGGGTTGTGGTTATAGCTGTGACTTCATTTCCCAGAATCAGATCAAGACTGGGACCCAAGGGTGTAGTAAGATGGAAACACATGCCTTCTCGTATCCTTTTGTGTTAGTGAGTGTTCTTTTGATGGTTTGTATATTATTAATATAACCTGTAGTTAGGATGTAGGTTAGTGTGATTATATTTCTGTTACTCAAGATCTTGAAATAAGTTACATAAATTATATACTTGAATTTGAAAAAAAAAGCATTTGGCAAAAAACAATATCTCTTGATATCTTTGTAGAAACATGGAATAATGAGGTCTGGAATGATTCGTTCATTCACTCACCCACTTATTCATTAAAAAACATTTTTTGGCAGATTTTTACTATTGGGCAGCTAAGTAGTTCAGTGGATAGAATGCTGGGCACGGAGTCAGGAAGACTTGAGTTCAAATCCGGCCTTAGACACTTACGAGATGTGTAATTTGGAGTAAATCATTTCATGTCTGCTTGCCTCCAAATGTAAAATGGAATAATAATATCACCAACTCCACAGGATTGTTGAAAGGATCAAATGAGATAATATTTGTAAAATGTCGGGCATATAGTAGGTACATATTAAATACTTTCTTTCTTCTTTTCTTCTGGAAGGGGCCTCTGGAATTATATATTCCAAACTCTACCGTCTTCCCTTCCCCTTCCCCACCCCTGCTGCCAATCTGCTATCTAAGATGCATGATAAATGACATTTCAGACTTAGCTTTAAGACCTCAGTTAAAGGTGAATACACTACTGCCTGAAGCAGTTGATATTACTTTTGGATGGCTTTAATTATTAGAAACATTTTCTACTAAAACTCCATTATTGTATTCAGATACAATGCTTTATAATCATGCTTTCCTATCATATACTTGTGATGTTTATTTTTTAAACTCATGTCAGGTTTTACATTTATACTTATTAAATTTATTTATCTTTGCTTTTTAAACATTTAATTTAATTTATTTAAATTACCAAAAAGTTATTTGTTTTTCTCCTACTCGTTAAGAAACAAAATAAAACCTATGTACTAAATAAGCATTGTCAAGTAAACCAAATTCATGTGTCTATCTTGTGCACCCAGAATCTATCACTCTCAGGAAGTGAATAGCATGTTTCATCATCACTGCTCTGGGATTATGGTTAATTATTAAATATGTCACAGCTCTAAAGCCTTTCAAAGTCATCTGTCTTTACCAAGTTGTTGATATTTTATAAATTCTTCTGGTCCTGCTCACTTTGTATCAATTTATACAAGTCTTCCTAGGTTTCTCTGAAACCATTCATAATAAGTAAGCACAATAGTATTCCATTGTATTTATGGAGCATAATCGGTTCAGTTATTACTCAATTAATGTAATGCCCTTAGCATTCAGTTCTTTGTTATATCCCAAAAGAGCTGCTATAAATATTTTGTGTATATAGGTCCATTCCCTCTTTCTTTGATCTCTTTAGGACATAAGCCTAGTAGCAGCTTTGCTGCATTGAAGGATAAGTTCAGTTTAGTAACTCTGGGAGCATAGTTACAAATTATGTTCAAGAAAAGTTGTACTAATTCATAGATCTACCAACAGGACATTAATGTTCCAGTTTTTCCATAGTCACTCCAACATTTGTCATTTTATTTTTTAGTCAATAGATTTAAAAATTAATAATAATAAAAATTAATAATAGATTCAGCTCAATGTTATAGACTATTAAGTTTTTCTTACTCTTCATACTGTAATCCAATGTTTTAGCTATCATGATTAGATTCATGTCATCAAAAAATTTCAATAAAATTGTCATTTATGCTTTTATCCAAGTCATTGATTTTTTCTTCTAAATATTAATTGAACACAAACAAACATAGATTCCTGGAGCACTCCAATGAAGTCCTAATTCAGACTGAATTTAGATGTGCTATAATCACAATAATAATAGTAGGAATTTCTGTATTACATTAAGGTTTGCAAATTTCTTGATGTGTGTTAATTCTTTTGTCCAGTTTATCTTCGCAGAAATTCTGGGAGGTAGGTATTATTTTCCTCATTTTACAGATGAGGAAATGCAGACAGGAAAGTGACTTGCTCAGGGTCCCATAGCTATTAAGTTCCTGAGGCTGAATTGGAATCCAGACCTTGCCATTGTATTATCATATGGCATGCAGGTCTCTCTACCACAAGAACATTATGAGAAATTTTATTAAATGTTTTTTTTTTGTAAAATCTACATAAACTGCATCTATATTATTTCTCTGATCTATCATTTTAGTAACTGGGTCAAAATGGAAAATGGATTATTTTTGGCATAACTTGCTTTTTTAATGAAATCACACAGGATCTTTGTGATTACTTCAGTTTTTTAGAAATTCTAGATGTCCGCCAACTATTCCTCTAACCATGTATTCTTGAATTTTGTCAAGAATTTAAGTCAACTTACTGGTCTATTGTTTGTATCCAACCATTTTTTGAAAATTGGGATATTTGGCCTACTCCCATATCCTTTGGCACCTTTTCTATTTTTCATGATCACTGAAGAATCACTGATAGTGATTGCTCATAGGTAGTTTAAGCCAACTATAGAAAATCCTATGCAGTGACTTTCTGATAAAGGTCTCCTATTTAATATGAGAAACATACATACAAGAAACACTTAACTTTATAAGACTATGAGACATTCTCCAATATCTAAATAGTCAAAGGCCCTAAAGAGGCAGTTTTCAAAGGAAGAAATTCAAGCCACAAATAAGTATATGAAAATGTGCTCCAAATCATTAATAATTAGAAAAGTAAAAATTAAAATAAGTCTGAGGATGTCCCTCAGACCCATTAGATTGGCAAAGATGGAAAAACATTACATTAATGCAGTTTGAGGAGCTGTGAATGATGCCAACAAGCTATTCTGGAAATGCTGTGAAACTATATCTCAAAAGTCACTAAACTGTGCATACTCTTTCACTCAACTATATCCTTACTACATCAATTCCCCAGAGAGCAAAGAAAGAAAAAACTATATGTACAAAAATATACCAGCTCTTTTCAAAATAGCTCACAACTGGAAATAAAGAGGCAATGGTTAAAACATTATGGCATGTGAATATAATAGAATGTCAAGGCAACAAGCATTATTTCAGAGAAAAATGTAAATTGGTGTCAGGCCCAAATAGAATTCCTAGGAGAGGTCAAGAGGTATTTTAAAAACCAAACAAGAGAGGTAAAAGGAAAAAATAGGAAAAAGAAATGAGAGTAATACAAGAAAATATTTTTTCATTGTCAACAGTTATGTAAAGGAGTCACAAAAATACTGAAGAAAATGACAACGTAAAAAACAGAATAGGTCAAGTTGTAGAACAGGCAAAAAATTCAGCAAAAAAAAGAATACATTAAAAAGCAGAATAGGTCAAAAGAAAAAGAGGTACAACAATTCACTGAAAAAAGAACGCCTTAGAATGTACAATTAGAGAAATGGACAAGAAGGTATGAAAACTCTTTAAAGAAAATAATTCCTTAAAAATTAGAATTGGGCAAGTGGAAGCTAGTTTACTCCAGGAGATATGAAGAAACAATAAAACAAAGTAAAAAGAATTTTAAAAATGGAAATGTGAAATTTCTCATTGAAAAAAAAACTGATATCGAAAACAGATCGAGGAGAGATCATTTTAGAATTATTAGACTACCTGAAAGTCATGATCAAAAAGAGAACCTATATATCATATTTCAAGAAATGATCAAGGAAAACTGCCTTGATAGCCTAGAACTAATGGGTAAAATAGAAAACAAAAGAATCCACCAATCACCTCCTGTAAGAGTTGCCAAAATGAAAGCTCCCAAGAATATTGTAGTCAAACTCCAGAGTTCCCAGGTCAAGGATAAAATATTGTAAGCAGCCACAAAAATCAGTACTAATATCCTGGAGCCACAGTCAGAATAACATGAGATTCAACAGATGCTACATTGAAGGATCTGAGGCCTTGCAATGTATTTTGGAGGGCAAAGGAGTCAAGATTACAACCAAGAATTACCTACCCAGCAAAACTGAGTATAATCCCCCTGGGGAAAAATGGCTATTTAATGAAATAGAGAACTTTCAAGCATTTCTGATGAGAAGACCAGAGCAGAATAGAAAATTTATTTTTCAAATATCAGACTCAAGAGAAGCATAAATAGGCAAACAGGAAAGAAAACCATAAGGGAGTCAATAAGGTTAAACGAAACGTGTGTGTGTATGTGTACACACACATATATACATATGTATGAATATGTATATATGTATATGTATATATGTGTGTATGTGTATGTATGTGTGTGTGTGTGTGTGTGTGTGTATTGCTACATGGGAATATGATACTTGGAACTCCTAAGAGCTTTATCATTATTAGGGTACGTAGAATGGGTAAATATAGTCAGAGGGCAAGGGTGTGAGTTGACTATGATGGGATGATATGCAAAAATAAAATAAAATTAAGTAGTGAGAAAGAGGGAAGAATTTGGAAAAGGGGAAGGGAGAGGTAGAAGGGGATAAATTATGTCACATAAAGAAGTGTGAAAGAGCTTTTATAGTAGAGGGAAAGAGTAGTGTGGTAGACAACTCTTGAACCTTGTCATCAGAAGTGACTTAAAGAGGAAATAACTTACACACTCATTTAGGGATATAAACCAATCTTACCCTACAGTGAAGTAAGAGAGGAAGGGGAGATAATTATAGAAGGGAAGGCAAAATAGGAGGAGACTGTGGTCAGAAGCAAGACAATTCCAAGGAGGGACATGGTGAAAAGAGAAATAGAGAAGGACAGATGGGAAAACAGGATGAAGAGAAATGCACACTAATTATAACTGTGAAAAAAAATTTAAAGCGTGTTTCTCTGATAAAAGGTCTCATTCCTCAAATATATAGAGAACTGAATCAAATTTATAAGAATACAAGTTATGCCCTAATTTACAAATGTTCAAATAATATGAACAGGCAGCTTTTAGATGGACAGATCATATCTCTCTGTAGTCACATAAAAAATGCTGTAAATCAGTATGGATTAGAGAAAGCAGATTAAAACAACTCCAAGGTGCCACCTCACAGCTATCAGAATGGTTAATATGACAGAAAGGGAAAAGAATATATTTTTGGAGAGGATATGGGTAAATTGGGACACGAATGCATTGTTGGTGAAGTTGTGAACTGATCCAACTATTCTAGAGAGCAATTTGGAACTATGTCCAAAGGGTTATAAAACTGTGCATACCCTTTGACCCAACTATACCACTACTAGGTCTGTATTCCAAAGAGATTAAGAAAACTAGGGAAATAAGATAATAGGGAAAAGACCTTTACAAAAATTTACAAAAATATTTATAGCAGTTCTTTTTGTGGTCAAAATTGAGAGGATACTCATCAGTTGGGTAATAGCTGAACAAGCCGTAGTATATGATTAAGATAGAATACTATTGTGCTCTAAGTTGTGATGAGTAGAATGCTTTCAGAAAATTGTGCAGACTTAACATGAAGTGATGCAAAGTGAAATGAGCAGAAACAGGAGAACATTGTACACAATAATAGCAATATTGTATGATGATGAACTGTGAATGACTTAGATATTCTCAGAAATACAAAAATCTAGGACCTGTGCTGAAAAAAAAAATACTATCTACCTACAGTGAAAGAACTGATAAAGTCTGGATACAGTTTGAAATGTGTTTTTTTTAAACTTTTTAAATTTTTCTTGTGTTTTTCGTCTGTGTTTTCTTTCACAACATGACACATATGGAAATATGTTTTGCATGACTGCACATGTATAAGTTATATCATATTATTTGCCTTCTCAACGAGGGGGTGGAGGTGTGACCAAGAATGAGAATTTGGAACTCAATTTTTTTTTAAAAAATTAATGCTAAATTTTGTTTTTATACTAATTGGAAAAAATAACCTGAAAAAACGAAGGATTTGAAAAATAATGACCCTCCCTTGTATTTGTAAATCACGTTTTGCAAGGCAAAGGAATGTTACAGCTCATATAAGCAAATTTCATTTTACTTTGCTAGCAATAGACTTATTAAAGAGGAGTAAGTTTTGTTTGGAATAATACCTGACACATATGTATTCATGTTACGTGTATGGATAATTTAATAGCTTTCAAATAATTTTCACATAGATTTTCTCATTTTATTTTCCTAACAAGCGTGTAAGGAAGAAAGAGCTGATATCGTCTTAATTCAGTTCAGTCAATCAAAAAGATAAGAGTTTGAACCAGGGAGGAAGTTGTATGAGTATAGAGATGCAGTGAAATGTCCAGGAGGTAGAAAAGATGTCTTTGACAGAAAAAGGTTAGAAGAGGGGGAGGATTGGGGAGAAAATATAATAAGAATGGAATTGAGATATTATTTGTCTTTCCTACACTCATACAATGAATCACAGAGCAGGGCTGAGACTTCAAGGCTCCAGCCTCCACGTCTAGTGTGTTTCTCAACATACCACATATCCTGATGGTCAATAACGTATATAGTTGTTAAACACTAATGGAGAAAATACATCTAGCTATGAGACCTATTCTATGTTAAGAGAATCATGATATTAATCAATATAGTATCTTAATGGTAAAAGAAGAAAAGATTGGTGATCCATTAAACATTAAGAAGAATATTTCAACTGATTTAGAAGAAAATTAATTTCTTCACAGTTTAAAGAATAAAATTACAATTATTACTTCTTTTCTGATTTAGCTCAAAATTGTGATATTAGAAATTTGCTTTTCAAGTCATGGAGGTTTGATTTATCTTTCCTAACCGAAAAAATGAAATGAGAATAGCATATCTCTTCATTTTACAAATTACTAAAATACATTATTTAATTTATTCTTTATATTTGTTGTCAATTCTAAGCACCATATGCTAAGTATGAATATATATTTATATAATTTCATAGCTACATATTTTGTTTTCTAGATTTACAAAAACAAAATCTTTCTCACATATGTAGAAATCAATTTTTAATATATTTTATCAAATATAATTTGAATTTCATATTGTTCAAAGTTACTTCTCCATCACTATATTAATGCATTGATGATACAAAAATTCTTTTTATCAAATATCTATCAACCTGTCTGTCTGCCTATGTGTCTATACCTTCATGCCCAATGTCTTTTGTTCTTGGTTTTATTTATATCAATTTATGACCACTTGCATTATTGAGAGTATTAAATGCTTTTAATTCCTGCAAGAATAAGTTATATTGTTCCATATTGACCCCTGTCAAGTACAGAACAGACAATATTTTATTTACATAGTATCTTTGATCCATTCATTTCAAAGCCTTGGGTATATGCATGAGTTACATATGAACTATTATCCTAATTTTACAAAGTGAAAATCTTAAACAGAGTGGTTAAGTAACAATCATCAGTGAAAGAGTCAAAAGTCAATAAGTATTAGTTAACTGCTTATTATGCTATGCTAAGCAATGAGAATACAAGCAGAAGTTGAAAGAGTTCTGCCCTAAATGAATTTAAATTCTAAAGGAGGAAGACAGCAAAAGAAAGGAAGCTGGAAAGAAAAGCAGAAGGGAAAACATAAGTACAAAGTATAGGCTGGAGAGGAATGAGATATGTTTTTCCTTAAGTGGAGGACCCAGGTGGAGCAATCCAACTGGAGGGAGAAGTTGCAGGGGCAAATCTACTACCAAGTGTGTAAATTCAAGGACTAGAGTAAGACTTTAGAATGAAGAGACAGAGCATAGAAGCTACTTAGCACAGTGACTTAAGTGCTAGACTTGAAGTTAAAAAGATCTAATTTTGAATCCTGTCTCAGATTAGCTCTGTGACCCTGGGCAAGTCATGTAATCTTTCTGAGCCTCAGTTTCCTCATCAGTAAAGTGAGGATTAAAAATAGCATCTATATCTTAGGGTTAGTTAATGAGATATAATGTAAAGTGATTTGTATATCTTGTAGTGGTAGATAGATGCTATTATTACTTAACCAAAGTCATCCAAAGGGCCAGCCATAGGGAATAGAATGCTAAACTGTTAATATTTCAGTCTTTTTTGTTTGTTTTGTTTTTGTTTTTGACCTCCATCTGTGATGTTGGGAACTCCCAGTGTGGAATGTACAGCCACCAGTGCAGACATAGAACTACTTTTTAGCAGTGTATTTTCTCTTTTTGAGAATTTTCTGGGAGGACTAGGGAATTAAATGGCTTGACCAAATGTCATATAGCCAGTTAACATAGGGTGGTTGGAGGGACTTGAACCCAGGTTTTTCTGATGAAAGTCTAACTTCCTATGTATGTAAATGACCTGTCCATGGAATTAAAGGATAGTGGTAAAGAAAGGCCAACAGTCTCAAATCCAATATGGCTTAGTTAATGTTAAACTGTGAAACACAATAAATATATGAAAGTTCAGGTGTTCGATAAAAGTATGTTCTTAATCTCAAAAAGATAAGTGCAAATCTATTGTCCTTAGGGCAACATATCCCTATTAAGGAAAACAGCAACAACAACCAAAAATGCATATTAAATTGGAAATAAGAAAGCAAAGTCATCTTAGCTCATGAGTAACTCTTTATTTTCTGTCCTATCATATAAGGGCTTATACTAGACAAAATTGTGAACTAGACAAAGTTTGTTTCTAGGTGTCAGTGACAGGTTTGTAGCTCTGAACCTTCCTCTCTCTCTGGCCCATTCTGGAGACCTCTCTCCATTAGCTTCATACTCTCAGTGACTTCCTGATCTTTTCTTTTACCCTCTATCAATATTTTCTTCCAGAAAAGAATATTAAACTAATTTGTAATTACATGAAAATCTTAAAATTCTACTGGAATCTGAGGCATCAGCGAATTCATGGAGGATCTATTTTAGGGGAGTATCATGGGCCTGCCTCTAAGTCATACCGTATATGTAATCACCTACTACTTGAGTTATTAGTAAAATAAACACTGTAAGGAACAATCATAGAGCTTTAGTTCATTTTCATACAAGAGAGAATTCATGAATATATGAAAAAATTAATCAATGATTATTTCAACAGAAATTTAAACTACTATTTTCCAGTTTTCTCAGCAGTTGTTATCAAATAATGAATTCTCATTCCAGAAGCTGGAGTCTTTGAGTTTATCAAATAATAGATTACTGTAATTATATATGTGTATATATATATATATATATATGACACACTGCTGTGTCTTGCATGCCTAACCTATTCCACTGATTCACCACTTTGCTTCTTATCTAGTACCAAGCAGCTTTGATGATTGCTGCTTTATAATATAGCTTTAGATCTTGTATTTCTAGACCACCTTTCTTTGCATTTCTTTTCATTATTTTCCTTGATATTCTACCTTTTGTTCTTCCAGATGAATTTTGTTATTATTTTTTCTAGCTCTAGAAAATAATTTTTGGTAGTTTGATTGGTATGACTCAGAGCCTTGCTGCAGGCCCCCTGCTATGAGGCTGAATGCTACTGCTACTGCTCTTGGAGCTTGACCCCCTCCTACCCCAGTGAGACCGACCTTTCCTGCCAGCTTGGAAAGCTGCTCCCTGCTCCAAGTTCAATTCTGAGGTGGTTTTTTTGGAGAGGAATTTGGGAGGGCCTCAGAGGGTTTATTCCTCACTCCACCATCTTGGCACTGAAAGTCTGATTCTATAATTTCAAAACTTTTTTGGGTCCAACTGAACTGGGGATGGGAAATAAGACTCCATTACTTTCTTTGGTCTCTCAGAAATTTTCCATTATATACACATCAAAGAGGTGATTTTTTTTTCAGAAATGGAAACTTATAGCAAAAACAGAATTTATAACACACAGTTTATGAAGCCAGGTTCTTGTTAAGAATTTGAATGTGCTTGATACATGGAAAAGTATAAATTTACCCTGAAATAAAAAAGATAAATATTGTACCAACATAGCCAGCTGGGAAGCCAAACTGTTCCTATTTTTTAAATTAAAAAGCTAATAAATGAATCCAAATATAAAAGTTTATATAAATTCACTATAGCAGGATTTATCTATTGAATCTGGTGTAGTAAAAGGTACACTGGATTTCAGTTTGAATGACCTGAATTGAAATTTCAGTTCTACTATCTTACCTGTGTGACCTTCCTTAAAATTCAGTTTCCATATGTGGAAAATAGAGGCATTAGATAAGATTACATCTAAAATCACTTCCAGTTCTAAATCTATTTTTATGTGAATCAAAGATGGAAATGGACTGTACAGTGAATTTGGGAATGTGTTTTAATAAATAATTTAGCAAGAATTCCAAAAGAAAAAACTAAGCTTCATGTATATTTTCTATTTCTATGAATTTGTCACCCTTCATAAGTATGTGTACCTAACTATGTTTAAAGAGAAATCAGAGATACATATGAGCAAGATAGCCTAAAAAAAGAACAAGGGAGATGTATTTTTAAAAAGTAGATGTATGACAAAGCCATGGTGACAGAGGAAAGGCCAGGACCCATCTGCTTTCTCCCAATATTCCCCTCCAAACAACTTTAAAATAAAGCCTCATATCAAATTTTGTTACAGTAGAGTCAAGAAAAGGTCAGAGGGAGATATTTTTCTAACCTAAGATAGCTTGAGAGGTCTTCAGGAGAGGACTGTAACACTGGGGTGGATACAGAACTAGAGCATCAACAGTAGG
Organism: Pseudochirops cupreus; assembly: GCA_028627135.1. NCBI lineage: Eukaryota > Metazoa > Chordata > Mammalia > Diprotodontia > Pseudocheiridae > Pseudochirops > Pseudochirops cupreus. The sequence continues at coordinate 472,903,170 of CM053582.1, forward strand.
CTTTGGAGATGGCCGTGACAGCAGCATCAGCTTCAGGAACTCTCAGACACAAGATGTTAAGGGGGTTAGACAACTGGTCTGAAATAGATAAAGGAAGCATTTCAAGGGCCAAGAAGAACACTAATGCTTGTGGTTACAGGGGAGAAGATTCTCTTCTTGGATAAAAAATCAGAACATAGACTAGGAGAGCAGTGATGATATCTGTTGGATAACAACTCTTTGGAAGCACCAAAAATTAATAGATGCCCACCTAACTCTGAAGACACCAGCACAAAAAAACCTGAAGCCTGACACATTGTTACCTGAGCCCAGGTATGCAGAGCCTAATTTTAACATAAAGTTCAAAGTGAAAAGAGGCTCAAGAAATGAGCAAACAACATAAAAAAGAACTTGACCAAAAAGAGCTACTAGGGTGACAGAGAATGCCAAGGCATAAACTCAGAAGAAGACAACAATACGATATTTGATAAAAATAGAGGACTTCCAAGAATTCCTAATTAAAAGGCCAGAGAAGGATAGAAAATCTGACAAGCACAAGACTCAAGAGAAGCATGAAAATGTAAACAGGAGAGTTAACCTAAGAGACTTAATGGAGTTTAACTATTTATATTCCTATATGGGAAGATGATATACATATCTCCTAAGAACTTTATTATTATTAAGGAGATAAAATTTAGAAGGAGTCTGCATAGACATAAGGCAGGGATATGAGATAGTTATATTGGGATAATCTCCACAGAAAGAATAGAGGGGTAAGAAAGAGGGATGCAATAATAACCTGGAGAGACTTATCTAAACTGATGCTGATCTCTTTGTGGTTGCAAAAAACTGGAAATATAGGGGATGCCCATCAATTGGGGAATGGCTGAACAAGCTATGGTATATGAATGTAATGGAATACTATTGTGCTATAAGAAATGGGAAGGAGATGGACTTCATAATTACCTGGAGAGGTTTATACAAAATGATGCTAAGTGAGAAGAACAGAACCAGGCAAAACTTATACACAATCACAGACACATCATACATATGATGACCAACCTTGATAAACTGGACTATCCTCAACAACACACAGCTAAAAGACAACTGTACAATTAGACTTCCCACTAAAGTCAGCTCGGCTACGAGGAACCATATCAGCACTGCGAACCAATCACCTCCTGAAAAAGATCCCCAAAAGAAAACTCCTAGAAATGTTATAGCCAGGTTCCAGAATCCCCAGATCAAGGAGAAGGTATTGCAAGCTGCCAGGAAGAAACAATTTGAATATTGTGGAAACACAATTCGGATAACCCAGGATCTGGCAGCTTCTACATTAAGGGATCGAAGGGCCTGGAATATGATATTCTGGAGATCAAGGGAGCTTGGATTAAAACCAAGAATCACCTACCCAGCAAAATTGAGTATAGTGTTCCAGGGGAAAATATGGGCATTAAGTGAGGTGGAGGACTTTCAAACATTCCTGCTGAAAAAACCAGAACTGAAAAGAAAGTTTGACACTCCAGCACAAGAAGCATGAGAAGACAAACATGG